>JABJUM010000057.1:0-490967 GCA_016169955.1 Phytophthora vignae f. sp. vignae | reverse complement strand
ATAAGGGACGTTGTGATGAGGCCCAGTGGATTTCTCCACCGAACCCAAAGTCCAGCTGACCCGTATCAATCAACGACGCTGACCCGTATCAATCAAGTGGACTTCAAGTACGTCATGGCTGAGATGGACCTAGACCACCAACTGTCGGTCACGAGACGTGCGACGAAGGTAGCGAAACCCGAAGGCTGGGCGAAGCTTCGCTCAGACCCCGGCTTTGAGCAATGCCTGTCTGGGACCCGAGATGTCTGGCATTAGACATCCCAAGTCTGATCAGAGTCTGGAAAGTTGAGAGAAGTTGCGTGAAGCCCGAGCTGAGCCTCGAGCGTGGTGATCGGAGCCCCGCTCAAAGTCGAGGAGCTGGGCGGAGTCTAGTGGAGTTGGAGTTTGACATTTCCCGTGGTTGCGGAGCTGTTGCCCAAGGTGGCGAGCTGAGTCATGGAGCAGGCGTCCGAGCGGGGTCGTGTCGAACGCGATCCGAGTACCCACCATGCTCATGGAGCCTTCGCCCAAGATGTCGAGCTGAGCGGAGTGGCATGGGTCCGAGCCCAGCCTTGGATGTGACGTCGGGAGGCATTGCCTGAGTCGAGAAGCCGAGCAGAGTGCCATGGACCTGAGCGGAGTGGCATGGACTTGAGCGGAGTTGTCGAAGGCCAGTTGAAGTGCCGGGTGAAGAGTCGCTGGACTTAAGTTCAGACAGTGGTACTGACTTCGAAGTTGGTGGTACTGACCAGTACACTCATCCGGTGAATCGGCCGTAATCAAGCCCACATTGGGTGCGCCCGCTCAAGATCGCAGACACTTCAAGCGGGTCTCAACGGCCAGCAGCGACTCCAAGACGTCGCCCGCCAGCATGGAGCCCCCGCATTGGCTGAGACTAAAGATTTCAGGCGGAACTTCAAGGGCGCTCGGTAAGCATACAGCCGACACTCTTCGCGCAGCCAGTCAGAGTGTACCCAGGGGGATATCGCGCCCCCACTTAGTGAGTCCTAGTTTGTGCATGTGTTAAATTTAAACAGAGTTCGTTTTGCCCCGAAGGACGCAAGTGGTGGAGGTCTTTGGCCAGGAGGTGTCTTTGCGATCATCCACACAAATTCAAGCTAACATATCAACGTTGTCAGCGTACCTCGGTGCGACGGCAGTACGGTTATTTCATATTACTGTTACATCTTCGGGTGTATTTCATATTTTCGGGTGGAAGGTGATCCATTCTAAGGTTTAGGCAGGATAATTGTATTGTGTGCTTGGGGACATTAGCGTGCCCCGGTGCATTGTGTGATTATTAGTATCGGTTCATTGTGGACCTGGTGCGCGGGAAGTCCCAGGGTGTGTGTGAGTGCCTTGGATTCGGACTAGGCTCAACCCGAGCCAACTAACTCCAACCAACCGGGTCGTAGCTTGACTCGTAGAGAAGAAAGGAGAAGCTGGTACGAGCCTTGCCCAGGCTCAGACAAATAAAAGGCAAGCTCGGCCCGTACCCAGGCCGACCGGGAAAGAAGGGGTGTCGTGGTTCTAAGCCGGAACCAAAGAGGGAAGTAGAGGCTATTGTGTGTGGTGTTGTGTTCATTAAAGAAAACCCGGGGCATTTCGGGCTGTGGACACGTGCGGACTGGGACTCGCCAAGTGGGGAGCGAGTTTCGTCTGGGAACACCTCCGGAAAACCTTCGACATCGACAGCAGCTGGTGTGGCCGACGCGAGTCTGGGCCCACAGCGTAGCCGTGATCGAAAGAACCGCCAAGGGGATCGCAGAGTGGGGAACACACGCCTCGCCCGACCCAAGTCGGCGCTGAGCCAAGAGTCCAAGCGGCCAAGCCCAGCGAAGTGGAGTGGGAGTGTTCGCTCAGTGGAAGGAGCTGAGCGGAACTCTTGCAGCGCTAAGCAGGGCTGAGCCAAGTGGTGCAAGGGCTGAGCGAAGACCAAGGTCGAGCGATCTAGCAACCTGAGCAAAAGGCACGGGCGCTTCGTCACAGAAGGAGCAGTTCTCCCTCTCTCCTAGACATGCATGCGACCGTTAGTCTACACGACCTCAACTGCCTCATCCCGTATCTGCTCCAGCAGCAGCTCACTGCGACTTCAAATGCAGCAACTTGCAGTGTTTTCCAACAGGCTGAATATCCTTGCTTTTTCGCCGCCTTATCGACGATGTAACGCTGCTTTTTGAAAAATTCGCGCCTACATTGACAGTTCGACGCTAGCGATAGCTGTCAATAGCAAAGGCAACGATATCATTCATATTTGGTAGCCACGCCCCGAGTACTTACTCGCACGGCCCTGTGACTAGCTAGAGCAACGCCGGCCAGGCAACTTCGGCGGCGATATCCCTCCCCCAGAGAGCGTCGGTGTAACGAGAGCCATTAAACCATTAAACCATTAAACCATTAAACCATTAAACCTGTCCGGTAGTAGCACCAGACCACCGTGGTGGTACTACGACTCGGGTCACTACTAGTCCAACTATGACGGCAAAGTGTGTCGGGGACTCGTGACAGGTGAAGCGGTCCTTTGACCACGGCCCGGGTCGGTAACCACAGCACACTCCAATACTATGCATGCACGCACTGCAAGTGCAAGAAGCACGTGAACTCGTTGCAATCGATGTGGGGTGTAATTTTGTCGCTACCGACGTACTTAGCTTGTTCCTCTCAAGCTGCCGAACATACGCATTGGAATCTTGGCATAAACTTCGTCCGGATAATGAATTCATATCTTAGTATCTCTAACACATTTTTTTTACGAAATAGCTATCAGCCGAGCTGCGACCGAGGTCCTCTGCCTGCCAGTGTCCTCAGGAGCGAAAACAATCACATATTCTCCATGCTGGCAACCCCGCAACGTTAAAAGGTCAACCAGTACGAGAACTTCGGACTCGACCGAGTCGACGAGCTCAAGCTCGGTTCGGGGTCGAGCCGTTTATGCGAAGTGCGCGTCAACTATTACGCGGTGTGTTAAATCCTTTTTAGTCGTTAGCTGATAGCGAAGTGAGAATAATGACCTTCAATTCAAAAACAAAGTGATGCACTGAATCCGATCGAATACAAAAATATCAGATGCGGCCCCGCTCGTGTCAGCGCTCATGGATGCGCATCGATCTGGTCTCCAGCATCATGAAGCTTGTCAGCGACGTCAATGACTACGCGATCGGTGACGAGTTGTACACTATACCATGGCTTAACGTGATCAGCAGAAGGTTCTGCTGCCCAGACTGGAGAACGTGTCGTGACACAAGGCCGTGAGCGTGCCGTAGCGTTGGCTGTCCGAACTAGGTGATACCCGCTAAAGGTCCGCGCGTGCAGATGCGAACTCAATTACCACCGGATCGTCGCCTACGTATCTACAACCGATGCAAGTCATGCCGTCCTACCGCACGTTCTGGAGCACCTAGACTCTAGGTGCTCCGTACTCTAGGCTAGAGTACCCGCCTGTAGATATGTGACCTCGAGCCACAGGAGCTGAACGCCAACGTCGACCTCTGGGGAAGAGGGGAAGACGTACCTCAAGCACCAAGCAGACCGATTGGCTACAGTTCGGCGCGAGTTGCAACTGGCGTCTGACCGCATGAGTGCGTACTATGATGAAAACCGACCGGTGCAATCTTTTGCAGTCGGGGAGGAGGTGCTGCTGTCGACTGAAAATCTCGCAAACTACCATGCAGGGACCACCAAATCAAAACTTGGAGCGCGTTGGATTGGCCCGTATCGTGTTGAGCAACGACTCGGCCACGACTACTACGAGTTGAAGTTACCGAAAGGCGTCAAGTTCCACCCCGTGTTTCACACGAGCTACCTCACCATATGTGCGTGACGCACCACGAGAGCAAGAGCCTTTCAAGGTGCAGCTGCCAGATGGCTCCGAGGGTGAGTTGGTCGATGACATTGTGGGGCACAAGCGCATCCGAGTCAAGGACTACTACCAGGTCAAGTGGACCGGAAAACTCAAGACTACATGGGAACCTCTCGCAAATCTGCGATTCGTGGGCGACCTGATCACTCGCTTCCACGAGCGTGCAAATACGAGGAGGCCTTCTCTTCGGGGACGGAATGTCATGAGCTTCTGCAGGAGCTCGCAAGCATACTAATGAGCCTGTCACTGTTCAGAGGAACACTGCGAGAAATTACTAAGTTACCAGTGTAGCCGTTGAGGGCAGTGGGTGCATGTTTAAGATAGGCTAGCAGAATATAGTTAGCAGGAATGACCGCTGGACATTCCGGAATCTAAACCAAGGAATAAAGTCGACTTCTGCTCCGGCCAAGCAGACGTGGATCAACCACAGCGGTAGCCTCGGGAGGCAATCTCGGGCACCTACACAGCTCAACAAGTACCGTAATACGACAAATACAGTTTGCGTGTACCAAGAACCAAGGACTTCCTCTGCCCAAGTACTACCAAATCACATCTTCCGCTCGCAAAGAGCAGGAATATTGCGACAGGCAGCCCCGAGCGAAGCGGTAGAGTATTATGCAGACTGAAGATTACGAGCTCGACCCACGTGGAAGTAGGTCGACCGACCATCACTCTTCGTATCCGTCGATGTTGCGGAGCCAGAATTTTTGTGTTTGTTTATCTGGTTCAAATTGGCTCACCGTTTGTTTATCAAGCCGGGTGCTTGCCTATATGTAGGGTAATCCGAATTCGCCACCTCGAGAAGCACCTTGAATTTTCCTCATGCAAGCATAGGAAACATCTTGGCAATCCACGAAGCCAGTGAACCACAGAAGCGAGCTCCACCGAATAAGCCACTCGCAAAAACGCGTAAGGAGAATTTTTAGCGAAATGGTTATAAAAAAAGACGAAACAAAGCTGAGTCAGGAAAGGCTCCTATTATGCAGTGCCAGTATGACGTGGTCATGCGCACCAGTAATGTGGTTGTTTCGTTGTCGATCTTAAGCTTTGCCGTCTTGCAAGTTGTGTTTGAAATGAGCAGTAGATCTAGCAACCTGGGATAGTTCTCCCAAGGATTTTTTCAAGCGGTCCACTATAAAATTTCCTTTCAATCACGACACTATCCATATGAAGTTGCGCCACGCTGCGATTCCTCCGTTGGACCCTCGTCCTGCTGGTCGCTGTGGCTATGCACGCCTTCGCTATCGCTTCGTCGGTGGGTACGGAAGCGACCGTTGCTGCAGGCAGCGCGAACGTTTTGAAAGGTGGTGGCAAAGGTAGCGCTCGATTCGTCCAGGCTGAAAAACGAGGGCAAGAGCGTCACAGCAACAACGTCGAGGACAGGCAACGGCGATAAAACCCACGCCACTTGCTAAAGTATTACAGTTATACAATCAGAACGTGGCGTGATTTGGCCACCCCCAAAATGGAGATATATTTTTTAGATGATGACTACTCCACCAATTTTCAACATTTTGGAGCAAGGAAGGGCTTAAAATGCGCACAAGAAAATCGCGATTCGTACTTAGGTTGATAAGTAACATTTTGTTTGCCATTGTTTCGTATACCGTACCTCACAAAAAGATTACTTTCGGTCTTTCTCATTTGGCACTCAAAATACCGTTAAAAAGCTCTCCTTTTCTTCAAAAATGTTTTCTTCGTGTTAATATCTACCAGTTGTACGCGTTTTGATTGGCTAAACTACGTTTCAATTTCAAAAGAATTAGCTGAGGTTTGAAATGCAATCTACCTGTTAATCATTCTTTCTGCGAGGTACGGTACTCATTTTGGTGATAACCAGTACATAAAATGCGTAAATGTACAAAAGCTGAACACAGCGCGGAATTTTTCGTTACAGGGCTTTTTCCGTCGTTGCTGTAGAAGTATAGAAGTATAACGTAGAATTGCGACTTGGGAAACCGATCCAGCAAAGCTGCCGAGCCCAACCACTTAAGGCTTTCTGTGATTCGCTCACTTCGGAACATCCCTGGAATGAGAACCAAGATGTACCGAACTACGATTCCCCTCTCGTCCGTCGTCCTACTGCTCGCCCTCATACTGCTCGCATGTTCCGCAAGCGCGGACGTGGTCGTAACGGAATCGAATCATGACGATCCCAGTGGGCAAGATAGCGCTCGAATCGCTCGGCGTCTCAGATCTGGAAGGTTAAACCAAGACCATCAAGTCGAGGTTGCTGAAGAGAGAGCTCCTATTTCCGTCATTGACGATATCGCAGCGGGCGCCATGAAGATGCTGGACAAAGTGGGGCAGGGCTACCAAAAGCAAGCAGAAGAGCAATTTGCGCTTATACAGAAGACCAAAGGGCTATCTCCCTTCGCCTTTGACAAGCCACTTTTTCACCAGTGGGCAAACTCGATGACCAAGCTTTACAAAGGAACCGCGATAGCTGACAACGAAATGCTCGCGAAACTGACGGGTGCTTTCGCGGACGAGGCGGTGGCCGCGATGCTTGTCAAGGCGACGACACCATAGTACCGCTGGTATGACGGAACATGCCAACCGACTTCAGCGCCTATAAGTCGGAAATTGGGTTACATCCGGCAAAACTCTCGACGACGTCCTTAGTTTGCTCAAACTTGAGAAAGAGGGGACCCAGCTCTTCCAGAACCCGGCAGTGAAAGTATGGGGGATGTTCGCAGTCAAGCTGGGTAAGGGGCGCGCGGGTCAACTCATGCTCCAGTTACTGATGAAGCGCTTCGATGAGGTGACTCTGGCCAAGATGGTAGCTGCAGCGGAAAGATCATCCGGCGGTCAAGAAATCACCAAGGGGATCATGGATGCACAAGTCACAACGTGGAACGGCAAATTCGATCAAGGAAGGTTTCCTCCTGCTCAAACTCGGCGAAGAAGGCAGCAATCTCCTTAAAAACCCTGTTATAGACGCGTGGGCTTTGTTGGCAGCGAAGCGATATGGAAAATTCGCAGATGAAATGATGGCGCTTACACTGACGAAACGCTACGACTACACCGACCTGGCCCTGACCCTCTATCAGGGAAAGGCAGCCCACCGAACGCATTATCTCGCTGCAGGGCTTGAGCAAGGGCAGATCGCGCTTTGGATTAAGAACCACCAAACCATTGACGGTGTTCGAGACCTGCTCAAGCTTGACAAACGAGGCGACAACATCTCGATAACCCGCTTATCACCACTTGGGCTTCGTTCGCGACCACAGCGAGCGAAAAGTACGCCGACGACATGATGTATGCGTCCCTGAAGACTGAGGACTTCAAATCCGTGGCCAAGCTCTTTCAGAAGCTGCGCAACGTGAGAAACCGGCTGAACTACCAAGGGGAAGAGACACTGCGTGTGCACTTGCTGCCAAGTCAGCTGATGATTGGAAAGGCGCTTGCGATGCTACCGGGCCATCTTTGGGGACCTAGCGTCACATTCTCGCAGGAGAAATTCACCCTGGAGAAAATTGAGACCAAGTTGAAGTCAATCTTCGGCAACAAGAGTAAGGCCGAGATTCAGGCGAGGACCTGCCTTTTCCACGACAATTTGTACCACGAGCACTCAAACTGTTTAGTTACACCATAAAATCCTCCGTTCACACGCTATTCTGACAAATCCCACTACAACCGACACATCCGAACCACTTATTTGCGCTTGCACTGCAATGCCCTTACCCACACCGTGAAGGACTTTAAACCAATGAGACGACGGATGTGGAGTCACTTTAAACCAATTAGATGGTTGTTAGATACCACGAGCTCTCAAAACCTATCAGAATCGAATCTATCAGTCACCCCAAGCTTCTCCCTCTCCTCACTGCCCTCGCCCCCATGCCGCGCCGCCTCCTCTGGACCAACCTCGCCAGCGGGATGGCACGCACCGACGCCGACATGCTACTCGAGACGCTCAAGCGCTTCACCGTTGCCAAGAGCGACGTGGGTCAGTGCTGTGTTTGGAGCGACGCCTCCCCGCACGCCATGCGAACGCAGTTGCGACGATGTGGCTGCGCTGCTTGCGCCACCGCTTCCCCTGCCTTGTCCTGCCCATGGCGCGGCCGAGTTCGGCCGTGTCAGCTACTGGATGTGGTGAGTCTGGACGTCCTCCACGAGCATGGGACACCCGTCCGCGCTCCGGCTCCAGCTCGCTTCACTGGGCCGATGAGGCAGGCCGCGCGCGACTGGGCAAGACAAGGACTGCGCCCAGCCAGAATATGGCACTCCCTGCTGCAGCGCTTCGCGCTGGACGAGGCCAGCGCGCCTCCGCTGTCGGTGGTGCAACGCTTCGTGCACCACTACGTAGTGCAGCAACTGGGAAGGGAGCGACTTAATGGCGGCTGTCCGCAACTCCGCGCGTAGCACCGGTTTTACCGGCCAGGAGGAGGAAACGCAGCCGTTTACCTTCTCCTGGCGCACAGACGGAGAGGGTAAGCCGGTGGTCGGTAACGGTAGCGATGCCAACCCGTTTGTGGTTGGCATTAGCACGAAGACGTTGCTGCGCGAAGCCGACCGCGACCCGAGCTCCTTCGTGCTGCATCTGGACGCCACGTACAAGCTCACCCAGGTTGGGTATCCTGTCGTAGTCGTCGGCATCTCCGACCAAGCGCGCCGCTTTCACCTACTGGTTATCTTCATCGTGTCTCAGTAACAAGAGGAGCACTACACGAAGCTACTGTCTGTGCTTGGGCGGGTCTTCGCATCTGTGACGGGGAACCCTCTCGTGAAGTGGGCAATGGGCGACGCCGATAGAATGGAATGCGCTGCAAGCTGTGTTTGGTGGTGAGGGCAGCTCTTTTCGCGTCCTCATGTGTTATTTTCACGTCGCGAAGAAGGTGTATGAGAAGACAAGGGCGCTTAGTTCTGAGGCGGGTGCAATGATTATGAGGCATCTGCATGAGCTGCACTATGCTCGTAACGAGCGGGACTACAACAAGAAACTCGCTGATGTGCCAGAAGAATGGGGCAAATGGCCCCAGCTGGCTTCGTTTGCTGCCTACTTCAAGAGGGTGTGGTTGAACGAGAGGACGTGGCGCTGGCAGTGCTTCCACACACCAAGCGGTTTCGCCACTACCAACAATCCGTGCGAGGCGTACAACACCTCGCTGAAGCGCGACGTCACGCTGAGGAGGAAGCTGAAGGTTGGCGCTCTGGTCGACCGACTGCGTATCCTATGTCGTGCTGAGAGCGTCCGTGCACTGCCGTTCCTGACTGCGCCAGCTTTCGATGATCGCCTGATTAGGCGAGCCAACGCGCTCGCCCGTGCTGGCCTTCTGCGTGAATGTCGTCCTGGACGCAATACTATTGAGTTCCTGCTTGGAAACACAGCAAAGCAAGGTTCGAGTGAGATAATCAATGTTATTGCATTGCCAGCATCGATGGTGTACGACGTACAGGAGAAGAGGTCGCGCGAGGACCTGCTCAACTTGGAGTTGAAACTGCGCGGATGGAGCTCCTGGAGATGCCGCCCACGGGATGGGAGGTCGACGTAGTAGCGAGGACGTGCCCGTGTCGAGTGTTCTTCAAAGGAGGCTGCTGCATACACTTGTTGTACGCGCTGGGCGTTGTTTGAGGTGTTGATACGTCCGGCCGCGAGACGCTGGTCTATCGCGGCCCGAACAAGAAGAAGCGCGCGCGCGCAAGTCAAGTCGCTGGGCGCCCAGTGCACAACGGTCCTGCATTAATGGTAGAGTGAGTTTCCAGATCATAGCCATGAAATAAAAGCACACAGTACCTTGGTGACATCAAGCTGCAGTCAATTAATTGTATCCGCCGTAGCAAATGCATCTTTCTACATATTCTGGATGATGGCCGGAAGGCCCGCGACGAGCCCGTGCCGCTGCCCTTCTGCTTGCTGTAAACCGAGTGCGCACGATGCAATTCTTGACGCACGAGAGCGTGTTCTGCACGGACGTGACGTCCGACACGAGGTCATTGAGGCCTATGATAGCCTTGATGCGGATGCCGTTGTCGCTCGCCACGATCTGGTTGGCCTGCACAGTCAGACCATGCACCGTCGTGGACTAGTCCACGGTGTTGCCGCCCAGTGAGCGGATGGAGACGCCGTGGTCGCCGCAGATGTAGTTGTAGGTGCTGCTGAAGACCGTGTTGGTGCTAAACTGCATGACCAGACAGTCGTCCTGGTTGTAGATCTTGTTGTCCGTGATGGTGACGTGGTCGTTCTTGGTCAGGGCGAAGCCGTCCGTGTTCTAGGCGATGCCGTTGCCAGCGCACGAGCCGAGCGTGAAGCCGCTGATGGTCGTCTGCTTGCACGTGACAAGACTGAAGGTGCAAAAGGGCGAGTTCTTGAGCGTGAAGCCCGAGAGCGTCGAGCCATGGCGTTCTGCAGGCGGAAGAAGACCGGGCGGGTGATCGACTGGCCCTGCTTCCAGTACCAAGCGCTGTTGGCTTCCAGCATGCCCGAGGCCTTGACCGTCAGGCCACTGCCGCCCACCACGCGCACCAGCGGTATCTCTCACTTGAGCGTGCCGAACGTCGGGGTACCCACGAACTCGATGATGGCGCCGCGCTCAGGTCCAGTGTCACGCCGGCGGGTACCGTCAGCGACTCCACCACGATGGAGATGGACGACGCGATGTTGGTACCCATCTAGTAGGTGCCTGTGAGGAGGCAGCCGCCGCTTGCATTGGCCGTGGACGCCTCCTCGCTCCGTCGGGTCTTCGTGCTGCTTCCGGCCCTACTCCTGTTGCTGCTTCGGACCCTCCTCCTGCTGCTGCGCCGGGCCCTACTCCTGTTGCTGAGCCGGGCCCTCCTCCTGTTGCTGCGCCAGGCCCTGCTCTTGCTTCTGGTGCCGCCGCAGCGAGTAGCCGTCGCGACCTTGACTAGAGGGAGGGGTCTTAAGCTTGCCCTTCTCGCGCTCGGCCTCACGCTGCTGCCTAGCACGCCTGCACTGAGTTCAGCGTCTTGCGCGGCCTCACAGGATTCGAGTGTATTCTGCGGGTTGCCGAATAAGGGGCGGGATGTGAGCCTCATGTTGCCCTCCTTAAACAGATATGTATTTCTTTGGGGAGCAGATGAATGGAGCAGTGGTTGTACGGGCACGCGGGCACGGTAGAGAACGATTTGCAAGTTGGCAGTGCACGATTTTGTAGTGCTTGGCGCTGAATCTACAAGTGTTTATAGGATTTCCTCGATTCAGGCGATGGGCAAGACGACTCAGCGCCCGATTGAGATCCCGGTCAACTACGCTGCCAGAGGAATGACAGGCGCAAAGAAGGGACCGATGAAGAAGTCCGGCAAGCGTAAGGCGATGATGCTGCCAACGGACGGTGAGCAAGCGAGCGCCTGCTTCTACTGCAAAGGCGTGCACAACGACAAGAACGGGATTGGGCCCCACTTCAAGAAGGAATGTCCTATGAGAAAGGAGGACATGGCCAAGGGTGTCGGTCAGAAGGACATCTTCAGCGAGCCCCGTCCGCTCAAAGTGAGGAAGACGGACCATGCGCGTGTGCAAAAGGTGCAACCGGCTCACAAGAGGAAGGAGATCCCGGTGGATGCTGCAGTTCTTCAACGCCTCAACATCAACAAGCCTGAAGAAAGGGCGACTGAGGATAACCCGAAGGATGAGGATGAACCGATGGCGAGCGACACTGCGGTCACGCCGACGGGAAGTCCGGACTCTCCGGTTGTGTCCAGCTCTGCGGAGAGCGACAGTGAGGACGACATGAATGATTTCGACGGTAAAACCGTCGTGCCTGCCAACAACGTCAAGGTCACGGCAGCGGCTGAGGAATTGGAAGAAAAAGCGAAAGCCTTCGAAGATACGGTAAGCCGACTGTATCCCTTTTTATTAGTGCCTATCACTGAGCTAACGGGCAACTCATGGGTTTTGGATACAGGATGCGGCTATGGACTGACTGCAAGCGAAACGGTCTTCGTGGCCAAGCAGCCCAACTCAGACTACGTTTTTACATTTGGACAGGGCTCTAAACTGAGAAATACATTTATTGATACTGTTAAGTTGTCTTTCAACAGGAGTTAAGTCAGTACAGTTTAGTGATATAGCACTAGATATCTAGTGCTATAGCACTAGATATCTAGTGCTATATCACTAAACTGTACTGACTATTATTCAATTCGGCTCGTGGGCTCCAATACGACTCAATTAAGGTCTTACTTCAGCAGTACCACATGCTAAGTCAAACATCTTAAGTGAATTTTGGCTAAAAAGGGCAGGCTATCAGATTGTGGCAAGTAACAGTGGACTGTACAAGTTCATACTTTGGAAACACAAGTTAGTAATTGTAGCAAAGTCTTTTAATGGGCTATACTATGTGCAAGACTGTACTACAAAAGAAAGGCAGAGAATGTGCAATGCTGTTAAGGTTACGCCAATTAAGCCATTGACTATACCAAGCCTAACCAAAATTGAGAGCCTAATGAGAGAATGGCATGTGCGTCTAGGGCACGTGAATAAGAATAAACTGACTGAGATAATGAGCAACCAGCTTGTAAAGGGAATACCGTATATTGAGGGCTCCAAGCTAAGACGAATAAACTTATTCTGCTCCACTTGTGCAGAAATGAAGATGAGAAGGATGTCATACCGAAATTTGAAGGGATCCAGAGATGAACAACCAATAAGTACCATCCACATGGACACAAATGGACCCATGAAAACTATGGGAGTATATGGTACAGTGGGAACAATTAGATACTTCTTGAGCATCATTGACGATCAAACATCCTGGCGCTGGACCTATGTGTTGCGCAACAAAGGAGAAGTCAATGACAAAGTAAAGACGTTACTTCTCGACTAGAACGAGAAGGTAAGTTTAAAATTAGACGCATAAGGTCTGATGGAGGAACAGAGTTAAGCCTGTGGCGGAGAAGCTGGGCATCTCGATGGTGGAGCTGGCTCTGGCCTGGTGCGTCAGCAACGAGAACGTGTCGACCGTCATGATTGGCGCCAAGACGCCGGCGCAGCTCGAGCATAACCTGAAGGCGATCGAGGCTGTGGACACGCTCACCCCGGACGTGAAGGCGGAGATCGACGCACTGATCCCGTTTGTGCAGGAGCTTCCAAAGCCGGACGGGTTCGAGACGGTGCGCTCGCGCCACTTGTAATGCGACCGAAACTCGCAGAATTGAGGCCCATGACACAGTTGCGATAATGCGTGTTATCTCACTACACTCTAACTGTCGGCTGAATGATCTAGCGTTCAGACCGGCAAATGATACTTTCTCGATCGTATGTCAAAGTCCACTAATGATGTGACAACAATGAAACCTCAAGTAAAAAAAAAATGTGCACATGTGATGGCGGCTCGCAATAACACGAACGGTAGATATTTCTTGTATACAGCTCGTTGCTGCTTAAATTTGTTGAGTTCCAGTAGACGCATCTGCTCACACCAGCGTAAAATCCTAGAAAGACTCATTAATGAAATTCTGATACGAAGCACAAGCCCCGCTTACCTTGCTTTTCGTTGGCTAAATACATTGTCTGCCTCGTCAATAAGGCGGTCCTGGAAAGACTGACCTTCCTCGTGCAGTTTGCGGCTCAGACGCGTCAGTAGCTCGTTCGGTGAAGTGGCTGCGGTCCCTTCAACAAATAGATGTTCGCACGTGTGGACAAGCGAGACGTCCGTCTGAGCCTCTGGACATGAGATGCGCACGCAGAGTTTTTGCCGAAGCCGCATCATTTCGTTGTCCACTGTCACGATACCAGCTCCAACGATCTTGGTGTTGTTGGGCTCTTCGAACTTGCGTAACACCTGCAGGAACCTCGCGTGCTTGACCTCAGTTCCCCAGTGCAGAGTAAATGCCCAGTTCCTGACGAAGGAGTTCGATTGGGCTCCGCGCAGCTACATGGTATACAAGGGACGCATAGCAAAACCATAGCAAAATTAGAACTCGCAAGCAATTTACCAAGTGAACTTAGAGTGAAATACTGTAGGTCGGACGTACGCATTGAACGGATTCGCCTTGGTCTAGTCGGTTGGAAGTCAAGTCCTTCCACACAAACCGCACCGCCGACTTCATCGCGCACGGCAACGGGGTAGTTTACCGTATCTCGACAAAACTTTCCTGTGTTCTGTCGCTTTTGTGCTGCATACTGCTGTGAATTGTTGCCGCTGAGTCCTCCGGATAGAACGATGTAAATTCTTGATACAGCTTCGCAACTGCCTCCTCGAGTTGAGTTACAACCGCGAATTTCTCATCCGAGGCAAAACTCCGCTGGAAATCTTCAGCTTTGAGTCTGGCGGCGAATCTCCTAGCCTGCAATCATGGAGTAAAGCAACTTAACCTTTAGTACCGCAGGATAACGATGGTGTGACGCAACCGCGTTTATCTGCGTGATAGTTTTCTTTGTCAAAAGGAGGCGAAATGCTCTGTCCACTCGCTGCTGGCACGCGAAGATCGACTTGAGTTTGCGATTGGTCGCCTCGGACTTCTCGCGCTCCTCCGACTCACCCTTCGCTGCATGCTTCCACCGCAAAACGGCTGCATCTGGCCTGGTCATCGCGTCCAACACGATGGAGGCATCGGGGCGGGACTTCTTGAGCTGGACAACGCGCTGCTCCAGTTCATAAATTTCCTTCCGCAGCTTCTTGATCTCCTCTTTCTTGCCCTTTTGCACTTTGGTTGAATACCCAGGAGGGTTCATTCTACACTTTCGCTGGGGGTCATCTACAGCCGCAACACCGGATGAAGCAGGGCTTGAGCTGGACGTTGGGGAGCAGACGCTGGAGCCGAGATCCAAATCTTTGTCCTCCAGAATCTCATCCAAGAAGTGGATAAAGGCAGCAGCTTCATCCCTCGTCAGTGTGCCATCGTGCTCAGAATCGGAAAGAAGCGGGGGTATGTTTCCTGGTAAGTTGTAAATGGGGATTTGTGAGATGCTACAGCAGATGAAAATAGTTTTTTCTGGAAGGTGCGGGAAGTTTCAAGATAGTATAGTTCCGTAGAAAGCGAAACCACCGCGAAGGTGGTCGGCCGGTCACTCTCCGCCGCCCCACGAAGCTCATTCTACAAGTTTCCGCCTCGGTAGCTAGTTTTAAGCCGACCTTTCGCCGTCCAACTGTCTTCCTCAGCTCAGGATGGCACCCCAGCTTTCTTCGCGCGCATACATCTTGGCAAGACCAGCCATCATCGGATTCGGCTGGGACCATCCGATTTATTGCAATGTGAAGAAGGTCGGTCCGCGCGTTGTCCAGGTCGAAGGCCTCCACGACGCCGCAGGCCACACGTGGTCGATTAAGCGTGCAGAGGCGGCTCAATGCGTCGTCACCTCATCTGAAGCTCGGGCGGCCACGACGGGTCCTCTCCTGTTCCAAGCCGTCATGATTAATCACGACGGAGGCTTTCACCATGGCCAAGTGGTTGCTGCGGCTCAAGACCAGGTCACCGTACGCCTGCTTGACGAAAGTGTGGTTGCCACACGCTCTGAGGTCACGCCTGTTGCGCCCGCTGTGGCTTTGCTACTAAACGCTCTGGTATTTGGTGAGGATTCGTGGACCTTCGACGAGCTTGTCGAAGTGCATCACACCATCCTAGATCGAATTTGCGGCACGAGTTCAATGGACGGGTCCAAGGTCATCAACCATATTCTCGAAGGCATCGTGGAGGACTCATCGATGCCTCGGCCACAGGCTGAAATGTCCTGGATCAGTCCGAAAAACGGTGAAGAAACGATCTTTCCTCTCCAGCATTGCGTGGACTACGCGTACTACATCGACGGAGACGTTCAACCAGTTCCCGATTCGGTTGGCAACCCGTTTTGTCAACCTCCGCTGCGAGAATCAGCAACACATACGTCAAGCGCCTCCTCCCAACCTTCAAGAGCCAACGAAACATCGCTATTTGACCCCCAAGTAGATGATGACGACGATTCCATATGCGAACCAACCGACCTCCAATCGACGGCATTGTCTACGAGACCGAGCGAGTCGTCACGCAAGCGACGTTCGAGCGTCCTCCCCCCATCCCGACCGGCAACTCGACAGCGTGTTGAATTTCAACCTTCCGACAATGCTGCTATGGATGCTCAAATTGCTCACTTGCTTCTTGGCCGACCCGAGCTAACTGAGCGCTTTCTGCAACTTCGATCCGATGCAGGCCCGCGGATCCTCCAACCGGCATCAGAGATGCACGAAGTGCTCCAAGGTCAACCGCGTTTCAGTCACGATGCTGCTGGACGTCAGCAAGATCATGTGACCACAGCACCGCCCGTCACATACGTTGAAGCAACGACAGCGCAGCCCAATCAAGCCCAACGGGAGGTGGAGCCGCGGTCGAAATACGCATTCGTCCCTTCGGTGACTCAACGGCGAGTTCATGCTTTGGCTACAGCGCTGCAACATCAAGGTAAGAGCGCCGCAATTTTTGTCGAGGCTCTGATAAACTCGATCTCCGTGCTCTTCAAGCCGTTCCCAAGCATCCTTGGAAGAATTTTTGCTATTGACTTTGGCGTACGTGGACTATCCGTCATGCACTTCGCGCCATTTCACTCGCTCAATGACAAGGCCGTGTGGATCATGACTGGAGGCGCGAACATGCAGAATTTCTCAGCCGCCGTGTCGGTACCGGCGGCGCCACCGGCGAACTGTATCGATGACATTCTAGAGGCGCTGCAATCTCTCGCTATCTACGGCGCTGAATACTTCTCGCCGACGCTGTGTGGACTGATCGACACGATGGTCACGTTCACGAAGCAGCAGCTTCGGCGTATGACGTGGCAAAAAGCGGACCTGGTGCTGGTGGTGTACTGGATGAACGCATTGCTGGAGAACTTTCGCATGGAGTTGGAGCAGGGTACCAGCGACGGCTCTCTAATCAAAACACGTTGCTCCGTTGACGACCCTGAATTCCGTCAGATCCTGATCCACATCCAACAGCGACAGATAGCGGATCTGAAAGAGGCTTTGGCAGTCGCACAGTCGAAGCGGTCCCAGGGTACGGTCAAACCTGCGCACGTGACACAGTCACTCGACAATCCACAACGACGACAATCCCGTGCGGTCAAAGTGGAGCACTCAATTCCGGCTGATGTCTACGCAGCGCTACCAATCGAAGACGGGAAACGCCTGTGCCTGCGTTTTCTCTCCACGGCGGGGTGCAAGGCAAACAACGGGAAGCAATGTATGTCTGCCAACCGCGCTCATTTTGTCCCTGATAAACTCGAACCAATCGTGCGTGACTTCATCGGCAAACGATTTGGAGGCGTTAAATCAGAGTACATCTCGCTGTGATGCCATGTGAGGCAGCCTGGGGACCAGCGGACAGTTCGAACTGCACGCCTTGGTGTTTCGAAATCCTCGGCTGCCTCAAGGCTTCATACTTCTATTTCATCAACTTCATCTTTCTCCCCGCTGGCTTCGATCGTTGGCAGCGGGACTCGCTCAGACCAGGCAGTCCTCAGTACTGCTCTGGCTCCTATGCTTTCGACCACATTCGTGACCAAAGCTACTCTAAATCCAACCATCCCGATTCTTTCCACTCCAAGTTGCATCGCGGGCAACACATCCGTCAAAACGGACGCTCAACACGAGAAGGGAGCCTCGCTGAATCCAGCAGCACCGGTTCAGCTTTCACTTCACACGGCGGAACTAGTGCGCATTTGGCTAGAACAAGATCTACTGAGAGAAGAATCCCGGCAGTCTGCTGTACTTCGTCAGATGGGGTGGCAACGTGATCCAGCTGCGTACACATCACCGTCAGGTCTGGACGAGCTCGCAAAAAGCACGATCTCTGCCTTCATTCGAGCTAACAAACTCAGCATTGCTGACGCCGTGCGTCGCTTTCGGAACGAGACGAACCACGACAGCCGACCGAACAAAGCCCTCGACCCAGCACGCCTCGCGTTTCTACTGAAAGACTATCCGCATCTCTCGACGCTGCTCGAAGTTGTCAATGTTGGGATCACACCAGTGTGGAATGAAAACGAACCGCGGATCAGGAGAACGCAGAAGAATCATGCTTCTTTCCAGCGCTATCTCAAAGCGTCACTGCGCAGCATTCGCATGGGTCAAGACACCGGCAGATACCTAGTGGTCGACACAGACATCCTGGACCAATGGCAGTCCGTGCACTGTAGTCCTTTTGGAGCAGTCGAGAAGGGCGGCGTCGATCCACTGCTCGAGATCAGGCTCATCCATGATCTTTCGTACCCTGCCGGAACTTCAACTAATGATTGCCTGGACAAGTCGTGTTTACCGGAGATTGAATACGCATACGTGACAGCACTTGCCATTCGGATCGAATATCTCGCCATCAACTATCCAGCACACCAAGTTCGAATTCTCAAAGGCGACGTGAAAGGAGCGTACCGTCACCTCATGACAAACGCCAATCACGTTCACCGTATGGCCGGCCTCATCCGAGGGCTCAACACCCTGGTGATCGACCTAGCTGCGCCTTTCGGTTGGTCAGGATCCCCTAAGTTCTACGGAGTCTTCGGTCGTGCCATTTCATGGCTGGTATCGGCCAACGCACCGTCCACTGTCGCAAACTCGGCCGACTCAACCCCATTCTTCGGGTACGAGTGGGTCGACGACCACGTGATGATTGAACCAGACGTGGACGACCGGCTCCAATTAGCGAAGGCTACCCTTCGGCACGCCATGCTCGCAATTTTGGGGTCGCGCTCAGTCAACGAAACCAAGTTTTCGTCGTGGGAAACCCGCCTCACTGTCCTCGGCCTAACGTGGGACACAAAGTCATGAACGGTATCAATTCCCCAAGACAAGATCGATAAAGGCATCAATCGGATCGACGCTCTGATATCCAAAGGTGCAGCTACGCAGACGGAGCTTAACAAGGTGCTTGGCAGCTTACGCTACATATCCACCTGCCTTCGAACAGCTAAACCTTTCTTCCAGCAACTACAGTCAGCTGCAACCCGATGGCCACGCTTCGGACGAATTGCCCTTACCGAAGCGGTCGTCATGGATCTGCGTTGGTTCCTCCATTTTTTGCGCGACGGCCACCTCGCCGAACTACCATTGTGTATGTTTGGAGCCACACCGGTTCCCGACTTTCATCTCTACATGGACGCATCGGACACGGGGCTGGCTGTACTACATCCAGCTCGAAACGAATTTCTTCAAATACAATTCGACGCGGAGGAAATCGACCTCATCGAGTCGGGAGCACTGTCCATCAACGTACGAGAGCACTTGTGTATTGCGCTGGCAGTGTGGACATGGGGTGTTCACATGGCCGCTGACTCGCCATCTACGGTGAACCACATCCGCTGCTGGAGTGACAACACATCCGCAGTTGCGTGGAGCAATCGGCTGGCAAGTCCGTGCAACGAGGCTCAAGAAATCAATCGTGCTATTGGGCTTGGAGAAGCGGTATTCAATATTCGGATGTCGGCGGCTCACCTGCCAGGAGCGACTAATCGGATGGCGGACGCGGCATCAAGAGCATGGAGTGAGCCTCATGCGTCAGTGTGGACTAACTTCTCTGTGCATTGGACGCAGGTTCCAGTAGCACCAACCTGGAGAAAGATCTACAAGACGTTCTCTTCGAACTGCAAGCCGAGTCTCTGGCCCCGACGTCGACTGTCAAGTACGCGAGCACCTGGAAGCAGTGGGAAGCCTGGTGCACGATCATGCATTTCTCCCCATGGCTATCCGACAACCGAGTCCAACAATTGTTTCAACTCGCGCTGTTCGCCGTATACGGCGAACAGCGCGAGTTGAAATGATGGCTTCAGCCGATCTGGACAAGGAAACTCGGCATCAACGATCCTCTCCAAAATCAGCCATTTGTCGTGGAATCATCAGATCAATCTCGGATACAGCGTCGGCTTACTCCCAGGACACAAGCTTGCGATCACGGGAATGCGGCGGCACGATCGCCCGTCAGCACGCAAACACCCAATGTCCATCCCGATGCTCAAGGCTCTTCATCGCACCCTCAACTTCAGCATCACCCAAGACCGGGTACTGTGGGGCGCTGCGGTCCTGGGTTTCTTCTATCTGCTTCGGCGATCAGAATACCTCGCCCACGGACGAAAAGTGCAATCGTACGCAATCACGCGCGACGACGTTCAAGTACTCGACATCATAGGGAACCCATGTTCCTCCCTGAGCTCGGCATCCAAGGTGGTCGTCCGATTTCGCGGCAGCAAGAACGATCAGTTCGGAGAAGGCACCACAAGAACGCTTGAGCGCTCCGGTTCGGCTTGGTGCTGTCCAGTTCAAGCAGCATGGTTTCTCATCCATCATCACGTGTCCATTGGCGCAAGAGCGGACTCGCTGTTGTGTCAAGTCACCGAGGGGCAAGATCTTCAAGTCAATGTCATGGTGGCAGCCATAAAACAAGCTGCGAGATCCGTCGGAGGAGACCCAAGGCTCTTTGGCTCTCATTCCCTGCGCAGCGGCGGGGCCACCGCGCTTTTCAACGCTGGAGTGGACAGCCTCGCGATCAAGAAGTTTGGGCGCTGGCGATCCGAAGCGGTGGAGCGATACACAACAATCCAGGACGACATCACCGCCTCATTGGCCGCCAAGATGCTCAGCAACCCATGACCAGCAGCGTCTACACGTTGGGCAACCTCCACGCCACGCCCTTGGCAGCGGGAGGCGCTGCAAATCAAGTCTTTCTTCGTCGCCGCGGTGCGGCGTGATCCCCAAAGCAACTTCAAGAAAATGAGATTTTACCGTCTTTGATCACGCAAGACTCGATTACCCGAGGACGCCGACTGAGCTAAGAGCGTGATCATCTTGTCTGTACATAACATGAACGGGCAAAATACGGACATTAACAAGTACGATTATCAGCAATATGCGTCGCCCCGCGAGGAAGGCGTTCCCAGTGAAGATCCTGCAGGTGTCTAACCTCCTTTCCGATGATGTGACGATCCTCAATTATGCCCGGGGCGATCATAAGGTTTGGTCTACAGCGACCTCGTGGTGGGCCGACCGGGTCGAACAGTCACAACGTCGAACGCGATGAGTTTAAAACAGCAAACCGCACGAGTGCATGGTCAAGATGTGCTGGTGGGTAGATTAGTCACGCGCTCGGTCTGCTTAGTAAGCTGTGGCTACGAATTACGGGAACCAACGTCCCGTATTTTATCAACTGACACACGGCCAATTAATTGACGGCTAACCCACTGTACCCCCGTATGGCCAACCATCGTAATCTCCGGCACCGAGAAAGCTTCAAGCCGGTTTGCTCTGTCTATCGGTACCTTCCCCTCTTAAATGGTTCCTTTCGTAGGCTCTCTTGGGTCAGCGCGCGAAACAGCACTAATGACACGTGCTCTACATGTACACGTTTATAGTACTGTACAGGTCTTGTATTATGCCTCCGAAGACACCGCAAGCAGCGCGTAAACTGCAAATCACAAGGACTACGAATGTAAGTTGTTCTTGACATGCATCTTTATGTAAGAGAGAGAGAGAGAGAGAGAGAGAGAGAGAGAGAGAGAGAGGTTGTTGTATTTAATCGTGTCACAAACCGTGGTTGGCCGATTTCGTCCCGCACCGTCCTCAGTTCACATTTTACTCACCCAAGAGTCACCCCACACGGACATAACAGCCAAATGAACGTATCCACCCTTGGCCCTCCGAACGTCTCGCTTCTGAGCGACGAAGTGATCGGGGCCGTCGCGCTCCACTTTAAGAAGCGCTCCAGTCATGTTGATATCTCAAGGACCATCCCGACGTCATCCAGCCCAGAGCTCCAATCTCCTTAACGGCAGAAAACCCACCACGTATCTGCGACAGCTACACCGCAGTGGTGTGGCACCATCGCCTCCGAAGTCTCACCCATGCTTGTGGACGCCGACGCTCCGCGACGCGAGCCGCTCGCCAACTCCGAACGAGTCAAAACCTCGAAGCTGGGTGACGAACACCAACTAGACGAGGATGTCGCTTCCTTCAGTTCTTTGACCAAGGAAGCCATACAACGAAGAGAACGCCGAGACAAACAGCGCCGGTACCGCAAGAAGCAGCGCGACATGGTGCTCGGCCTCGAACAAGAGACCGAGAAGCTTCGAAAGCACATCGACCGGCTGCTCGAGCAACAGCAGCGCGCTTTAACTCGAACGATTCCAGGAGCGATTTGTGTCTGGAATGTAGCGGCTGAGTACTTTCGACTCTTCGAGTTCGGTCTCCTCGAGCTGAAGCCTATGCAGCAGCAGTCTTCGTCATCCTCCGATGCAGTTGAAGGGATCGACGTATCGAGCGATCAGATGCGCTTCTTGCGGTCCACGCTGGCTGTGGATGTTGTATCAAACGAAGGCCGAGGCGTGGACGCAGTGATTTACAGTTGGAGACGCACTTCGTTCTGGCTCAAGGACTTCAAGCTCGAGCTCCAAGGCTTGCAGAAGGAAGGCGACAGCTCTGTAGTTGCCTCCACGAACACCACGTTTACCGTCACAGAGCGCACGCTGCGCAACGTGTTCCCAAGCGTCTGGGAGGATCGGGAGAGCGCTCTCGGCTCTGGAATCGTGAACAAGCTCTTGGGACAGTCGGTTTCCATGCGCGGCATCACACGCTTCGAGTGGGATCCAATGCGCTGCCGACTGACGAGTGTGACAGCCCAGTCCGATCTACTGACGCCGATGTTGCGTCTGCTCGGGGGTCTGGAGGAAGCCGAGCGCTTGTTCGCCAAGGCCCTCCTTTCTCCTGATTTCCGTTGGATAGCACGATCATGAACGAGTAGTGGTAGTATATTTTATTTTATAGAAATTATTGCACGGGCAGTCCGAACTACATGAAAGTAGGCCGACGGACCAGCACTATCGTGCGAGCTTCGTGTCTTAAACAAGACTTCACAAATTGTACAGTGTGGCCATATGCCATCGTAATGCAGTGGATGTTGGATCTATCGCTTTGGTCGCCAGGTAGCACGCTACGTTCTACAAAATACTAGTTCTACAAAATACTAGTACCTTATTTGCTGAGCCCATAGTATCCGAGACGGACATGACTATGGTCAGGACATATAAGTGGTCAGTGCCTGGTATACAAGTGAAGGTCAGTAAGGAAAATGGGTACCCGGCCGAAGATCCCATAATATTGCTCGCTACAAAGCCTAGCGCACATGGTTCAAAAGAGGGACTTCTCCCCAGCAATTTGAGCCCATTCACAATCGCGAACGACTCATTCTGCACAAGCGCCGACCGTCCGAAGGCAAGCCGATACAAAGCCTATTTGAGCGCTGGGAGCCTCGTATGCACATAAGCGGGGCATTGTACAAAATTCCATAGTTTAACCAAGTGTGTCAGGTGACCACCAATCTGTCCATTCAATCTCGTCTGCGACGTGTGAATACTTGAAGAAAGTAATGGGACAACATGTGACCATTTATATGTCCGGCGCGAAAGTAATGGGACAACATGTGACCATTTATATGTCCGGCGCGGATATGTAGTAGAACTGTTGGCTCTTGCTACAGACACCGAAAAAAAACACCGAACGAAAAAAACTGGGGCGCGCTTCGCGTGCGGGTCTCTAAGCGGGGTAAACACACCGAACAGTTTCTTGTTTTTGCTACTATAATGGTTAGGATTCTGCACTGGTTACTGTTATTATAATTATCACCACTATTTTGTAAGATATTTCAATTTTCATACTATTATAACTAATGTTGACAACATCCTGCTGCTATTGATATTAATTACAACTTGTTGCAATTGTACACTTCGCAGTCTAGTTGTGTGTCTCCGTATCGAGGCACGTGCTTGCTGTGAAGTTGTTGCCGATGGTAGGTAATTGTGGTACACGTGGTGGAATACTCAGATCTGATTGGCGGAATCCCAAGATTGGACACTTCTGATTGGCTGAGAGAAAGGCAAGTTGAAGTTGCCTTTCTGGATACGATCTGCAACATTTACTTTTTGATCCCCAGCCTTCAATACGACGAAGTAGGAGGTGTGCGTTGGTACGATTCATGTTTAAGCATAGGAGACTAGGATATGATAGTTAGTTTGGCCTAACTCATTCTAATTCACTTTCGGATTTCCTTCCTAACCAACACTCGACTACCAAGCCTCGCCCGCATAATCTCAAGTCAACTGCCACTGTCACCACCGCTTCAATGCTACAGCTACTGCGGCTACGGCTGCTACTGCCACTGCTACTGCCACTGCTTCAGCCACTATCACTGACAATGTCACTATATCGCTGCTACAGCTACCCCTACCACATCATTACTTCCATTACTGTACTACTCATATCCAACTGTTGTTAAAGGTATTGCTTTTGATATTGCTACTCGTGGAGCGCGTTACTACTGGCCACTGCCACTTACTGCTTATCCCTACTGCAACTACAGCTGCTGAGCACTGCCACTTACTGCTTACCCATACTGCAACTACAGTTACTACAACTACTATTTCACTACTGTTAATGATATCATAGTGGTTGTCATTGCTAATACTAGTTCATGTCTGCTGCTATCGCTACTACGACTGTTTAATATCTGCTGCCACTACCGCTACCGTTGTTATTTACGCTACAACTACGTTTTCAGCATTGAAAAAGGCATTGTAATGATATTGCCCCTGCTTTCTTCTTCATTGCCGGAGAAAGCCTGCCAAAATCTACTCCACGTTGCTTGACTTGCTGCATAATATCACGGGGCATCTCATGGCTTGCTCAAACTAAATTCACAAAGTAGAAGCCATCTGAATATTCTCGTCCACCGTGGTGAAAACGATGCAGTCCAAACATTACTGATTATCAAAACTTCTTATCGTCCTCTAGACCCTTTTAAATCACTCGCCTCTTTTCCAAATAGTGTGCGTAACTTGTACTACTGCGTAAATAATATCCAGATGAAGTATTATATTTCTTACTCGGTATATTGCTATTTGAACTGTTCGCCTGCGTCACGATCACTGCCCGCTACCACTGCAACTGCTCCACTGCCAATCCTGCCGCCCCACCGCTATTAATGAATGACTTTGCTACTCATATTGTTATCGCTAGTTCTGTTCTTAACGTTTTTCTGCTCGCCCCACGATCAGGAAGAAAACCTGTCAAGGTCTACTTCATGGTGCTTGAGTTGTTGTAACCCAGTATGATGTCATTTGACGAAACTTTTTCGCGAACTGCACCTAGTAAAATACCTCTTTTTACAAACTACATCTGCAGTTTACACGTCACCGCAGTTATGAAGTATGCGGTGCGAGTTGGCTTGAAGGCGCTCATTTCGCTGCGTTATGCGTTCATATTGCTCTACTTAGGTTCTTGCTGCAGCAAACATTTGAAGTGCACCACCAAATGTCTCTACTGGTACTTACTGCAGCTCAATACGATGCGACGCTCGTTGTAGTCGTTAAGAAGAACTAAGTGACAACAATGTACCTCAATTCAAAAACAAAACAAAAGACGTCCAGAAAACACTACGCATACTACTGTGGTGCGACGTCCAGACACTGCTTACACTACTGTCGCGCCGTGCTCACTTCGTTAAGGATTCCGCAGGCTGCTAGGGCCCCAACGTCGCACAGTACCGAAGTGTGCAAAGTATGCATCGTAATGGCTTGGTGTGAATTAAACTGCGCAATTTGTTTTGGCTTAAGTTTTATTCCAAATCCGAAAACTTGTTAAAAGCAGACGCTGCGCTGCTTTATACCGGTAATACCATAAGATTTTGGATACTCTAGTTCATATTAAAATGTACCGAATGTATTAAACTGATGGTCTGACAAGAAATGACGCTGGCCCTCTTCCGACGTTGAAGGCCGTGTATGACGTCTCAGATCGCAGAATCCGCTCTTTTTCGGTTTAGGCTTGGGCGCTTGTGTCTTCTTAGCGGGATCTGCATCACCATGAACGTCCGCCGAGCTGTCGCTGCTGGGCTCGAAGAGAGCGAGAAGTCCTTCTACTATAGACGCAGTCGCAGGTCATGCATGATCTGATCTCCACTTGGAGCGAGTGTTGTAGACGCACCCGTGCTGTAAGTTATAAATCTGTTCATTCGGTGATGACCAGCACTCCTTAAAGATGGGAGTTCCCAGTTTTCCCGTAAAGTCGCTTATCAAGGGAGAAGTCTGGATTTGAATATGGGAGTTGTGGGACGCATACTTTACTCAGGTCAGAGGATTCACCCACTTATTTCCGATGTTGATGCTGGTGCTTCAGAGCCATTAGATGTCACCCCAAGTAGTAACATTAAGCTTCACACTCAGTGCTGTCGTGATGTTCGTTGTCTACGCGGAACAACCTCAATATAGAAAACGTTTAATTACCGTTGACAGTTTCGCTGATTGAATATGTTTTAGAAAACATATTCAATCAGCGAAACTGTCCTTACATCTACTAAAACAGAGACCTGATACGCAAAGATTGCCGTGATCTAACAACAATAACCCGTAGAAAAGGTCTCCTGATGGAAAATCCGTGAAAATCCCATGTTAAAGGAGACCTGGTGATGACCAGTCTTTTTTTATACGGTCTGTATCTAACAGCCACTTATACGATAGCACGCAGCCTTGACGACGAGGACGACGACAGAACAGCGCGCCCGGCCTTCTCCATCAGCGTGTTTTGCTGAGCCTGGAAGAATTTCCGAAAGGCGTTGCCCAGACTGCCAATGACTCGGTCCTGCGCGTACGAAACGTCTTCAGGACTGAGCTGGGACTCCACGTCGCGCTCCATGTAGAGCTGCAGATGGAGCTCCACCACTGACGCGTTGGTTTCGATACTGGACGGGGTGACGGTCATCCAGCACTCGTCGCGAAACTTCAAGTTCTTGGACGCCAGCGTCATGCGCTCGGCGACGACGAAGACCGTCCGCTCGGTCTCCTCGAACTTCTCCATGTACTGGAGCCCGTTCAGCTCCAGCACCCCAAAGGGACTTCGTGCGCTCATGACAAAGTTCATCTCGTGTGAGTTCGGCTTGGTGCCCTTCATCTAATAAAAGAAAAAATAATACGCACAAAAGTGTAAGTTTGAGCTCAAACACCAGGCGACGAATGAAGGTTCAGGCAGACTTACATGTTTGTACACCTTGTTCGGGTGGTCGCGGCACGTCGTCAGCTCCTTCCACAGTATCTCGCTTGCGTCTCTCACTGAGCAGGACATGGGCGTTGTAGTGATGAACTTAATCACTTTCCCTCGCTGAGCGTCCTGCTTGACTTGCATATCGCAAGTGACTACTGGAGACTGCGTCGTGGAGCAGAACTTGGTCCTCCACTTCTTATACAACCCGTACACGCGCTTCTCCAGCTCCACTAACACCTCCTTGCTGTCGTCTGCTACAGAATCCGTCGCGCTGGCTGCCGGCAAGAGAGAAGGCTCTAGAGTCTCTGGCTGTGCAGCGAGTACGAACTCCATGCCCGTGAGGACCGAGCGCTTCTGCAGCAGTCCACTGAGCGCTGCGTTGACGTTTTCCTGGTTCTTCAGGATGGACTTGAGTCGCCGGTTCGTCTTCTCGGACACCAGTCGCTCGCGGTACTGCAGGATGTCCATCTCGTGCCAGTTCGCGGGTGGGTTCTGGCTCGCCTCCTTCGCCACTAAAGTGCCATCGTCTGTCTCCTTCAACTCCGAAGTCACCTCTAAGGTCACGTCTGCAGGTAAGAACCGGTTCTTCTTGAGCAGCTCCACTTGAGCCTCGAGTTCCTGGGCCTGTTCTCGAAGCGCCTGGATCTCCGCTCGCTTGCGTTGCTGAAGCCTCGTAGAGGAGCTGGCGGCGCTTCTGATCCGCGCCTTCTTGGTCGGCTTGTCGTCTGCACTCGAGGACGACTCCGACGGCTTCCGCTGAGGCTTGGAGCGCTTCCTGGTCGTGTGCTTGACGGTAGCCGCCTTCGGAGTGAGCAGCTCGACCGGCGTAATGTCGCCGAGCAGGGAACTCTGCGTTAAAGTCTCCGTTAAGCTCAGGTCCGTGGCGTCGTAGCCGTCGATGAAGGCGAGCGCCTCCTCGAGGGACATGAAGGCGTCATCTTCCGCTACGAGGACCTCCATGCTTGAGGTTTTCTACGTCACAATGAATAATGCGTCGAGCTCCTCACGCGACACGTTATTCATAGTGTACTGCGAGGAGCAACCCCTCGATTTCCGTAACACACACCAGCAAGATCGACAGGCGGGATAGGATGTCGGTAGGCACAGTCGGGCCATGTTAATGTACAGTACATGTACTGTAAGCGTTTGCCTATCAGGGACGTGATCCCTTCGGCGTGAGTCACAAGTTGCATAGCCAACTGGACCACGAGTGGCTCCGAGCGCCGCCCCCTTCAGGCTGGAGTTGAGATGGAGAGTACATGTACCTGTAGCGACCAGCCTGTAGAATAACCACAGGATCTCGAGAATCCAGGACGATCCAGTATCAGGGCTAAGCCCATTTCCCAGCGCTGGTAATACGTGCTGCACCAGGTGAGCCCCGAGTCACCTGGCCTGATAAACCCCTGTCACCTGTTGTGTGTAGATTCGGCGCACCTTGACTTGATCTCCGTCCACTTGAGCCTTTCTCAGTGCACGAGAAAAATTCTGCACCATTCCTGCACGAACGGGCTCTTTGGGCTGGGGTCGGGGGGGGGGGGGGGTACAACAAAGAGACTTTGAACGCAACTAAATCACGCATTTGATGCCTAGTCTGGCTTTGGTGGGTCGATGGGTGGCTTGCCACCTCCCCGCTCAAGCAGGTCCACCGATGACAAGCAGGTGGAGCTCGTGGCCGTGGAGAAGCAGTAGAATTCTTGCGCGTGCTCAATAAGCGGTACCTAGCCATGGTGCCGCCAGACCGCGAGGTCATCGACGCGTCTATTAATAAGAGCGTGGGGTGCGTCCGCGCGGAGCCCCACACCATTCCGCCAGGCTTCGCATGGAGCGCGATCGACCTGACGGGCGTCCAGAAGCTTAGGCGACCTGCGTCGAGAAGATAGGTTTTGTAGCATCTCACATAGTCCCGAAACACACACAGTACATGTATTTCCCGAGTGATGCTGTCTTCTCTCAGACAAGTTACTCCTTCGTGAAAAGTGCATAAACTCCCGAATTGCCTTTTTCATTAGCTAAATACCAGGTCTTCCATGTGGGGGGCCGCTATTTCATGTAATTCGGAGAAGATGGGATATTTACAGTGGTAACAACTAACTAGGAAAGTGATCTACTGTATCCTGGAACCTTACAACAAAGTCAACATCCACCCTTGTACCGCAGTCTAACTATGCCAGTGTACGCTACGCACAAGTAAGCTCGAGCAGTCGGTTCTGCTCGCCTTGCCAGAATTGTCGCATCAGTCTGCCCATGCCCCGCAGCACCTCTTCTTGAGCGTCTTGAATCTCCTCAGGCGACGGCTTCTGCTCGCTCGTCGTTGGCGACTCCAGGTAGAGCTTCGGGTGTGTGTGCATCACACATGCAGTGGACGGATTCGTCTCGGAGCGAGTGAAGACCGCGTGGGCCAGACTTCGGAGCCGAACGCTCGCGGACGCCGACTGGAGCAGGTCGGACCAGATGACGACGATCCGATCCTTCTCCTCATACTTGCGTAGGAAATGGAGTTTGTGGAAGTGCTGACCGCTACGCTGGACGGGCAGAGTGAGGTTCACCTTGGTTTCCACCGTGTCGGGCTTCCGACTGCAGTTCTGTGCATTCACGACACTGTTAGGAACAGTAATTATCTCCTTGAATGTTCAACTTTTGACCGTTCACGTACCGAGCTGCTCTTGAGATACGCCCAGACGTGATCAAACACGGCTTCCATGGGCCAGTCCATCGGTGTTGAGGTCACAAACTCCATCACGTTGGACTCGCACGTCTCCTTGTACACGATTTGAGACGCGGTGTTGACTACGGGGCCACTTTGGGGTTGAAACACCCGGTCGAAACCTTTGTACATGTCCTCAACTTCGAGCTCAAGTTGCAGCATCAGCATCGACGACTGGTCGGACGTGACGTGTGCGTCTGCAAAGCACGGAGACTCGAAAGTCCTCACGAAATCCATCCCCTGCAATGCCCAAAAAGGGGTTAATATCTACCTTTCGCAGTCCAATTACCAGGATTTTCTACTTACACTGAGCACGTTCCGCTTGTAGAGTATGCTCTTGAGCTGGCTGGACACGCGCCTCTGCTTCTGGAGGATCTCCTTTAGTCGCCAATTCATTCGCTCCGATTTGTGCCGCTCTTTGTACTGCGTGAGCGCTTCCCGGTGCCAGTCCGAATCTCCTTCCTCGTCGAAGGTAGCGTGTTGGCTCCCGGTCCTCCGCAGGTGGACCAGATAACCCTCCAAATACGTGGCTTCCGCTCGCAGCGCCTCCATCTCCGCCTTCTTTCGGCGCTGCATGACGGTGGAGGAGCTCGCTGCACTTCGCCGGCGCTTCTTCTTTCTCGTCAGCGATGGCGCCTGCAGCCCCGAGGGGCTCACAGGGTCCGTCGGTCTAGCGGGGAATAGCGAGACCGGCCCAGCGCCCAGCAGGTCGTCGCTGCCGTCGAGAGATAAGCACGCAGAGGGCATCGCAGTCGCGCTCTTGCCTTCTTGAGCAGCTCCACCCTCGCAGAAGTCGATAAACGCCAGCGCTTGATCCAGCGTTGCCAAGCCTTCGGTTGTCGTGGGAGCCATTGCAAGAGTGAATCGGGGCTTGCTTACTGCACGGCGGGGGTCGCCAGGCCCGCGTAATACTCCCGCAGATGTTTGCGGGATTGTCGGTAGGATGGTCAGTCCTTTGTCACAGCCATGCGGTGTTTACTTCACGCCTGATACCTCAAGGTGCCGATAAACACATAACGACACGTGCTGGCCAACAGGTGGTGACGTGAGCTCGGGCGCTTGTGACTGATCCCTACGGTCTGGGCCACAAGAACGGATGTGGGGGGATGGGGTGCGTCCAGAAGCTCAACAACAACCACCGAGGACAGACGATCGGATGTGAGAGAGGCGTATTGTATCCCTGCATTCAAGAGAGAGCTGGTGACATTCGATATGACATGGGACGACGTCCTTGTAATGTACCGTACCCGTAATGAAACCTTTTGCGTGCATCACACACACAAAAATATCTCCCTGGTAACTCATGGTAGCGAGGGTAGCGGTCAAAATGACGGGATCGTTGTAGGAAAATGTGATACCAGATCAACATAGAAGGACCGTAAGCCACCAGTCTAAACGACTCCTAGAAAGCTAAAGTCTCAACGTATCACGACAAGGGCAGCATATACTATGTGTGGTTACTCAAGCAACACGTGCGGCTTCGTTGACCAGCCTGTTCTGCTCAGCATTCCAGAATCTCCTCAGCATCCTGCTGAGAGCCCTTAGGGCCGAGGCCTAACAGATGTGCCAAGGCAGCAACGCGAAGTATTGAGGGTCTGCCCTTGAATACTCGTATTCTTTGACACTAGCTCATACACCAACTGAGAACAAAAGAAAAATAGTACCTGAACGCCTGTAGTGGATCGCCGGTTAATGGGCACCAGTAACACCAACAGCAATAATGCAGAACTTACAAAAAAACAGAAATGGAAACTGAAAGTAAGTTTAATCATTTCTTAAGACCTTCCGATCTCGAACTACATGTATACGCTTTATGCTACCAAGGGATATGTTTGCTTTATGCTAAGCACTTGTACGTCTTCATTACAGTGGTGGGGGTTAATTAATCAAGCAACTCATGTAATATAGTTTGACGGTCTACTTTATGAGTAGCAAGAATAGGATGCAAATTCATGCGGTGTCGACGGCACTGCATAATCTCGAAAACCCCATAATCAACCTTCGCGATGTCTGCATCATCGAACCCTGTCAGTTCTGGAAATACAGTACTTCTCCGGTATGAGTTTCCTAGTCGCCGAAGACGACACTTCCATCCTCAGCGAGGCGTTCGCCTTCATCGACGAAGCCTGCAGCGGCGCCAGCTCCCCTGCTGGACTCGACTCGACAGACGGCGACAGCGGGCTGGATGCCATCCCCTCTCTCAATTGCCTCGAAGCTTATGAAGAGGACTCTAACGACAGCGCTAAACCTCGCAAAGAGGGTAAGCAGAAGCCGGCGAGGAAGCGTCGAGTGAGAAGCGCTGAGACTTCTTCGACCGGGCTCCAGAGACGCAAACTAGCAGAGCTGGCGAGTTTGCGCGAGCAAGTGCAGGAGCTAGAGGGCGTTCTCGCTCAGATGAAGCGCGGCGTCGTCGCTGGTCCTGTATTATCGAGCAGGGCTTCAGAGGCACGGGATTCGAGACGCTCCGAATGGTACAGACACGCGGTAGAGCAGTGCCGACTGCGACTGCAGGCGGAGAAAACCAATCGGCACCTCAAGTCCATCCTGAAGCAGCAAGCCAAGGTCCACGGAGTTCTGAAGGGCGTCTTGCAGAAGCGGTCGACACTATACGTGAGTAAAATGCAGTTGGATGCGGTTATTTAGAGGTGAGCGCGCTAACAATGCGGTGGTTGCAGGGCTTGGATTACCTGATGAAGAGCGAGATGTCAACGTATGGCGGCGCGCTTGTCGATTCAGCGTCGTCGATGCGGCGATGACGGAGCTGGAGGAGACAGCGGAGCTTCTTCTTCTCCACTCCGGCTTCCTCTTCAAGCGCCATCAAAGCCCTCCGTCAGTCAGCACCTCGATGGTGTGCAAGTACGACGAACGACGGCACACTAAAGTCATTGAGTTTGAGACGACCACGCCGCTGGGCTGCTCGCTACAACACGCAAGTACCTTCGTGTGGAGAGACTTCCAAACGGGCAGGGTAAGTAAATGACGACCCTCTTATTATACAGGGTGTTGGCCTAATGCTGCTTTGGTACTTTACAGACAATGGGGCTCAAGCCGAACACGCTCCTGAAGAAGGCTGTGCTCACGATGCCGAGCCGCACCGGAGCCATTCAAGCCGAGAAGCTCAACTTTGTGCGCAAGCAGGAAGATGAAGGCCAGACGCTGATCAGTTGGGCCGACATTATGGTGCTCCCCGCGAAGAGCGAGCTGCATTTCAGAACGGAAGGACTGGTCCTTCTGGCGCCGTCGCAGATCGAACCGAAGCAGACGCTGATGAGGTCATGGCTGAAGCTCTACTTGGACAACAACAGCGCCAGCTTGTATGCGGGGCCTGAGGACATCGCGTACGCCCAGGATGTCGTGCTCGGAGCGATGGCCACGAAGATCCGAATGTTCTGGCAGTCGCTTCAAACCATGCTGATTGAGGAAGCCGGAAGTGACGCCTTTGCTGTCGCGTGCTGAAAATCGGCCTGGCATTTGATATAGTAGAAATCCTCTGGAGACATCCCAGAAATACACTTCACGAGTATGCTTGTTTAAAAAATGGAGGTCCAACGCGGGCGCCCCATCCGTCGGCGCCTGCTATACAAGCTGGTGATCCACTGGAAGACATGAACGTCTATTTGGCCTTACAAGAGTTTTCGACCCGATTCCGTTATCACCGGATCGATCCGACCGTCGTGGGCCTAGTAGACGTCGCGGCAGCACTCATCCGTCTTGAATTCGTGACCCGCCAGCACGCGATTGAGGTGTATTATGAAAACGGGTTAGTGCCTCGGTGGTTTGCTGCGTATCATTTGCACAAGCGGAAGCGCGTTTGTGGAACATCCAAGCAGTAGCTCACAACTCCCGACGCGTTCAAGACTGCGCACGGCAGCAGGCCTCCGCAAGGCCACGCCCGGTAGTGCCGAGCCGAGCGGTTCCATCATCTCTCGGCCTCTTCCCGAAGTCCTACACCGATTTGCAAGACTGGGATCTCGGCCGTATCAACGCACTTGAGTATCCTGCTCAGCGAGGATTTTGGGATTGCCGCGGGTGACTCCCTGCATCAATCGCGAGCTCGATTGACGCATTTCCTGACGAGTTAAGGCGCTCAAAATTCCGTGGCTTCGGCCTAGAAAGCGTGGGCGTAAGTAGTGGATGCGAAGACGGCGTAAAAGAACATCGGCAACTTGGTGAAGAAAGATTAATTTCGGTCTAGCACACGCGACCGCTGGCAGGAATAAGCTCCGGATTTTGTTGTGCCTCGATGCAGTCAGCTTGAATCTTCCGGAAGTGCGACCACATCATCGTGCCCAAGTTCTGCAGCACGAACAACTTGGTCGCCTCTGCGGTCTGCGCCTCAGTGAATGTCCGCGAAAATGGATCCACATCTACCTCTGCAGTCAGTCGATACCTCGTCTGAATAACGGATCCAGATTGAGAGCTGGCGGGGGACTTGGAGACCAAGACGAACCCTTCTTCGCGGAAACGCATCGTGCTGTCCACCGGGTTGTCACGAAGCAGCGACGAAAATGTGAGCATCATGCGGCCTTCCTCTTCGTACGACCTCGACAGCGACAAGGCACTCAACGCGACGGTCATCTCCTCGTCTCGCAGCTCCACCTCCGTCTCCTTCTTCGTGCCTAACTCCGACAGATATTTTTTCTACAACCCAAAAGTAAAAAAAATCTCAGCCCTTCCACCCAAAAAACATGTCCACCCTCGCAAAGACTCACGTGTTTCCTGTAGTGGTCCCCCTTCATGCTCATCACCACGCTCCTCGCGTGGCCGCAGCTCAAATTGGTCGCCAAAGCCGACGTGAGCTCCACGTAGGGCAAGCCGGTTACTGCATCTCGTCTCACTTGGACGCCGGAGGACACTTGTCTGATCTGAATCTGGTCCACGTCCAAGCCCGAGCTGATGTCCACATACAACCTGCCCAGTCTAGCCGCCAGCTCCCCGTAGATGGCGTCATTAAGGTTGGGCACGAAGCCCTGGAACGTGCTGTAAGTGGGTGGCGGGGTCCTCAGCGCCTCTTCGATGTGGACCACCGAGGTCACATTGTCCAGCGCGTCCTTGACAGCGCGAGCCACTCGACTCTGCTTGGCCACGACGTCCAGCAGCTGCCGGTGCCTCTGCTCGCTCTGCAGTCGGAGCTGGTGCTCGAGCTGCGCCTTGTTCTGCCAGGCCTGGGCCACTTGCAACTTCTGGGTCTTATCCAGCCTGCCACCCAAAATAGTTTTATCACCCAGAACCTTATTTTGGGTCTTTTGGAGCTCCTGGAGGCGGGTCTCCAGCGCCGTCACCTGCGCGCGCAGGGCCAAAAGTTCGGCCCGTTTCTTCTGCTGGCAGCGCCGAGAGGCCGCGGCTTTACGCGTCTTGCGGCGCTCCAGGGGCGACAGCTTCCCGTCGTCGCTGCTGCTGCTGGCTGTGGAGGCCGTGGCGTCGCTCTCGAACGTGTCGATGAAGGCCAGCACGTCCGTCAGCGTGGGCTCGAGCTCCTCGAGCGGCAGGAAGGTCATGATGTTGAGGAAGAAGCTGGAATGACGGTAAAGCGGTGGGTTGTATTCATTTTAGTGACATTTAGTGACTGGTGGATAAAGGTTGCTATCATTTAGCGGATAGATACATGGACTATGGACTGTGATAATTGCTAAGACGTGCGTGCTGTGTGTATTTTAGGCTAGGACGGAGTTTGGCGGTGCTTGGCTGCATGTCTGTAGCCTAGCCAACAACAGCGGGGGGATTGTCTCAAGGCTCAACTTATGCAGCTCGCTCTATTAAAGTACCGTCGAGGGCGCATGAATTTGCATATCGCGCCCTAAATAAATGTATCATGCGGCCGAAATGATACATTCCAGCAGGGTCGTGAATAAATGCATACTGGGTGGTCCTGCATGTCTCACGCAGTTTAGGCTTTGCCAGACTATGTCGGCTCGAAACCAGCAGCAACACCTCGACTACACCGCAGTCATGCTGCTTGGCTGTTGGCCCAAGCCCAGTCTAATGACCGGTCATCGTCCCCATGGCATCCTCTTCATTCTTATCAATTTAGGCCTCTCGTTGCTGTACGCCACTGGTAGTACCTGGTACTTGTATGCAGCCTGGAATTCTAGAATGCCGCACCGTTTTTGTAGTAGCGCCCTCAATAATACATCGGCACGGCAAGAATAAATGTATCATTTCGGCCGCATGATACATTTATTTAGGGCGCGATATGCAAATTCATGCGCCCTCGACGGTACTACGTAACTTCACTGGCCAGTTGACTCTGGAAAAGATGAAGAGTGTGTTTCCTGCCGTGAAGAGTGCGCTCAAAACCTGGGAAATCAAAGCAGCCAGCGATTTGGACCTAAGTAACCCATGGTGCCATGCAATTGATTCGTAGGCGCTACGCCACAGGCGTACTTGGATTACAGAATCTTGTTGTAGGTTCTACTCAAAATTGGAGTGGGCGATTGGTTCATCGCCCCGGTACTATCCTAGGCTATTTTAGGCGCTGGATCCGTACTTATACGAAATGATAAGGTACATCACCATTTCATAGGTGTTTTGTATTGGGAGACGACTGCAAGAACCGCCCCAGAAGTCCAAATTTGGCCGAAATTCACAATACATACTTAAGTATATATTGTGCTTTGCAATGATTTTGGCTACATACGAGGCGTGATTTGCTGTATTTATAGCGACCACCTGCTATATTTACGATAAAACGACGTGCATAAATGGGCGTAGGTCTAGAATTACGCTAAAAGCGCCATAACGTTAATTGCACTTTCGAAAGTGCAATTATGGCTGTGCTTCTGCAATTCTGTCGGCTTTTATCCTAGACACACGGCAATTATGCATAAGAGGGTGGATGTGCTGGGGATCGTGGACGGTGGTGTACTGGGCCAACGCATAGCCGTTGGCAGGCTCTCCCAAGTCGATATATATGAGGTGTATTTATGCATAATTCTAGCAGGTCGTGTACACCATTTCAAGGCCAAATTGAGAGAAGTCGTGCTTCAAATTGAGAACCGCCAAAAGCAAATTGGGAAAACCTCCAATCCTGAATATGCATATCATCTAATCACCTTCAAGACCAAATATATTGTACAGAGCAACTGACTTGCCCACTCTATGTCGATCAGAAAATTCCCTCCGGAAAATTTTGGCCGGGACAGTGCCCTTTTTCTTGATCTCTCTTGTTTTGATTTTGGTCGTTTTTGTTTTGATTTTGACTTCTCTCAATTTGGCCTTGAAATGGTGTATCTTTTAGGAGCTGACCTTGCCATACCGTAATCTAGGTGTTAAGTGTAAGGTCCATTCTCAACCGGCCGCATGCGGCCGCACCGCATCGCACAGTTTTGTACCATGCGGCCGCATCGGTTGAGAACGAATTTGCGGCCGCATTTGGGGCAACCACCCTATCCCCAACAGATGCGACTATGACGATCTTAATAAAGCTCACCTTTGGAAACTCCCACCGTGTAGCAAGCCAAACGCTGGAGAGTGCAGTCCGCAACGGCCTTCTTCGACCCCATCGCGGCTCCCCGCGCACACCTTGGAGTATGCAGAGTAACCCTACGGTGCGTTCTCTATCGTAATGCTGCGACGAACTCGAAGAAGCTAATACTGTATGCATGCTACTTGTGTGGTTGCAGCCGTCTCAGGGAGGAGCGCAGCAGTATGGACTTCCGCAGCAAAGCCCGTCAGGCAGATTCATGGGCATGAGTCCTGCTCCAATCGGCTCTACACAACTTTCAGCTCCAACGACACCTGCCCAGTGGGTTATGTCTTCCTATGGCCAGGAAAGCAGTCCTATTCAGCCACGTAATTTGCAGGTAGAACTGGGGCGGATGCAAGCCAACCCGAATTGCGATGCCGAAGGCGTGGAGAGTTCCGACGACAGCGACATAGACCCACTACCTACACCAGCAGTGGATTACGAGAGTTGGTCAGCTGATGAGATTAGAAAAGAGTGTACCCGCAGGAAGTTGAAACTGAAGACGACGATGAAGAAGGACGAGCGCATCGCAGTCTTGCGGCGGTACACAGGTGATCCGCACAAGCCTGTACATTTAGGCCGTAGCGCTGATAATGCCCCGAGAAAAACGAAACAACGCGACCACACTCAGAGCTCCGAGGTACACGAATTGGGCACAACCACCCATCGATAGCCCCAATACAGCCCGGAATTGCGCCATCCGTGCTTATCGACCGAAATCCAGCCGCCGCTAATTCCATTTCGTCATTAGTTCGAGGAAACAGAATTGCCAAAGACCTGCAATTGTTGATAGCGGCTAGCACAGCGTGCACGATGCGACAGAACCCTGGTCGACTGGTTCCAGTAATTACTCGAATGTGATGATAGCTGCCGCCAGCAAGCCAACTTATGCACGTCTGAAGCATGCCCGCGGGGGAAACGGGGGGTTCTCCAAGCGCTCGACGCGCAGATTGAAGAGGGTCTACGGTCAGATCAGCACCAACTAAAGTCAACAATCTCTCGAATCCAGCGTAACTCATCCTGTATTAGTACTGCTTAAACTCTCCTTCCAGTAAAAGACGCTCGGCGTGCGTATCCCAGTCGATACGCCGACGAACAGCTTGCATACAGCTAGAATCGCGGTGCTCCACAACGGTGAGGACTGCGGCAACGACCGGTAAGATAACTCCACAGAACTCATCTTCTTCACTGACGTGACTGATTGCGATGGTTTGGTTCATTCTCGGAGGCGGGGTTGTTGGCGATGTCTTCACTTGCGGTCTGAAAGTGTCTTTCTTGGACTCGGAGTCGGTGAATCAGACGTTGAAGCTACACCAGATGGTGTGCTCTGATTGGTGGGCCCTCATGCGTCCCCCACCCTCGCTGTGCGGCAACTTGGCCGCATGCGTCGAAATGGACGCATGAGCGTCTTTTTTTGCATGCGGCCGCATGCGGCCGCATGAGCCGGTTGAGAATGGACCTAAGTGTCTGGAGCTGTTAACGAAGGTAATGTAATGTAATGTATTGCGTGTTCGCGTAACCCAACTACACTAGGCTAGACTCTGTATTGCTAGCTCAAAGCGTGAACCAGGCGAGGCAAACTAATACTGTACCCACAAGTGGGTACGGTGTACCAGTGTACCTTTTTCCGCATACGCGAGGAAATGTGAGGCTCTCCGTGCTCCCCCTCCCTCCTCCTCGTCCTTGGCTAAGATGGCGCTTACTGCGTCGCTCTCCTTCTTGGGTCTCGTCATCAACGTCGAGCGGCCGAAGGCCCTGCCGCCGATCGATGCTCTCTTAAGCTTTCGTGCCTTGATCTGTAGTATCTGTTCTGCTCCTTGCACGTAGACTCCATCGATCCGCGGCAGATCCGGCGTGGCCACTTGCGCCTTGATCTGTAGTATCTGTTCTTGGTCCTTGCGCTTCTCCTGCCGACTCCTCCGCCCGCGTCGTGTTGAGTACAAAGTCCCAATCGGGAGCCCGCCCAACGCCTTGGTCTTGCCGTGCGTCCAGTTCATCTTCCTGGGCCATGCCGTTAACAGCCCGCCCGCTACGGCGAGCCCGGTCACAGCGCGCAGCGAAGCCTTCTGCGCGACGAGTCCTTGGCCACAGCGCACACCACCTCTCCACTTTGCCCACGAAGACGTCCTCACACTTTCCCCCCAGGGACTGAGACGCAGCCCGAGGGCAGCGCCCGCAGAGCGACGCCGAGGCTCAGCTCGGCGCCGTCTACCGGGAGGGCGTCACCCCAACCCGACCAAAAATTAACGAAGGTCGTATTTGATTAATCAGATTAGGATTTGCATCGATATGTTAAGTGTCACCATGGATATTCTAATGCATTTTGTGTGTATGAATGCCGCACAAAACAATTAGTCGATCCCAATATGCATGCAAACCACCCCCATCACAATACCAAATGCCTACAACTATGATGTAGTTCAACAGCATTACGGCACAACTACGAGAACACAATAAGAATGGTGAATGCAGCTGAGCCAGACGATCGACAGAATGGTACGCAAGCTTGACATCCTGCCAGGGCTCGATATTAAGGCACAGGAGTTTTTTTTTCCTACTGCGATGACAGTGTAAATAAGCAGGGTAGAAGCATAAATACTAGCATAGGTCATACATAAATTCTCCATGTCAGTTTTATCCTCATCTTGAGATTTTTTTTTTGGGTGACACTTGACACCTAGATTACGGTAATTAGCGTTTAAAATGGTCGGCAAAATCATTGCAAAGCACAATACTTCCAGATTTATTGAGGAACCACTGTGTCGATTAACCCCACACCCGCAGTGTACTTCTTACACCTCCGCTCAACAAGAAGAAAAAAGCAATGCAGCCGGAAGCGTGTTTAAGCCTAGATAATATCCTTCGAATAATTATATCGGTGCCGTACCTTTGTTTTTTAGAAGCTATTTCAGGGCCAAGAAGCGATTCAAATTCCTGATCTGATTAATTCTTGGTCGAAATACTAAGATTTAAGAAACTCTGGATTTGCCGGTTTAAAGTAGCTTTTCGAAATCACTCGCTGTGGAATGGGGATTGAACAGCAAATGAATAACCGCTGTTCGGCAATATTGCGTACTTAGTACTTTTTGATATGTTCTTCCGCCAGACCGAGCGGCTTCTTCGGAGCTGCTTATTGCGGTACTTCAACAGGGATAATTTCTAAAGAGTTGTCGTGCTTGTTACGCGCAATGGGTTGTTTTGGCCGACGCGTTAGTTATCGTTGTCCATCCCAACACCGCGGTATAACATAAGGGAAACCCACTCATTTGTGAGCTTGAACAAATTCACAATAAACCTGCTAGGCTTCGGATAAATTGGTTTTAACCTCAGGGCTAACGAGAAAAGGCCAAAATGAGACTCAATGTCATAGCTCCACCAACTTGATCTGGGCGAGGATACTTGCTAATGACAGCTCCGGTTCTGCAGTTCATAAATTCAGATGGAGCCCTCTCTGAAAAAGGGTGTGGAATGTCCTCTTAAAATAAACCCCGGAAATCTGGGTCGTCCTGCTGTCGGTAGAAGTTAAGTTATTCTGGTTTCATTTAATCACACCCCAAACAACTGCGTGAAAACGAACGAACAGTAAGCTGCGTGGGCTCGACCGAACACGTATTTTGGGGCTAAGCTTAAGTAAGGACCTAAGTTTGACGGTTGGTTGCATGTCATTGCAGCCTAACCAACAATAGCCGATTGTCATAGCTGCTGGGAAGTATAGGATAGGTCTCAATTGGCTCGACTTAGCTCTGCTCATGAGCTTCACCCGATTACCGCCGACACGGGTAAGATCGCGTAGCGTATCTCAACACGCGATAGTGCTTACCTTCCACCGCTACTCTTTCAACAACCTCACTTTTCGTTCCACCTCCAACCAGCCCAAGCATCCAAGCCACGAATATTCGAGATGAAAAGTTCCAAGTCTGCTGATCCTGGTCTGGATACGGGAGCTGAAGGCAGCGGTGGCTTCAAGACGAACAGCAAGACGGGCGTTGCGGTGGTCGCCGTGCTAGTTGCAGCAGTACTCACCGTCTCCATCGTCCTATCACAGCCAGGGACCCCCCGAGCTGATACAAACATGAGGCGATTCCTGGCATCCACTGAGAATGAGGAATCTGCGGACTTGAAGCCAAAGCCGTTGTTCTTCTTCCTCGGTGACTCAATCACGGAGCAAGCTATTGACCCAGCGAAGGGTGGCTACATTCCACTACTGCAAAACATGGTGTCTCGCTCGGCCGATGTCGTCGCTCATGGACTTTCGGGCTACAACACGAGGTACAGTCAAAATAATTATTTTAACTGTGTTGATTTTTGTATCTTACAATTGTTTTACTCTGCTAGATGGGTCCTGAAGTACGCCATGCCGGTCGTGGAAGAAGAGATCAAGAGCCGCACGTTCACTCCGTCGGTAGTCACGATCTGGTTCGGCACCAACGACGCGGTCATCATGAACGGCAGCAGAGCCGAGAAGCACGTCTCGGTTGAAAACTACCAGGAAAACCTCGTGACCATCGTACGCAAGTTCCAGGAGCTTCTTCCTTTGGCCGACATCCTGCTGGTCACACCGCCACATGTCGATGACGAGGCCCGACGCGAACATGCAGAGGAAAACACGGGCGAGCTCAAGGGAGTCGTGGACCGCTCTCACGCCCGGTCGGGGATGTACGCTCGAGCGTGCGTCGAGACGGCTAACAAAATCGGGGTGCCCGTGCTGGATTTGTTCACGTATTTCAGCAGCGAGCCTGAATCGGTACGGAACTCACTGCTCTGGGACGGACTGCACTTTACTCCGCAGGGCCACGTCCTCGTGAGCAAGCTGATCCTAGAGAAGATGAAAAGCGCGTTTCCTGCTGTTGAGAAGGCGCTCAAAACCTGGAAAATCATTGGAGCCAGCGTACTGTGTGAGACCGAGCCATGGGTTCCAGGCACCAACGAGACAAGTGCTTCTTAGATGCTACCTCGTAGACGCTTTATCACACTAAACGATCAAAAGTTGCGATCAATAGACGACCGAAAATATACTTAACATTCAAACAATAGGAATACAGTCCACTGGCTGTAGGCTACTACTACCATTCCGAACGTCCTTCTTGCACGTTGATGAATACCTTACCCATGTCGACGAAACTATCGCGCATCACAGCACCAAATTGTTGCAGCACGAAGGCCGTGACTGCATCACGGTCAGTCTGGGCCTAGCTCAGCCCTGGCTCCACATCTGGGGTCAGTCGATAGCATACTTGCACTGTACAGTGCTGCAGAGGGTTCGAAGGCGAAGCGGACATCATGACCCAGCCTTGCTCACGAAAGCGTACAGCAGCATTCAGAGGGTGGTCGCACACCAGCGACGTCCACGTACTCAACGCGCGGTCCTCTTCGTCGTAAGCACGAGATAGAGACATCAGATTGAGCGGCATACTTCTTGATGGGCCTTGGAGCTCCACCTCCGCTTCCTTCTTCAGCCCGAGCGTCGTAACATCGTGCTTCTTCTACAAAATAGCAACAATAACAGGCATCAGCAACAGTACCCGACTCAACTATACCCCCCCCCCCCCCGCATCAACTAAGTTCTCACATATCGGCTGCGGTCGTTGGCCTTTTCGCGTCGACCGACACCCGCCGTCTCCCGGAAGTTCATGGCCACAGGTAAGTTCGCTCTCAGCTCAACGAAGGGCGCCCCCGTCCTCGGGTCCCAACAAATCTCCACTGTGTCCGTTATGAACGTCATCTCCTTCCCGCCTCCAGTCGAAAACACGTCGTCAGCGTCCAAGTACATGCGGCCCATCCTGGAGGCCAAGTCGGCGTAAATGGCGTCGTCCAAGCTCGGCCTCAAGGGACCGAGTCCAGCAACAGGCCCAGGCGTCCGCAGTCCTTCCTCAATATGCTGCGCATTTACAGACAGAAACAAAAGTTAGATATGACACCTTCTGCACTGTATCACAGTAGCAAGCAGCGTAGCGTACCAGCGCCGACGTGACGTTCTGCAGCAAGTGCTCGACCACTCTGGCCGTGTGTTTCTGCCTGGCCAGCACCGCCTTGAGCTGCCGGTTGTGCGCCTCGGCCTCGAGTCTGCGGCATCTCTCCAGCTCCGCTCTGCCGATCCACGCGGCCACCACCTTCCGCTTCTGCGTCTCGTCCAGAGTCTTCCCGTTCCTATAGCCACGCCCCGCCTGCAGTTGCTGCAGCCGCGTTTGCAGCGCCGTGGCCTGCTCCCGCAGCGTCAGCAGCTCGGCCTTTTTCTTCTGCTGGAAGCGCCTGGACGCGGCGGCGCGACTCTTCTTGCGCTTGGCGGCGGCGGTGTCCACCGCGCTCGGGTCGCTGTCCGAGCGGTCGAAGTCGTCGATGAACGCCAGCACGTCCGACAGCGTCGGGTCCAACTCGTCTAGCGGCAGGAAGCTCATGATGTGTCAGAGGTGACAGATCGGAGAATTACGTGCAGAGGGGATGCACATTGTTTTCATACTACATTAATTGTTTCCCACACTACATTAATACTCTTGTAAAGATTACTACAAACGGACTACTCGTTTAGCGGAACAATAATGGTGATATTATTTTGTTGCGATATAATAGATATTGATACAATGTATAGTAGTTTTTACAAACTACTATCCGACAACCACCTCGTTCTGTGAAGAGGTTCGAGGCACAAGCTTGAAAAGTTCTCTTTTGGTAGACGAGATAGCTTTGTTCCGATGACTAGAATTGCATTTAACTTTTATTAAAGAAAAGTGTGCTTGTCATATGCGAGCAGAAGTGAGCTACTGTTGCCTCATTAATGGATCCATCATAAAGAAGAAAAACAATTAATGTCGCTTCTCCTTACCGGTGGCAACGCCACGCAATTATCCAGCCAGGGGTTGCTCCTGAATGGATCGTGTGATGATTGCAAGTTTGTGGGCTGGCGCTCACCACATCTGTAGCAACGCACTGATTGGGATTCTTTGCAGACGTAATATTGTACCCCCCCCCCCTCAATTAAAGAGCCTAGTGATTACTCTTCATAAGTGTTTGCTTCCTTCTCAACCATTTCGTAAGCACTCTATGTATAGCCACATCGAGCTCTGGTGCTTTGCCGGGAAATAGCAGTGTAAGCCATGCTCAGACCAAAGAGCGTATAATATCGATAGTAGCAACCAACCACTAATATATTACATTGGATAGCTAATATCATACTTAAAGTAATGCAACCTCTGCTACTAGGTGTATTAGCTACTGTATGACACCTGAGTAGTAGAATGTAAGAAGTAGTAATCCCTGAATGCGTGAATACATGTACTACTAGTATTACTGTACGGATTCATTGACTAAAGGTTAAACGTGCTGGGTCAATCCGATCCACTCCAAGACGTGGTGGTGTCCGCGCTCCGTGGCCATCGCATGCGCATTGCAGGAGCACGCCATGTGGCAGTGCTCATGGAGCCAGCGTACAAGGTGAAGATGGCCATTGGAGGCTGCAGCATCGATGGCCATAGTGGAGCAGCCCTCACGCCGATTCAAGTGCAGCCACTGGACCACCTCCAAGTGGCCCGCTTGCGCCGCCCAGTCCATCGCCTGCGTCGTGCATCCTTCCTGCCGGTGCGCGTGTAGCCATTGTACAATGTCGAGTCGGCCGCTCCGCGCGGCGCAGTCCATGGCGCGCGTCGTGCAGCCCTCGGATCGATTCTCGTGTAGCCACTTGACCACCTCCAGGTGTCCGTTCTCCGCGGCGTCGTCGAACGCCGACATGGTGAGGCGATCCGTGTCCCCGCCGTGCTCGTGAAGCCACTTGAGCACTGCGAGCTGGCCGTTGGAAGCCGCCAGCTCGAGACACCACGTCTTGCCGCGCTGCGGGTAGTTCATCTGTAGGAACTGTACAACTTCAAGGTGGCCGCTCTGCGCGGCCAACTCCATCGCGCGCTCGACGTCATGGATCGATAGTAGCTCGCCCTCCTTGCTCTGTGCGGCGTGAAGGCGGCGCAGCAGCGCTATGTGTCCTCCCGCGGCCGCTCGCGCCATGGTCCAGCACCGCGAGTAGTCGATACAGTCGCTGATGAAGCGCTCGACGTGGTCGAGCGCCCCGATCGCATCATAGTGACGGGATACCACCGCCACGCTGGCCAAGACCGACACCGCCATCTTCTGCTCTGCTCTGCTCTGCTCTGAACTGGAAATGGGCCGAGAACCGTTTCAACGACAACAGCGCCTCTTCCAGATCCGTCTCAATGAGCCGCCACCGGACAAGGTGCTCAGCTCTCTCTCTCCGCCGTCGGCGATCGCCAAGTGACGACGATATCCTGGACAAATTTGCGGTGCCGTGAGCGGAATCAGAACCCACTGCGAGGGGTTCTAATGCCACCTTTGCTCTGGTTCAAGCAAGATCCAACAAGTTCAACGATGACGAAGGCATCTTTGGCTTGAGCGAGCCCAACGTGACCGCCGTTTAAGGTCGCTCTTGGACGCGGGGTCTGCGCTGCAGCGCAGCCGTCAATGCAGTTGTGGATTAAGTTAGGCGGACCTATGGGTCCGCGGGTGTGTGTGTCTACGATGGCGTAGTTTAACTATCTATTGTCGCTGTCTATCGCCTACTAATACGAGTGGAAGCTTTCGTAGATCACGGGCAGGCGGTGCGTCTTGGTGTATATCCGCTTCTGGGTCTCCCACATGGCCTTGGTGAAGGGCACGCGCTTGCCGGACACGAGATCGCGGCTGCCTCGCCGCACGGCGAGTTTCTTGGGGATGGCCACGGGCGGGATCACGACGCGCTTCATGACGCTGAGGCTGAATCGCGTCGGCCGCTCGCGGTGCTCGATGAGGATGCGCGTCTTGAGCTTCATGGCCTCGTGCAGGCACTGGTCGTACACGGGGGTTGTGGACGTCTGTTTGTGATGGTGTCGGTGCTCGCTGTGGCGCTTGTGGTGCTTGTGCGTGGAGTGCCGAGATGCCGCCGGCGGCGGTGGGGCCAGGTCGACGCCGCCGTGAGTGGCCAGGAACATGAGGCTGCGGCCGCGTTTGAGCTTCGGGGCTTCTGGCCGGGCCAGCGGGGTGCGCGGCAATGGCTTGGCGATGGCCATGGCGATCTCGAAGCGGTTTATTAATCAGCGCTGTCCGTGTCGAAAGCGGTTGTGCAGACGAGGAAGGGGGGACTTGACTTGAGCCCGTGCTGGCCAGCGTCTCTGTCTCCTTGGCCACCACTCGTTCCTCGACTCGTCTATCGTTGCTGAGATGTGGCGGCTGGCAAGCCGGAAGCTGTGCCAGCCCGGTCGCTGTTGCATTGCATCCAGCCAAAGCCCGACGCCAGCGCTCAATCCAGTGGCTAGAAATGAGGCGGCATCGGGATTCGGAGGTGGCGATTGCAGCGGAGACTATGGCAAGATGGCATCCTAGCGCAGACGATTTGCCAGGGGTATGGTGCGACGCAGGCCGGAGCCCCGGCCGAGCAAGAATGGCGCCACTTGAACCGACCTCAGAAACTTGGATGGCCGATTCCCGACGATTGAGACACCGCGGCAATGGAACGCACTGCCACCACTGGCAGGGTACGCGCCTTGACCACCTGGACAGAGGAAGCTCGGTAGCGATGGTGTAGTAAGTGATGGTCTTTAGTCAGTCGACGGAGACCAACACCATAATGCCAGCTCTCCAGCTCACGGAGCTGTGCGCTTCGTGCAATACCTGGTAGCTGCCAAGTGTACGTAGTGATGTTGTATCCAGCAAGCCGCGGAGCAATACCTAGGTGGCGCGCCAACACGAACATACACGGTCAACTTGAAGCCAAGTGCAAGTCGGGCAACGCGTGTCCATGCTGACCTTGAACGTGCGAGCGCAGCGCAGCGCACCAAGCAGAGGATATGCACACGAACCGACACGACAAATGGTCAACACCTACGGTAAGAAGCGATAAGAACCTCCAGCTGGGCGCTTACTTGCTTACCCATACGGCGGTCGTATCCGATCCGATCCATCGCTGATGACATCACTCCAATACAATGCGGGACAACAAGCAAATACTGAAGACAATCGTGTGTGGGAATGAATTGCGTTGGTATTTTGACGTTGAGGGTATTTACAAGCTAGTGTTTCAAAAGGTGGGGAATGGGCTGGCTGGCCGCTTGCTCATGCCTCGAGGCACGCGTCCTCGCGCAGCATCGGGAGCATGTAGAGCCGACGCAGCACGAGCTGCTGGCGCATCTTCTCGGTCTCCCACATGCAGCGCGTGAAGGGCACGCGGTGGCCGCCCACCAGGTCCTTACTGCCGCGGTGCTCGGCGATGGACTTGGGGATGGACACGGGCGGCACGACCACGCGCTTCATGGCTGCGAGGCGGAAGCGCGTGGCCGGCTTGGAGTTGTCGCGGTGCAGACGCGCCTTGAGCGTCATGGCGTCGTTGAGGCACTGGTCGTACACGGCGCCGCAGCTGCAGCTGCACTCGGGCTGTTGAGGCTGCTGCTGGCGGCCGGCGTAGCTGCGCTTGTGTTTGCGCGTCACGCGGCGCGAGGACGGGGAGTTCTCCACCGTCACGTCGAGCGCCTTGCGGTGGCGGCCGAGGCCAAGCAGGGCCAGCCCCTTGCGCTTGGGCACCTCGGCCTCGACCACGGGCTTGCGGAAAAGAGACTTGGCGATGGCCATGGCGAATGGTTTATTGTTTTCTTATGGAGGAGGTCTGCGCTCTTCGAGGCAAATTGCGGAATGAAGCGAAGTCTGCCGAGCGCAAGTCGGTGCAGAGGTGTGCCTCGGCAACGCGGTCTCTGTCGCAACGATTCCCGGCTCATGCTGCTGATTGCTCAGCCAATCAGTCCGGATAAGCAGTTTTATCGCTTATATTACAGGTATTTGTCGATGTTGCTGATCATCTTCTTTGCCGGATAAAATACTGATATCCATTCTTGCAGACACCACGTCTCATCTCTATCCGAAAAAAGCATGGCGTCCGGCGCGCATGCTCACTGGTGCTCCTGAGTTGCGGGCGCTGTGATGCACGAAGCTCGCCTCAGATTAAGACGCGCAATACTGCGGCAGAACGGAGGCGTTAACGCAGGCGAAGGCTCGGCATTGCTGCTCGGCAGGCTCGGATCTTCAAGCCACGGGCGTTTCTGTGGCGCTGCGACCACCGGCCGGCACACTTGGATTTTGTATGGTAGCGGTACCGCCGAGAAATCGGAACCCGTACTGGAATTGAGTATGTGAGCAGAGAGTCGGATTTCAGCATATGGCGGTACATGGTACCAGCCCATCTCCATTTTGGCCCATATGGTGTATCCACCATCACTCTCGCAAAGAAAAAAGAACTTGTTTGAGTCTAAGTATAGTATAGTTTGGACAAGGGTATCGCTTTACGAAGGGATCCGCTCACTTCAACATGGTCAAACCGCCACGCATCTTATTAACGAAGAGACCCCCAAATACAACACTATCGGCTAGACAGCAGAAGCCTTCCATGTCGAAGCTGTTGCAGTGCAGCAATGCAGACTCGGAAGGAGTGATTTATCTACAACAGTAGTAGGAAGTCGACGGCTTTGGCGAAATTGGTCGATAGGAATCTGCGTGGTAGTTCATCGATAAGATTAACGGAAGCCTACAAAAACCTTTTTTGGTGCAAGCCGGCTCCCACACACGGATTGAATTGCCTGCCGGTCCTGAATACTGGTAGCCAACGTACTCATTCGTGAAGCCTATTGACCAAGGTAATTTCGCTCCAACAGCGACCGCATACAACCCCAAATGGGAGCAACTCTGCTGGGTTGTGATGGTCTCTGGCCGAAGTTCCGTGTTAGAACGGTCCTCTTCGCAATTGCGTCGTTAGAAACGACGACCAAACTCACCAACTTGCTACCTGTCGTCGTCATTGTCGAATGACTTGTTCACGTGTAAAAGCCACATGGCTGCGACTTTTAACCGCTTTGAAAGCGTGCAATGCGCTGGCTGAGTAAGTGAACATGCCATCGCCGCAGCCTGCAAGTTCAATCTTGAGCATCTCCCTTGACGTAACGTTTTTGCGCGAATTGGACTTGTAGACGAAAGCTGTGCACACATTCATCAAAGGCAGGCTGCCATTTGCGCGTCCTTTGCTGCTGTTTGTATCAAGTGGCAACGCTGCAAGAAATCGCGCTGCGCTCATACTATTTATTTACTTTTCACACACTCTTCTCGTTGCGAGAGGGACCTCCACGCCACGATTGACGATGCCGGGGGATCGTCGCTAACTTAGTACGCGATGCCCTCTCGGATGCGGCTGGGCAGACGCTTCGTCTTGAGCAGGTCGCGCTGCTGCTGCCACATGAGCCTCGTCACGGGGACGGCCTTACCGGAGACCATGTGACTCAGCAGCGTCGGGTCTGAGAGCGGCGCTGGGATCTCCACGGGAGGGGTCACTACCCTCCTCAGCTGGCCGAGCCGGAACTTGAACAATGACCCGGGGTGCGATTCCCAGATCCGGCGCTTAAGAGCGGCGGCTTCCGGCGGCAAATTGTCAGTAGGCGGCAGCTTCCGACTCGTTCTGCGCTGAGGCTTCGACTGTGCGTGGTGCAGCATGGCGTAAGCAGTCTCGCTGCCTCTGGCCATGGCCATGCCGCTCACAGGGAGCAGCGGGGCTCGCATCGCCTGCCGCTGACGCAGGTAGTGGCTGCGAGTAATCGCTCGTCGAGAGCCATCGTCTGGTTTGTGGGGCTTTGCGACTGCGGTGGCGATGGCGACTGTGCGCGGGGAGAGCTGCTGGTTGATGCCCATGCTCAAGTGAGCGACGTGAGCTCTGCGAGGAATAACGCTGACTGACTCGGGCGCTGACGCCAGTCGTGCTCTACCTGGGTCTGTCTATGCTGGCGCCGCCGCATCCGTGTCGCAAAGGCCTTCGAGGCACCTGCGAGGCGCCATTCTCGAATTGAGGCGCCAAGGTTAATGTAACGTTAACTTAGCTCAAGATGACAAGCTCTAGTGTAGCTCCGTTCGGTACTGTATGCACTATGGTGGAGGTCACGGGCGTTCGGTCTCCAATGGTTTTCAGTGTCCGGTGGTCTACAGGACCTTAGCGACCTCTGTGGACACTTTAATCCGAGCCACACCACCGCGGTGCGGCTCGATTGATGCTACACCACCACCAAGACCGATCAGCTGCTTACACGAGCCGGCCGGCCGGCCATCCATGTTGACGCCCACAAGCTCGCGAGCTTTAGAGCTTGATCAGTGCGCTGCCGGCGGTGTGTTGACCGCGACTTACTGTACCGCTCGCCAAGTCGTCGTGCAGTGAAGCTCGCTGCGTGGCCAGCCGCACTGATCGTTCGCTTCGGAACCGACAGCCGTGGGCGTGTGTTGTCTTCAGTTCCCATGGCCGTCGGGCTGCCTTCATCCATCACAAAACGACTACACCATTTCTCAAGCAAACTGATCGTTTTTTCAATCAAAGTGGTTTTGAGATCCTTGTGCAACTTAATAATAACACGTAAAAAAGCCAATTACCAAGCAAAGTGGTTTTCTGATATATTTTTACCAAGCAAAGTGGTTCGTACTTAAGCTAACTACCGAGCTCCATGTCCTCGCCGCGCTCGGCAAGAAAAATGCTTTTGAAGCAGTGCCGCTCCATCCGCCAGACCAAGCGCTGATTCAATATCTTCTTACTTACTTCTACGGCCTCCTTCATGAGAGCCATTCTGTGAGCAGCCAGCGAGTCGTACTCGCCGCGCAAAAGCAGCTCACGGCGCTTGACTGCAAGATGCTGTTTCATGCTTGCCTTCAGTGCGTTGAAGCAGCCTTCGATGGCATTGCACATCGGGCTGTACGGCGCCAGGCGCAGGATGACCAGCTTGCGATTCCATCAGCAACAAGCTGCTCACGTGCCAGCGTCTCCACTTGGCTGTGCGCGGGGGCATTGTCGGTAACCACGACGACCTTCTTGCCCACGCAGCACTCCTTGTACTCGTCCGAGTTGAGGGCGGCGACGAACAAATCTGCGACGAACCGCGCATTCTCCTCCATGCGGATGGATCCCTCGTGCGTACGAAGCAGCACGAGTCCGTTACCGGGCGACACGCCGCACTGCACGTGCAGATTCTTGCCCTTGGAGGGCGGCAGCGTTACCACTGCGCGCTTGCCTTCGCGTGCCCAGCCCTGGTTGCGCGCCAGGTAGATGTTGAAATTAGTTTCATCATGATAGACGATCATGTCGCCCGCGGACACGTGCTTGTTCAGCGCGACGGCGAACTCCTTGCGCTTCGTCTTGTTCACGTCGTTGTTCATGGTGGCCTTCTCGACCCGAAGACCCTTCACCGTGTACAGCATTCCATGAAGGGCACGGTGGATGGAGGAGATGCTCACGTCGGCGGCCAGGTCGCTGAGCAACCGGTCCTTCATGACGGCCATGGTCATGTCCGCCTGCTCGTCCAGGTATTCCTCGATCTTGGACATGACCTCGACCGTCATCTTGACGCACTCCTTCCGCACGCCGCCGCGAGGTTGCTGGTCAATACTGCCCTTCGCAGCGATGCGACGGGCAGTAGTGACAGACACGGCATTACTGGCAGCTACGCCGAGCCAGTCTTGGCCCGCCAGGTACGCGTCAAGAACACGCTTCTTGGCGCTGGCGCGTTCGAACTGCTTGGCCTCACGTGAGACCGACGGCGGCGTCTGCGGGGTCGAGGGCGAGGGCGAGGGGGAGGGCAGCGGAGTCATGGGCTTGGTGGAGGGCTTCAGGCGTGGCAAATTTGCGAATGACAGATTCTGTGCGGCGGCGGCGGACAGCAATGCAAGCAACAAGGGGTGTTCCCCGCCACCGAACCACTTTGGTTGGGAAAAATATGGCGCCAAACCACTTTGCTTGAAAAACATTATTTTAGGTTTTTTAGAAAAACCTCAATCGACCGCTTTGCTTGAAAAAACGATCAGTTTGCTTGAGAAATGGTGTAAACGACTGAGTCAACGAACGGTGCTTGAAAGTTTTGCCACGCGACCACCATGCTGAGCTTGAGCGCGTGCATCAATCTGCCAGCCGGGAGCGCGCATGCGGCTGGGGCTGATCGGGCAAATCGATGCGCTTCTGCTCTTCCTCTCTGCTCTAGTCCTCTTTATCGCTATAAACCCGTTCTCTTTAATCCCATCGCGCAGGACGCGCCATACTGCAGACACCTCTGTTCACTGCCAGCACTTGTCTCTATCGATGCTAGCTGTACCATGAAGCTCACTTCAGATTGCAGGTGCACCGCCAGCCGGTTCTGAAGCAAGCACCAGCCTCTACGCCGCGCTAGACTCGACTCGACCATGGTCTCCACTGCGGCACGAGAGGCCTCCGCTCGCCTGCCATCTTGTGATCCACTTGCACATTTCCCAGGAATCGCCTCACCACCATGAAGGTCTTCTCCACTGCTGCCGCTCTTCTGGCGTCGCTGGTCGCGCACACGGCGTCCGCCGGCTACGTGGCGACGTCGGGCACCAACTTCGAGCTGGATGGCAAACCCTTTTACGTCTTCGGCACGAACGCGTACTGGGCGTCCGAGATCACTTGGGTAAGTTGACAAGGAGGCTCTTGGTAGTCGAGGATACTGTACGCTGACTCAAAGCTCGCCTTCTTGTCGTTGCAGAGCAAGACGGACCTGGCCACCATCTTCAACACGATGGCCGACAGCGACCTGACCGTGTGCCGCACGTGGGGCTTCGCCGACCTCAAGGAGGCCGGCAACGCGCCGTACAACATTGTGTACCAGTTGTGGCAGGACGGCAAGCCCACAGTCAACACGGGCGACAACGGCCTCGGGTACTTCGACTTGGTGGTCGCGGCCGCAAAGGCCGCCGGCGTCAAGCTCGTCGTGCCCTTCGTTAACAACTGGTCCGACTACGGCGGCATGGGTGAGCTTTACAGTGCATGTTGGACCCTTTTTGCTGATATACAGGTGGACAGAAGTATTAACTGGATGTTTGCTGCTTGTCATTGTAGACGTGTACGTCCAGCAGCTCGGCGGCACCTACCACGACGAGTTCTACACGGACGAGAAGATCAAGGCCGCGTACAAGAACTTCGTCAAGACGTTCGTGACGCGCTACGCCGACGACGAGACCATCATGGCCTGGGAGCTCTGCAACGAGTGCCGCTGCGCGGGCTCCGGCACGCTCAAGGAGTCGGGCAACTGTACGCACGCTACCATCACGGACTGGATGACCGAGATGTCTGCGGTGAGTATCGACGGATGATGGGTCTATGCTGCTGTTGAGCCTCTCAGTCTGACTTGGACTTTGTGCATTGCGGCTCTTCTGTAGTACATCAAGTCGCTGGACAAGAACCACCTCGTGGCCTCTGGAAGCGAGGGCTTCATGAACACGGACAGCAGCGTGTACCTGTACTCCGGCCCGTCGGGTGTCGACTTCGACGCCAACCTGGCCATCGACAGCATCGACTACGGCGCCTACCACGCGTACCCGGACTCGTGGGGCGTGGACACGGCCAAGGCCGAGTCGTGGGGCGTCCAGTGGATCGACGACCACGTCGCGTCCGGAAAGAAGGCCGGCAAGCCCGTTGTGCTCGAGGAGTACGGCATCAAGGCGCTGGACTCAGCGTCGTACCTGTCCTGGAGCGACCAGGTGTACAAGTCCAAGTCGCACATGCAGTACTGGCAGTTCGGCGTCAAGTCGCTCAGCACGACGGATGACGGCTACACGATCTACGACAAGGACGAGCTCTTCTCCACGGCCATCGCCACTGCTGCCGCCAAGTTCGCGGCGCTCAACGGTGGCTCCACCTCCAACTCGACCTCGTCCGCCAGCACGACGACGACTGCGCCGACGACGACGACCTCCAGCGTCGCTGGCGAGGCTGATACCAGCGAGTCGGCCGACACCACGTCCAGTGCGACTGACGCGTCCGCTACGCAGGACTCGACTACGGGATCGGACACCACTACGCAGGACTCGTCAGTTGAGTCGTCCACTGACTCGACTGCTTCGAGCACGGACGCTTCTTCGGACACTACTACTACCTCCACGTCGACGGCTTACAGCACGGACGCTTCGGCTGAGGACTCGACGGCTGGATCGGACTCGCCTACCCAGACCGCCACTGACGCCCCCGCTGCTACTACGGCCGCTCCATCGAGCGACAAGTGCGCCGTTCGTCGCCGCGCTTAGAGGTTTGTGCGTCGTGTTGGGGAAGTTTTGAGTGTTTCAGAAGCATGGGTAGTGTGTCCACATTTGTAAGTGAAATTCCACACCTCGGAATGCGTTTGTTAACGACAGAGAAAGCTTCTGATGCAACATGATTCATTGAATATTTACTAGGATTCGTGTCCAGCAACCTACAGTGTACTAGAGTCGATAACGAAGACGTTGGTGGGATCATCAGCCGCTCGGCTGTTGCCCAGGAAGTCTCAGCAGTTAGAGTACACGTACTCAAATTCATCCTTTACGGATGCAAGAAGCTCGGGCCGAGATTTCAATCGGATCAACTGCCTGGCTCAGAGTCGCTGACGCGTCACCCACGGACTTCATAGTTCAAAGCCGGCAAAACCATTTCCAATACTATACGGCCGGGTTGCTTACAGTGTACTTACTACACTCGTTGTCTTCGCTGCTGAAGTCATTACTGGGCTACCTACTCACTCAGCTGAGACCGCGGTTCTGACTTCGGGTACGTATCGAGAGCGTTGAGGAGAGGTGTGCGTCGATTGGCACAACAACGGCCAGATCGATTCGTCTTACGACGGCAACGTCGAGCCTTAGATCGGTATCCCCCCATTTCTATAATACCGATGAGACTTCAGCTCAACGACTTCAACCACAGCTTCAACATTAACGACGGGAGCGTCGAATACGTAGCAGGTCGAATACGTAGCAGGTCGTCTCTACGAGCTCAGCATCAACTGCATGTACAGTAGTGTACAAGTACATGGACAGGTACTGCACCCGGCAACGCTTCGTCTGTCATTGTTGTGCTTAAACCGTTGGCATAATGTGTACACTGTAGTTAGCTGTGAGTCAAATGATCGATTATACCTGTCAGTGAGGTGATAAACAAGCACTTCAATTTGTTTGAATCTCACACGCTGTTACGCAAAGAGGCTTCGTGACGGAGGAGGTGGCGGCGGCTTCTCTCCAAGGTGGCGCTGAAAACCCCGGAAAAGTTCCTTGCCAAACTCAAGCTAGTGAGGGAGGAGCTGAAGGCCAGGAACAAGCTCGCCATTGAAGCCCCCAAGACCAGTTAGGGAGCTAGACTGGAGTAACTGTAGTTTCTCATAAGCTTCATGCAATTTCAACAGTTCTGTGGCATTTTACATGCCAATATTGACGAGCCAGAGGCCCCGGTTGGCACAAAACAGCCACACTGTGCGCAATGTATTTTATATTACATGCAGGTACGTAAGGCTTACGGTAAGCCGGTAAGCCTTACAGATCTCCCCGGCAAATCAAGAATAGCGATGTCGAATGTACCTCGCAGAGCTAGTACAGCCATGCAGTCGAGATTTGCGATTCCTGGATGATATCTACTGATTCTAGTTAAAATGGGAGGGAACATGTCTAGCCAGCGGGAAGCAACATGCAAGTGCAAGTTGCTCGTTAGAGTAAATGAAAGGATAAAAATGAACTTTAGATAATTTATTGCTGTAGCGAGATGCGATCATCAGGACAGGCGGCAGGAGCGGCAGTGCCTTGTGGGGCAGTACTGACATTAGAACTCCCGTAGAAGACCGTCCGGGCAGCGGTCTACGCGACACGATGCTCCGTAACCAGATAAACTCCTCACTACATATACAAAGTACAAGCACAAGATTATCAGCGATACTGCCAGTACATTACTGCTGGCCCCCGCCTTCGACCGCGCTCTGCTTGAAAAACTGAGCCGACGGTACAAGACGAGGCGCTACTTTCCCATTAATTGAGTAATTCAGTACATTGGCGCGTCTGTCAAGCCCTTTGCAAGTTTCGCAACCTCGCACTTTTTATTGGTCCGACCTTTCTTGATTTGCCGGGGCGGACTGTACCGTCCTATGATGCGGATTCTCTGCGAGATACGGATGACAAACGCTTATGCCATTCTGATCGCGGCGCAAGCTACAGTACGGGGCGTCTTAGAGAGCCACCTGATATATCCGATTTTGACGGGGTTTGCGATCTGATAGGACAGCTCCCCGCAGCAGAGAAACACAATGTATTGATTTAATTTAGAATGTGGTCCACATTCATTACTCTTTTGGATAGCAGCCCTGCATGCCTCCAACAGTTAGCGAGGACCTTCTTCGGTATCGGTGCCCGCATGCGCCGAAGGTCTCTGTAGTCGATAGCAATGCTGCGCAGCTCTCTCTCTCGCCTTAGAATGCGACTGATGGTGCTTTTCCCGGGCATCGCTGGCAGGTTGAACGTTTCTTGGCACCACGCCGCTAACTGCATGCACTGCAGGCTCGGGTCCTTCTTGTGCTGGTCACACAGCTGCAGTTGCTGCGCCTTTGTGAGGGTGACTTGGGGCATCTTGAAATTGCGGAATGACACGGAGGCTTTGGAATGAGGCTGGGGGTGTGTTCCCGCCTCCTTTCAATTTTTTCAAACGGTTTTGACTTTGTGTTTGTATGGTAGTCCCCCGCGTGAATAGCCAATCAGAAGAAGCCAAAATGTCACTCCTGTCAGTATGTTGGCCTCTATCTTTGAATAATTAATGCGTATAGGAGATAGCAGGTCATAAATTATAAGGTGGCTCTCTAAGACGCCCCGTACTGTATTTTAATTAGAGCTGCGAACGTCCCACCGTGAACCCCCTGCGAACACAGACCAACACCTACACCCTGGGGGTTCATGCGAAAACCTTCGAACTCCCTCCAACCCCCCCTGAACCCCCCCTGAACACCCATACTTTAAAATACTATGGTGCATACAAACTATCAATACAAACTACCTCCGTGATAAAGATACAGGTTGGTGCTGGCGGGCGCAGACGGCAAGATGCAAGGTTGGCACCAAGCCCAGCAGTCACCAAGTACCGGACGTACAGGTCCCCCAGAGCGTCCATCGACACCACGCGGGTGTCATCCTCGAGCTCATGTGTCAGGTCTAGATGGGGCCGCCGAATCTGGGGCTTGGAACGTGAACTTGTTCAGCTGAGCAACGATCAGCAAGCCGAGGCAGCCGTTGAGGTTGTGCACGGCAATAATGCGCACGCTAGCCGTGGACTGGCGGCGGCGTTTTGTGCTGGACAGCGAACACCTCTTGGTACCCGCGGATGGCGTCCGACAGACGAAGTGCACCGAGCTGCGTGTTGGGTAAGGCGTACCACGAGAAGCTCAGATGCAGCAAGCTCGTAACGTTGCTGCTGAGCGAGGACCCAAGCACGAACATGACGTGCTTTTGGGCGATCGGCAGCAGGTCGTGGCGCTTATACCCACCGGCAGAAGCACCTGCACGAAGCTGCCTCCCTCGGGACATCGAACGTCGCTCCCTCAGGGATGTTGTGTTTTAGCGCCTTCATCAGGTCGGCAGCAAGCTTCTAGAGCGTCGGTAGCCGTGAGCAAGAAGTAGCTGCCGTCCACTGGTGGCTCTGTGCGCGTCTTGAGCGTGATCGCGTCGTTGCTGGAGCCGGTCTTGCCCAGCCAGAAGCTGTCTATCATGTCGAGTCGAGCTGTAGCAGGCACCACGTCCCTGAGTATCCAGCACGCACGCGGTTTTCAACTTCTTGTGCAACGCGTCCTACAGCATTTGGCGCCGACACGTGCCTCTGAATGCCCCACCGCGAAAACCGCCTTCTGCTCGCGCCCGCTCGTCCGCGCTTATCTTGCACTGTAGCTACCTATGTATGTCCGGTAGCGTGTGCGCCACGTTCAGGTCGGTCGTGGGGAGCGCAATGCGATGCTCCGTCGGTCCGCTCTTCCTGCAGCGAGTCGAGCTTCTCCGTTCAAAAAGTCTGTGTAATTCACTTCACTTTAGCATATAGAACTTTCAAGTGTAAATATATGGATGAATATCATGTTTTATCGGACCATACTTATTTATCGTATGCCCATTAACAGCCAATTATAGATTTATATTTTATTTTGACCAGTCATAGTATGGCCAGGATGGTATTTCGGCCAATAGATTTTGATAGGGGTAGGTTGGTCCGATAAACGACGCTGTCGGACGTATCGGGTCCGAAGGAAACGCAGAATATTTGTATGGCCATACAAAATCTAAGATAAACGCGTATCACTCGCATATTTTTCATTATCCGACCTTATCGGACCTGTACCATAATTCTGGTACAATGCTACCGGTGACATCGGCTCGCCTCACGGCGTCGAGGTGGTCATCACTCATGAGTGTACATGAGCGCGGAAGGCAAGCCGCTAGACGTGTGCATTAATGATTAAGAAAATATATTGAATATACGTATAATATATCAAAGAACTCATAACAATGCTACGTGGTCGCTAACGTGCAGCCCGTATGACGCCACCATTTGCGCTGGGTGCTCTAGCGGCGAGCAGCATGCCGCTAGCCCTTCCGGGTAGGGTGCCAGCACTCGCGGGGTCTTTACGGTGGCGGCGGCTGCTTCTGCGGGCCCCGGGGGGGGGGGTGCTGGAGCAGCTTGCAGGCGCTCACCCAACGGGCAGCGTACCGGCCGCCCTGCCGGGCAAGCCGTCTACGTTCTCCGGGCCGCCGTCCGCCCCGCCACCGCCACACCAACCAGTCACCGTCCGGCTGCTGCCACCCTGCCACCGCCGCCTCGCCGTCCAGCCATGCCTCCGCTCCGCCGACCTGCCTCCGCTCCGCCGACCTGCCGCCGCTCCGCCAGTCCTTCCTGCCGCCGCCGTCGTCCTGCTGCTCCGCCGTCTTCCTGCCGCCGCGTCGTCCTGCTGCTCCGCCGTCTTCCTGCGGCCGGAGTCCCTCTGCGCCACCGCCGCCGCCTTCGGCACTCTGCCCTCCACGCAAGCCCACCACCAACGCCAGAATAAAACTGAGCAAAAGTGAGTAAAGTGTAATCGGTGTGTGGCCCACAATATATTACACAAACTAATATATTTGTTCTTAGAGTCAATCCTTTCTGGGGTACCAAGTTTATGGTACAGGTCCGATAGGTCCCACAGTCCGATATTGCATGGTATGGGTGTTCATGGGGTGTTCAAGGGACGTTCAGCGGTCGAAACGCCCCCACGAACGTCCGGGGGGTTCAGAGGGGGGTACACGAACGTTCACAGCTCTAATTTTAATAGGGCTCAGCGCATCGACGGTCCGGGACAGTTACCTGCGATGAAACATGCCATGTTAGCTGTGAATCAATGTGATTGCGTCCACAGATCAGGTTCAAAGCCCTTCGTGCTATCTCGACTGGGCATCCCTTCGGAGAAGACCGCTACCTACTCAGTCTCACTCTGCCTTTAGCTCTCCGTGGCTCGCTAAGGAAGAGATAGAAGCCCCCTCCCCCTCCAAACACCATCCAGCATCATGCGCTTCAGCCTCGCTTTGACTTTGACACTTCTCGTCGCTCTAATCGCGACTACTCTCGCCACCGCTGAAGTCGTCCAGAAGGACAAGACCCAAGACACCTCGCGCAACCTCCGGGTCGGGATCATCAACCTCAAGGACGGTAGCCGCTCTGCAGAGATCACTGTGATGCTGGACGATGACTCAACCTCAGTGTCGACCGATGTGCTCGAGATCGCGAAGCCCCAGGTCGAGGACTCAGAGGAGCGATTCGTTGCGACTGCGTCGTGGGTGCAAGCGCTGACAGCTTTCATCAAGAATCCGGTGCAGTTCACCAAGGCGTTTGTGTTCGTTCGAAAGTTTTTCGCTAACACTTATTGAAAACATCGTTAGTTGACTAGCTGAGAAGTAAGTACTTGATCTACTGAGTACTAGTATTACTACAAGGTGATCCAAGAATTCACGCTTTAGTACATCGTTTCTTCTTGCATTCCATGAAGTGGCATTATACGTTCCCCCACTTGGCACGTATTGTTGCAGGTTTATCTGTAAAATAAAGAGTAAAAAAAAAACCGGACAGAAATCTCAACTTCGGGCTCGTACCTTGGTATTGAGTAACTAAATTGCTTCTATGGATTTAAAAAATGCTGCAAGCGATGCTTAGACTGCTTGGCCTCGCCTACCAATGCAGTTAGCAGTTGGTTAAAACCCACGAAGCTTGACTATTGCGAAATAGAAAACTTTAAGGGGTGCACGTGTTAGTAAATAATAGTGCGTATGCCTTCCCTCGAGTTTGTGCAAAACTCTCCATCCTTCACAACTCGGGTCTTGGGAACTTTGCGCTTAAGTCCGCTGGAGACGGCCGACTCAATCCGTCAGCTCCCTCGTCGATACCTCAAAACGCCCCTGGCTGCAAGATTAGTAGAAAGTTGCCTTCCCTACTCAGAAAACAAAACTCAATGACCACCCTTGCACACCATTGGCATCAATGATTTTGATTCTTCAAGCTCAGCTGGGACTCACCACTCGGTGGCGAAGCACATCTCTCAAGCCCTGAAAGCACAGGTATACATGTATGTACATCAGGGACGATTGAGTCCGAGTGAACTTGAAGTCGTACCCGATGGGATAGACTTTACCTCACAATCCCAGGAATTGGATGAATTCCTTGAAACGATATGCAGACAATTGTGAATCCACGAACTGTGCCTCGCTCCTGGCTCAGAAGGAGAATTGCGCCGTCCATTTAGCAAGACTGCCAGCGAGGGACAAAGAGAATGAAGGTTTTTACCAGTGCTGTGGCCTTAGCGCCGCTCGTCGCTCAGGTGGCCAATGCCGGCTTTGTGAAGACGTCTGGAACCGAGTTTGAGGTGGACGGTGAGCCGTTCTACGTGTTCGGCACCAACGCGTACTGGGCTTCCGAGATCAACTGGGTAGGTGGAGCGGTTCGTATCGAAACATCAAAGGTTTTTGGTCAATGTAACGCGAGCTGCACCCTTGTGGCGTCTACTGTAGAGCGAAGCGAACCTGGCCACCATTTTCAAGTCGATGGCCAGTAACGACCTCACCGTGTGCCGCACCATGGGCTTCGCTGACCTGACCACCGTCGGCACGGCCCCGTATAATATCGTCTACCAATTGTGGGAGAACGGCACTCCTACCATCAACACTAAGGACAACGGCCTCGGCTACTTTGACAAGGTTGTTGCAGCAGCTAAGGCGGCGGGCGTGAAGCTGGTTGTGCCGCTGGTGAACAATTGGTCCGACTACGGTGGCATGGGTAAGTAGGTTCATACCTGGTGTTTCTGTAATCTCCGGCGGCTGATGACATTCATCTACATGTAGACGTGTATGTAAAGCAGCTCGGGGGTAAATACCACGACGAGTTCTACACCAACGAGAAGGTCAAGGCGGCGTACAAGAAGTACATCGCCACCTTCATCAACAGATACAAGGTATGGAGATACTTCACAACTCTTTTGGCAGCTCAAAGTTACACTTTTCAAAACTTTTGTTGACGAACAGGAGGACGACACCATCATGAGTTGGGAATTGTGCAACGAATGCCGCTGCGCTGGCAGTGGGGGTGGCTTGCCTGAGTCGGGATCTTGCACGACGAAGACCATCAACAGCTGGATGACTGAGATGTCGGCGGTGAGTTTGATCAACGTCACACTCGCCTTAACCTTGGCATTAATTAAACTCTCTGCTTACTGTATGATACTTAGTACATCAAGAGTCTTGACTCGAACCATCTCGTGGCTACGGGGAGCGAAGGCTTCATGAACACGGACAAGAGCGTTTACCTGTACTCCGGGCTCTCCGGCGTCGACTTCGACGCCAATCTCGCGATCAAGAGTATTGACTACGGCGCTTACCACACGTACCCGGACGGCTGGAGTGTGGATGCCAGCGAGTTCATCTCGTGGGGGGAGAAGTGGATCAATGACCACGTCGCCTCGGGCAAGAAGGCCGGCAAACCCGTCGTGATGGAGGAGTACGGCGTGAAGAACCACAACGCCAGTGTGTACGAGGCCTGGAGCGACGCTGTGTACGCTGCGGGGTCCAGCATGCAGTACTGGGAGTTCGGCCTTGAGTCGCTCAAGACGTACCGTGGCGAATACACCATCTACGACACGGACGACATCTTCAAGAGCGCCATTGTGCCGGCCGCGAAGAAGTTCAAGACTCGTCGTGGCTCAGCTTAGACCAACTGCTACTTCTTCACCTTGGGCAGCTCAACAGACGACTAAAACAATCAAAGTTACTGAAAAACGCGCAGCAAAACGGCGACAGTACTTCCTTAGCTTCGGGCCAAGGGCCTACAGTATGCCTCCTACTTCAAACCACCCGTGGCCAGCTTAGTACACGGCCATGTTGTCCAGCAGCGGGATGTCCGACTTCTCGGACATGTAGTCGACGTACTCGCGGAGCTTGGGCGGCCACTCCAGGTCGCGCACGAGCGTGAGGCCGCGCAGACGGCCGAACAGGTCGATGTCGTCGTAGCTGAGCTGCTCGTTCACCGAGTGGCTGGAGTGGAACATGGGGGCCAGCTGCTCCAGGAACTTGTTGGCCTGCTCCACGAGTTCGGGCGTCTTGGCCAGCGCCTCGTCGAATGGGCCGATGGCCTTCTCCTTCTTGATGCGGTAGTACTCGCGGCTCTCGAGCATGGCGAACTCGGCGAAGGGGGCCGCGTGGAAGCGCGGGTGGTACAGCAGCCGGAACACGTCGGCCGTGTCCTTGATCCACTGCTTGATCTCGGGCCGGTTGGCGGCCGGGGCCAGCACGGCCGGGCCGCCGAAGTGCTCGTCCACGTACTTGACGATGTCCATGCTCTCCGGGAAGGCGTGGCCATCGGCCAGCTGCAGGATCGGGGCCTGCTTGGAGCCCACGAGGCCGATGGGCGTGGCCTCGTCGTGGTTGGCCAGGAACACCAGCTCGTGCGGGACCTTCTTGAAGCCGAAGATCATGCGCGCGCGCACGCAGTACGGACAGTGGTCGTACACGTACAGCTTGGGCAGGGCCTTGAGGTTTCTGGGCTGACGCAGGGCCAGCACGGCCGCCGCGGCGCCCACGGCGGAGCCCACGGCAAAGGTGGCGGCCAGCTTGGACAAGTCCGACATCACGAGGGTCTCAACTTCGGGGGAGTTGGTTCGAGAATGGATGATTAGGATGCGCGGTTAAAGGTGGATACGTCAGTTTTACCACTGATGAGGTGGGCATTTGGAATTACGAGAAAACTAAAGATTTAGATTTAGTATGAAATAGTACAGACAAGCCTTTAGTTCTGGCTAGTTTTGAAAGATAGTTGATTTATTGCAAACCGGACCCATTCAAATTGAAGCAAGTCTCAGCTCGACACTGCATGAACAAGGCCGAGATAGCGGGTTGTACTAATGTAATGTAAAATATGCATCTGCAACACGATGTAGCAGAATTCTCAAAATGGGAGCATATGCACGGGAGTAGCGAGCCAAGTCGGCTCGGTATCAATGCCGACCTAGTACATGGCCATGTTGTCGAGCAGCGGGACGTCGCCAGCCTTGGCCATGTGGTCTAGGAACTCCCGCACGTTGGACGGCCACTTGATGCCGCGTACGAGCGTGAGGCATCGCAAGCGACCAAAGAGATCGATGTCGTCGTAGCCCATGGCCTTGTTCACCGAGTGGTCCGAGTAGAACATGGTGGCCAGCTGCTCCAGCAGCCTGTTCGCCTCCTCAACGAGTTGTGGCGAGCGCTTGAGCGCCTCCTCGAACGAGCCCATGCTCGTCTCCTTCTTGGCCCGGTAGTAGTCTCTGCTCTCCTGCTGCGCGAATTCGGCAAACGGGGCCTTGTGGGCCCGCGGGTGGTACAGCGCGTTAAACACGCGAGTCGACGCCTCGATCCACTTTTTGATGTCTTCACGGCCCGAGGCCGCGGCAAGCACGGCCGGACCGCCGTAGTGTTCGTCCACGTAGCGGACGATGTCCATGCTTTCGGCCATGGCTTGGCCACTGGGCAGCAGGAGGATCGGAGCCTGCTTGACACCCACGAGCTCCACAGGCGTGGTCTCATCATGGCTGGCCATGAAGGCCAGCTCGTGTGGAACCTGCTTGAGCCCCAGGACGACGCGAGACCGAGCGCAGTATGGGCAGTGGTCGTAGACGAATAAGGTCACGGCCGGCTTCTCCTTCTTGGACCCCTTGGGCGAGATGGTCTCGACACGAGCCAAGCCCCACACGGACTTGACGGCGACGGCGGCACCCAGCGCCGCCCCCACCGTCATAGCCGCTCCGATCTTGGCCATGTCCGACATGATGCAACACTTGCCTGAAGGCCTGGAGCTACTGGAGGCTGGTGCTTGCTTGTGCGTCTGTGACCATGGCCGGCGGCGGTACGTTGGACGTGTCACGGTGGTGCACGTCTTTGAAGCGCAAAGTCAGTGTGTTCGAAACACAAATTAGTGTTTGGCACAAAAAGACAACTTCAACTTGCCTTTTGCTAGCTCGAAAGTGGGGGTTTCAAGGTGTTGAAACAGAGGTTTCCAAAAGCAGGCGACCAGACGCCCGGCGATGAAAGGACGCGCCGCAAGCTCGGTGCTCCGCCAACGGCAGTTCGCGTTCTCCTCGAGCACAAGCAAGCCAAGTTTATCCAGCGCATCCGGCCCTCCATCTGCTCCACCATGCAACCGCCGCAGTCTTCTAAGCCAACTCCAGCCTCCGCCGCTCAGGCCACCGCGTCCACCACGACCACGCCTCCGGACTCTCCGTCGGCGTTGGCGTCCCTCGGCTCCCTGGGGCCGCTGTCACCGGCTGATGTAGCGGCGGACGTACCCCCCCCACGGCACCTGCCGCCTCTGAGCCTGCCGCGCGCGGCGGCCAACCACCACACTCCGTGGTGGCGGCCCCTCCGTCGGACTCGCCGGCCTCGCTCACGCCACCAGGCGCTTCGGTGGCCCCGCCGTCCAGCTCGTCGACTTCAGTCAGCTCAGCTCCGCCCGCAGCTGCAGCCGCCGCTCCCCCAGCAGTCACATCTCGGCCCCGGACCAGCCCACGCATCGCCAAGCGCAAGCTCACAGAGGAGGCCCTCGCGGAGGCACGCCGTCAGAAACGGAAGCTCGTCGTCAACCGAGAGGCCGCCACCGCCGCTGCCGCTCGTCTCTCCGCTGTGGCGCTGGGCGCCTCGTCCTCTGTTTCGGCGTCACCGGCGGCCACTGCATCGGCGACCACGCCCGCGGCGACCGCGCATCGCCGCCCAACACCGAAGAAGACAACGTCCAAGACAACAAAGACAACCAAGCCGACGAAGACGTCGAAGACGACGAAGACGACGCAGCGCCCTGCATTCTCGCGCCCGTCGCCTCCGAGCGTGACCGACTCCGCAGCGGTGCCGCCACCGTCCGACACGACGGGAGGCATACCCGCGCCGCCGGGCGCCCCACAGGTGGCCGGCCCTACGGCCACCGCGCCGGCGGCCCAGCCCCCGGCGGCGGCGCCTGCAGGCGCCCCGACAGGTGCGCACGCACCAGGCTCAGCGTCCTCAGTCCTTCCGCCGCCCCCGTCACGCATCGCCGCTAGCCCCGTGGCCGCACACGTCCCCGAGCCCGCGGAAGCCCGCGCGAGTCCCCCGCTTGCACGCACCGCCGCGCCCCCGATCGTGCACTCTGGCCCGGCCGTGGCCACGGCGGACTTAGAGTTCGACTTGGCCGACTTCATGGACAGCTTCAACTCGGGCGCCGACCCGGCCGCGCCTGCCATCCAGCCGCCGTCGCGCCAGGCTTCGTACCCGCCCCCAGTGGCTCATGATTGTTCCCAGGCTTGAACCTCCGGGCTGATGGCCCACCCACCGCTGACCCAGTCCCGCAGCGTCAGTCCATGGCCCAACTATTCGCCGAGTTCATGCAGTACCTGCAGTCCCGGCAGCCCATCAGTGGCATCGCGGCGCCCGTTGCCGCACCTCCGACGATCCCGCCCTATGACCCGGCGACCGCCATCGACGCGCACCCAGACCCCACAGTCGTGGACAGTGCCAAACAACCGGGGCAGCCTTCCACCGGCGCCAGTCCGCAACCTGCGGGCGGCCCACTTCCCGCCACCCGCGAAAATGACCCCCGCGCGCGGCGACTTCGTCCCGTCCGCGGTGCACAACCTGGCCGCCCATTGACTGTACCCGTACCTGCTGAGTGCCGAAGGCGTGCACGAGACACCAATGTCATTTGTGCTCCGCATGCGCATGCTCGACTGCCTGAACTTCGATGACAATGCTCCTATCCTAAACGCCACGTCAGCAGCCCGGTTCGGCCGCTACGGCGTCTCGATCATGCACTACCATCGCGCCAATCGTGCTGCCCAATTGGCTGCAGACTCCTCCGACGCCAATTTCAACTTGGACTTCGGCATCAACGCATCGCCGCCGCCCGCGCCTCCATGCGATACCTATTTCGACTTGCTCTGTGCAATCCAAGGCCTAACAACATTCGCCAACTCACAATGGCACGAGGTCATGGCCCGCCCGCTTTACCGCCTCCGCGAGTTCGTGGTGGCCAACATGGATGTGGACCCGCTTCACACGCCGGCCCGCGTCGAACGCACCCTCCACGAGGTCAACCATCATCTCGGGGCAGTGTACGTCCATTTATCCAGCGATTCCCCATTCTGGTGGAGAGAGTTTTCAGCCGCGGCCGCGCGCATCGACTTTGGCACCGTCGCCTGGGCAATGGCACTACAAGCGATACCCATCGCCACTGCCGCACCCGCCGCCCCAGTGCGCAGACCCGGATCGTCCGGCAACACGCAGACCGCGCGCCCAGCGCAGCGCGCCGAGGCTGACCGCGCGCAGCCTACGCGCCCTGGAGGCCTACCCGCTAGCGTCCGCGCACTCATACCCCGCGCCGCGGGTGGCGTCGAGCCTTGCCTCCGCTTCTTCGGCGGGGGCATGTACTTCGGCGGGACGAGAGACCAATGCGCCATCGAGGGCCGCACGCACACGTGGCCTGACGACCTGCCCCCGGCGCTGACAGCGTTCATCACCAGGAAGTACGGGCGCCGCCGCCAACCCACACGCCAGCGCAACTGACGGGGACGAGATGCCGTCGGCTCGCCGGCATTTCGTTCATCCAGCCTCAGGCCTAACCAGAATACATACTGTCTGCCTTCCGACCTGAGTGTTAGCGACCCGCCCATGTCCACACCCACTTCAACTCCGGTACCACTTTCCGACGTGCGTCACACGGCCGTCCAGGCCCCTGACAATTCCGTCGATGCGTGTCCACCAATGCCCTCCCCACCGCCCCACGCGGCCGGAGCGGCCACTGTCGCATCTTCCAGAGAGAGCCCCTCCCACACCGCGGACGGGCATGCCTCTGACGCTTGCACAGTATCTGCCGAGGCGCGCGACTGCCCTTCGGCAGTGCCCTCGCCGCTGCGCCAACCCCGGTGCTCAGCTACTTACCAAGCATGGCCGCCTATCCTCCGCTCCGCCCCGTCAGCCTGGGCGCTACAACAATTACGCATCCAGAGTTCGGAGCGGGCGGCCTTGTGGCGATCCATCCAACAGTCATCATTAGCGGCCGAATTCGGCCGGGCAGGCGTGCTCTTCCCCCCCCCCCCAGGCCCCCAATGCCTTGGGCACGGACCCTCCGCGCGTTCTCAACCGCCCTCTGCAGGCAGCGATGTCCGAGTTCATCCGACGAACCAGGATGCCGCTCAAAGCCTTCACGGAGCTGATCCGTGGTCAAACCCGAGACGACTATCGACCCAACAAAGCTATGACACCAGCAGTCCTGCGGAGGTTGTGTGCAGGGTACGAGCACCTCGACGAACTCCTCGACATCGCGAACCACGGCGCGCGCGTCCACCTGACCTCGCCGCTCCCGCGCCAGCCCACATTCCCCAGGAACCACCCGTCGGCGGCCCAACGGCTCCCCGTCCTGCGCGCCAACATCCGCAAAGAGCAGGACCGCTTCCGCTGCCTCGTGCTGGACGAAGACATAGCCGACATCTGGACTGAGCTGTTCTTTAGTCCTTTCGGCGTGGTAGACAAGGGGGCCGGGGACCCACTCACATCGGGCCGCGTCATGCACGACCTCTCATTCCCTGACAACGACTCCGTCAACTCGCACACGGACCAAGACGAAGTTCCAACCGCAGCCTTCGACCACTGCTCCAGCGTCGCAAAGGAAATACTTCGCCTGCGGCGTTCCAAGCCCGGCCGGAAAGTAAAGCTCATGGCGGGGGACGTTGCATCAGCCTACCGCAATGTCTGCACCCACAGCGAGTGCGTGTACATGTTCGCCGGTCACATTCCTGAGGATGCCGCCATCGTGATCGACCTTGCGGCCGCGTTCGGCTGGACCGGCAGCTCAGGGACCTACGGCGTCCTCGGCGGCGCCGTCGCTTTTGTCCACGGGTCCACCACCAACGCCACCCACCCCGGCGGGTTTTACAACTACCATTGGGTAGACGATCACATCAACGTCACGGACGACACCGGGTCAAACTGCGCTGACATCGACCGCTCGCTCCGATGGGCCATGACCTCAATAATGGGTCCGACTGCGGTCAATGACGACACGTTCACCCCCTGGAGCACCCGCCTCAAGGTCCTCGGCCTCATCTTCGACACGTCTGCGGACACCGTTTCCATGCCGCCTGAGAAGATCGCGAAGGCCAAGCACCTCGTCAGTCACGCGTTCCACGCCCGCAACTTGGCGCGCAGCGAATACCGGTCGCTCCTCGGCTCCCTGCGTCACGTCGCCACCTGTATCCGACCCGCCCGCGTTTTCCTCCAGCGCCTCCGTGCCGGCGAGCGTTTTCTTCACCGCACCCAACGCATTCACGTGTCGGACGACATGCGCGATGACCTCCTGTGGTGGTGGGCCATTCTGGACTCGCCAACCCTGAACGGAATACCTCTGGAATACTTCGACGCCCACCCCATTCAAGACATCACCCTCCTGACAGATGCTTCCGACGAAGGGATTTGCGCCATCGAGCCAGCTGCGTCGCGCTACCTCACGTACAAGTTCTCGCCCCAAGACCGCGACCTCATCACAGCACTTCACGAAGGTGCGGCGAACGGCTTCGACATCAACTACCGAGAGCTCCTCGCATGTACTTTCGCCGTCCTGGCATGGGGGCCCCGCTGGCGCCAGGAGCGTGCCCAAGCCAAGACAATCCACGTCCACTTTCGTATCGACAACTCCACCGCCGTGTCCTGGCAGTCGAAGATGGCGGCGCGCAACAGCCGAGCTCAGCTCCTCATCCGCCTGCTAGGCGCATGGGAACTCCAATTTGGCCTCCGATTCTCATCGTCCCACATTCCCGGGGCCGAGAACATCACAGCCGACGCTGGATCGAGGAGGTGGGGGAGCGCGAGCCACGCACGCACGTTTTCCGAGCTGACCCAAGGCTGGTCCCAAGCCCCGACTCCAACGTCCATACACACGCTCATGACAGCTTGGCGCAACATCTCCGCGAACACTCCGTTGCATCCTCCTCCTTCGAAACATACAGCCGAGCTCTCAGCCACTGGAAATTATGGACAGCCCGACGCGGAGTCCCCTGGCAGCTCGGCCTCCCGCTAGACAACCAACTCCGACTAATATCCGACTTCATCATCGACAGCCACCGCCTCGGCTTCGGCTCAAACCGCCCCGTCAAGAGCTCGACCATCCGCTTAAACCTCCACGGCATCCGACACTTATTCCAAGCGTCAGGGCTGCCGTTCCCGTCAGACCATCCACAGATCCGCATGCTCCTCAGCGGCCTGGGCCGGATCGACCGCCCAGTGCAACAAAAGGCGCCAGTGTCCGTCGCCCTGCTGGAAGCGTGCCTGAGGGCGCTCGATCTCCACGCCCCCGCGGATCAAGCGTTGTGGGGGGTTCTGTGCCTGGCCTTCTTCTTCGTGTTGCGCCGATCCGAGATCATGGCCACAACGGCGACAACGTTTCGATGGTTCGCGCTCAAGGCAGAAGATATCACGGCTACCAATGCAGCCGGAGCGCCCACGACAGACCCGAGAACCGCGTCCGCTGTGTGCATTCGGCTCCGCGGTTCCAAGACAAACCAGAGTGGAGCCCCGACGACTCGCGTGCTCGCGCGTTCCGGGCATCCGACGCTGTGCCCGGTGTTTGGCGCATTACTACTACTGCGCGCAAGGGGGAACCTCCCAGCCTCAATCCCAGCGGCCGTGTTCACGGACTACCGGGGAGTCCCATTCTGCGTGTCAGCCGCCCGCGTCACCAGCGTCCTGCGCCAGGCCGCGCAGCAGTTGGGCGAAAGCCCTCACAAGTACAGCGCGCACTCCCTCCGAGCTGGCGGCGCCACACACATGTACAAGGCCGGCGTCGACGCCCTGACGATCCAGTTTCACGGGCGATGGGCACCCGATGCATTCAAGCTCTACACGCGCCTGTGCACCGAGTCGGTCGCCTCCGTCGCGGTGAAGATGGTGAGCGGGGCCACAAGACCGACTACGCTTCAGTGATGGTTGCCGTGCTACTACCCTGATCATTGGGGCTCAGCCCGCCCTAGCGGCCGGGCTGCAGCGCAGTAGCACGCATACCATTAATCTGTAACAATGCGTTCTACATTGGCCCCACAGTCTGCGCGACGTGCGAGAGGAAACGTTGGCCGCATTACACGAAAGCGAAGAGACGAACATACTAATAATAATAACAACCACTCAACAGCGTAATGAAAAATGCAAATGCATCATGGCATTCTCTAGCTTATCTCAATCTCAAAAGCCTACGAAGGCGCGAAACGCTTTCAATCCGAATGGCGATGCGGGGTATGTACGCACAGAGACTTTGTCGTCACCAGCGTGTCTTGCTCTCTATGAATCCGTTTCGACACACACCGACTCTTAGTTCTGGTGCGGGAGCGGCGGGTGGTGGATCTCCACGAGCAGGCGGTACAACCCAGCGCCAGCAACGCCGCCCATCAGGTCCGCCACGATCGGGATCCAGAAGTAGTAGTTGCGCGTCGTGAAGACCTTGGAGCCCCAGCCGGCGCAGAACGTGAACAGGCGAGGACCGAAGTCGCGCGCAGGGTTCACGGCGTAGCCCGTGTTCATGCCGAAGGCCATGCCGAGCGCCATGATCATGAGGCAGAAGGCGAACGCGGCGCCCACGGGACCGGCCGGACGGTTGCGCTGGTCCGTGATGGCGTAGATGCTGAGCACGAGCATGGCCGTGCCGATGAACTCGGTGTAGAAGGCCGTGTAGTTGGAGATGGTGTCGCTCGGGTACGTGGAGAAGCTGCTCTGCGTCTTCTCGCGGTTCGGGTCGATGACGTTCAGGTTCTGGTACTGCATGACGTAGATGACGAAGGCGCCGATGAAGGCGCCCAGCAGCTGCGAGATCATGTAGCCCGGCGCCTTCCACCACGGCAGACGGCCGTACACGCAGTGCGCGAAGGTGACGGCCGTGTTGAGGTTGGCGCCGCTGATGCCCTCGGAGCAGTAGACGCCGATGAGCACGCCGATGCCCCAGCACATGTTGATGCTGAGCCACGTGCCGTTCTTCTCCTCGGAGTTGGTCACTTGGTTGTTGACGCCCATGCCGAAGACGATCATGACGAAGGTGCCGAGGAACTCGGCGAAGCACTCGCGCATGTGCACGCTCCTGACGGCGAAGCGGGCCACGCCCTGGCGGTCAGTGTACGCGGCAGCGCCCTTGGGGGTCGCCGTCATGCCAGCGTAACCATTCTCAGTCTTGTCGAAGTCGTCGTTGATGGCCAGGGGCTCAGCGACGACAGGGACCGCCTCAACGTCGGGGTTCTGGGTTGACGGGATCGGGGCCATTGTTGCTGGAAGCAGGTGATATGACAGACCGGAAGATGGTAAAATGCAGAATGAGGTTGGTCGGGGGTAACAATAGACAGCATGGGCTAGCTGACTGGACGTCTATCATCGTTAAGAACCTCGAATACTCAGGAAGCGATCAAACGCTGGGGCCCGCGGCGCCACGGAAACTGCAGCTTCAGTCGCACGTCCGATACACCGCACACCGCGCAGAGGGAGCTGGCCGACTCAACTGGGCGATGCAGCATTAATTCGGCGCCTTAATACTGGGCGATGCAGCATTAATTCGGCGCCTTAATTCGGCGCCTTAATACTGTAAGCCGCTTGCTGACAATGAAGGGGTTGACCGACGGCTGCTTGGTGTTGTACCGACGCCGCGTATCTATGCTGGAGCCGTTGCCACCATATCAAAAGGTGTCGGCCCGGCGGGGTTAAAGCACGGGGCTGTCTTCCCGAGCTTGGAGGGATCAGAACCTTCACGAAGAGAGAATACGTGCACACGCTCGAGTTTTGAGCCTCAGATGCAGCCACTAGGATGAGCTACATGTAGGCTCAATGCAGATAAAAAAAATTCAAAATGATCTTCCTTGAGGAAGTAATTACACGCGCAGCTCGCTACAAACAAGGGCGATTGGCTCTTAAATTAAGGACAGCTAACTAGCTCGTGAAATAGAGAAGCAATGCATGCACGTAAGTAAGTGTTAAAGGATCACGAAAGGGCCTAGTTTGCAGCCGAATAAACAGCGACCGACCAAGATAAACCTGGCCACGTGCTAAAGCTGGCATTGGCCAACATGACGTGCAACATGGCATACATATAAGCGAATCAAACGGTGTCCACTTGGCGATATTTTCTAGCTTGTGGTGAAAAGAAAGAGGAACATGTGTTGAACACCGTGAGACGGCTCCTGCCTCCTCGTTGATTTGTGTTTTTTCTAGTGACCCGAGATCTTTGTCAAGAAAATGCCCGGTCTCAAATACCTACACCTGCGAGCCCACAGGCTATCCGATCCGCTGGTCACCGAGTCACGCACGAGCCGTATTTATGTTTTTTCTAGACCAATTTCTTAGCAAGCAACGCGATGGGGTCCACTCGTCGAGCTGACAGCGACCAATTCATAGCCCGAGCCGCCTCGCTTACTCATTTTATATCGGCCAAACTAAGCAGTTGTGACACGCTTGACCGATTGACGTCGTTCCACGCTGCGCAGGACAGGGCCTGTCAAAAGGATCCCCTGTCTTGCTTGTCTTTTCGCGAAGTTTCGAGTGGCAGTCCGTTGGCTTGGGCGAAAGCCGAAACCTCGGGCGGAGGACAAACAACCGCCCCGACTGATCCCACAACGCAGCGCTCACGACTGCGTTCCATGCGATAACCAAGAAACGCGGGCTGCCGTGCACCATGATCCTGGCTGGTGTCGAGTTGAAACGTTGCCTGTCAAAGACACAGTTGTCATACACTATAAGAGGGTACATGTACAGTAGCTTGCTGCCCCATACAAACCTCACTGGCAGTGCCAAATAACACTACAGCGTGGTCAAATCAACACTTAGCTTGAATTCCGGTTTACGTAAGACGACAAGCTAATATATGTATATATATATTCCAGCGCAAATGTATTAAAACCAAAACCGGCACAACCGAAGCTGCTAATAACTTCAAACACGAACACCACTTCCGTTACCAAAAAAGTTGTATACTTCTTACAATCTATTCTGCTCTTAGTTCTGGTGCGGGAGCGGCGGGTGGTGGATCTCCACGAGCAGGCGGTACAACCCAGCGCCAGCAACGCCGCCCATCAGGTCCGCCACGATCGGGATCCAGAAGTAGTAGTTGCGCGTCGTGAAGACCTTGGAGCCCCAGCCGGCGCAGAACGTGAACAGGCGAGGACCGAAGTCGCGCGCAGGGTTCACGGCGTAGCCCGTGTTCATGCCGAAGGCCATGCCGAGCGCCATGATCATGAGGCAGAAGGCGAACGCGGCGCCCACGGGACCGGCCGGACGGTTGCGCTGGTCCGTGATGGCGTAGATGCTGAGCACGAGCATGGCCGTGCCGATGAACTCGGTGTAGAAGGCCGTGTAGTTGGAGATTTTGTCGCTCGGGTACGTGGAGAAGCTGCTCTGCGTCTTCTCGCGGTTCGGGTCGATGACGTTCAGGTTCTGGTACTGCATGACGTAGATGACGAAGGCGCCGATGAAGGCGCCCAGCAGCTGCGAGATCATGTAGCCCGGCGCCTTCCACCACGGCAGACGGCCGTACACGCAGTGCGCGAAGGTGACGGCCGTGTTGAGGTTGGCGCCGCTGATGCCCTCGGAGCAGTAGACGCCGATGAGCACGCCGATGCCCCAGCACATGTTGATGCTGAGCCACGTCCCGTTCTTCTCCTCGGAGTTGGTCACTTGGTTGTTGACGCCCATGCCGAAGACGATCATGACGAAGGTGCCGAGGAACTCGGCGAAGCACTCGCGCATGTGCACGCTCTGGACGGCGAAGCGGGCGAGACTGGTGCGCTTGGCCTCGGGCGCGAAGCTTGTCGTGGCCTTGGGGGTCAGCGGCATGCTCGCGTATCCGTTCTCGACCTTGTCCGCCAGGTCGTCGAACGGCTGCGGAGCTCGACTGGGGGACGCCACGTCGGGCGTTTGCGTGGACGGGAGTGGGGCCATGTCGATTTGGTAGTAGTAGTAGTCTCGAGACTTTGGGGGGGGGGGGGATCGGGGCCTGTGTGTGGGCTCACGTGCTCACTTGTTCAGTTGCTTGACCAGTTGCTGGTGAAATGCAGAGTGAGACGTTGCCAGTCGGGCTCATTTTGACCGGTCGACTTGGAGCGGGCAAGTGCGTGGCCGAGCGACGGAGACAAGCTCCAGAATCAAGCACCGTACATGGGGCGGGTATGATGGCGCGGTGTGCATTCAGACCACTGTCGGCGGATCAGCATTAATTTCGTGCGGTTTCTATCGGGTTTCTAAACGGGTTTGACTTGGATACTGTATGGAGGGGTACGTGTACCCCATGCGCGTTTTTCTGTTTCTTGCACCCCAAGCAGACCTGCCGCAGAGTGCGCTAAGTTGGCTCGGCTGGCTTACATCCCCGATAGATTCATGGTGAAGCGGTGTTCTAGGGCCCTGTAGATGCGTTGATGCTTTTTGGTAAGTCCATTTGCTTTACAAACGTCACGTGGCTGCAAAATGGACGCCATCTGAATTCGGGTCAGATGTTGCGAGCGAGCTCGACTACTTGCAACCGAGTTTATCGGCGTCTTTGCTGTGGTGAATAGGATCATGATGCTCGTCTCTCCTGTCACGGTTATAGTAAGGGGAGTAGGCGTCACTGTGGCCAGCCTGGTAGACCAACCGTTTGCGCTGAGGTTGAAAAGATAAGCGCCAAATGGCGCATTTGCCCTGCTTATGATCAACCGACGCGAAGATCCACTCCTGAGCGCAGCCGGGGAACTTCATTAGTCGCGCCACATTCTTAAGTGGCAGCAAGCTCGATCGTCGTAAGTCAGCACTAAATGTGCGCTCAACTCCTAAAGCTACGTACTGTCACAACATAGTTGCTTGACACTTGATCAATCGTACAGTAGAAGTTACTTTCCGCGCCAGTTGGTAGCTCGTACCGAATATTGTTTCCGACTCACGTCTTCCAACCTGCCGCAAGTGTGGTGCTCCCAATTAGGGCTCGATCCTCGGTATTCAGAGCTCAGTCGTTCAGTAAAATAAATCTTTGTGTCGCGAATTGCAAATGCCGGTACTGCTTTCTGTGTCTTCGATAAATGTAGATCTGACAAGCTCGCAATGCCTCCGTAGCCTTAACACTTCCGGCGATGCTTTTCAAGCATTTACACAGATATGCACTCCTGCTGAATCTAGGGTGTTACTTTATAAACTCGACGTCATGACTACACCAGGGTGAGTCTCGTGCTACCGTACAAGGCAGTTGCATGACAGGTAATCGCTCTGCCAAGCCCATACACTCCAGTTACCAAAGAACAGTGTCATACTTGTTAGCTACTATTGTTGGTACTAAGGCAGTGAATCTCAACTAAAAGAAACACACTATCAACTCGACAGCACGAGAAAAATGACATCCGAGTAAGTTTTAAATAGTCAAACTACCGAAATCTCGCTCGCAACATCTGACCCGAATTCAGATGGCGTCCATTTTGCAGCCACGTGACGTTTGTAAAGCAAATGGACTTACCAAAAAGCATCAACGCATCTACAGGGCCCTAGAACACCGCTTCACCATGAATCTATCGGGGATGTAAGCCAGCCGAGCCAACTTAGCGCACTCTGCGGCAGGTCTGCTTGGGGTGCAAGAAACAGAAAAACGCGCATGGGGTACACGTACCCCTCCATACAGTATCCAAGTCAAACCCGTTTAGAAACCCGATAGAAACCGCACGAAATTAATGCTGATCCGCCGACAGTGGTCTGAATGCACACCGCGCCATCATACCCGCCCCATGTACGGTGCTTGATTCTGGAGCTTGTCTCCGTCGCTCGGCCACGCACTTGCCCGCTCCAAGTCGACCGGTCAAAATGAGCCCGACTGGCAACGTCTCACTCTGCATTTCACCAGCAACTGGTCAAGCAACTGAACAAGTGAGCACGTGAGCCCACACACAGGCCCCGATCCCCCCCCCCCCCAAAGTCTCGAGACTACTACTACTACCAAATCGACATGGCCCCACTCCCGTCCACGCAAACGCCCGACGTGGCGTCCCCCAGTCGAGCTCCGCAGCCGTTCGACGACCTGGCGGACAAGGTCGAGAACGGATACGCGAGCATGCCGCTGACCCCCAAGGCCACGACAAGCTTCGCGCCCGAGGCCAAGCGCACCAGTCTCGCCCGCTTCGCCGTCCAGAGCGTGCACATGCGCGAGTGCTTCGCCGAGTTCCTCGGCACCTTCGTCATGATCGTCTTCGGCATGGGCGTCAACAACCAAGTGACCAACTCCGAGGAGAAGAACGGGACGTGGCTCAGCATCAACATGTGCTGGGGCATCGGCGTGCTCATCGGCGTCTACTGCTCCGAGGGCATCAGCGGCGCCAACCTCAACACGGCCGTCACCTTCGCGCACTGCGTGTACGGCCGTCTGCCGTGGTGGAAGGCGCCGGGCTACATGATCTCGCAGCTGCTGGGCGCCTTCATCGGCGCCTTCGTCATCTACGTCATGCAGTACCAGAACCTGAACGTCATCGACCCGAACCGCGAGAAGACGCAGAGCAGCTTCTCCACGTACCCGAGCGACACCATCTCCAACTACACGGCCTTCTACACCGAGTTCATCGGCACGGCCATGCTCGTGCTCAGCATCTACGCCATCACGGACCAGCGCAACCGTCCGGCCGGTCCCGTGGGCGCCGCGTTCGCCTTCTGCCTCATGATCATGGCGCTCGGCATGGCCTTCGGCATGAACACGGGCTACGCCGTGAACCCTGCGCGCGACTTCGGTCCTCGCCTGTTCACGTTCTGCGCCGGCTGGGGCTCCAAGGTCTTCACGACGCGCAACTACTACTTCTGGATCCCGATCGTGGCGGACCTGATGGGCGGCGTTGCTGGCGCTGGGTTGTACCGCCTGCTCGTGGAGATCCACCACCCGCCGCTCCCGCACCAGAACTAGGTAGGATAACTTGTAGCCGGGTGTGTTGTCCGATGTATATAAAATAGAGTACTTCTTCGTGTTCAATCACAAGCTTGGAGTTGGATGAGCTTAAGTCGACTACTGAAGAATCAGTGCCTTGTCATATGGATACAGACAATCCTCTTTGGAGTGATATCCCGAATATTGATAGCGCACTAATAAAGCCCGATGACTGATGGTACTTATATGTAGTATACAAATTCAAGTCAAAATATCCTCTAACCTCCGGATAGTGCTTAGTGATACGAGATTAGACTTTATCACTATCCAGAGACCGTTAGCTATAGGAATGTCCATATCGTAAAGCATGCCCCGCAAAGTTCCGCCACAACATGGGTCACTTATGCGGCGATGAATGGACTCAGATTCTTTGGGCTCGCGTACATATTATTAAGTTTGGCATGTTTGTGATTCTGGAACGTCCATTTATCGTATCAGCATGGGCGCTATACTAGATTTCGCGTTGTAGCTGCCTGTGCAGTACTCCCAGCTCCATTTGAATAGTGACCAGGCTATCATCACGTCTCGTGCCATAAAGTAGTAAATATTATAATGCCCGGCACAACAAATACTTTTATCTAGTGCTTTGACCACGTATCGAGTGCAATACAAGCTCACCAAGTACGCATTATCACTACACTGATCTAGATAGTGATGCCTCTGGATAGTGATAAAAGTGGTCTCCCGAGGCTACCGTATAATAGTTCTTCCATCTGACACACAATCTTCAGTGGTTACTACAAGTGTAACCACTGAAGATTGTGTGTCGGATGGACCACTGGTTACACAGGGTTACTCTTGTTTATAGCCAATCAAAACACTCCATACTGATATTTTCAAAAATATGGTGCTAAGTGATTGGTCAATAATGTAATGATTTTCGGATATAAGTCCCAGTCGGATGGAAGAAGTATTACAGATACCGCCCACTAACTTGTACAGTGGTACTCTTTTAGTTCCTGCTGGCTATCACATGTGTACAAGGAATGGGCTGTTGCAGTTCAACTTACCGCCTTGGAGTCGCCCACTTGTCGAATCGACTGTATGAGCTACAAGGGCCCACCGACAACTTTTCTTCCCTTAATTGCTTGCTTTTGATGCATAGATATCCTGCCCCCATGGAGAATTCCTCTACTAGTGCCTAGTTTGAGCTGTGCGCCATGCACTACGCCTCACAGTGGAAAGTGGCTTCAAAACAAGAAACCCTTTTATATATGATATTATAATCTGGCTCGATTTGTAAGGGTATCAACTGACTGTGTGTACAACTTAGTGGGCGGTATCTGTATACGGTATCACTACTGAGAGGATCGTCTGAATAGGTAAAGCAACAGTTGAAGGCGATACCATATGTCGAACTGAGATTGGCGCTAAAGGTCAAATCGATACCAGCCTACATGTATTATAAGATTATGCTGTCAGGGTAGAACGCAGATTCAGGTACCTTTCAGGCTTACCAGGTTAACCTTCAGCCATATTTACCTTCGGCCAGATAGCGTTTTCTTTTTACTGTAGACTAGTAGTGTGCGCAGAGGCAGAAGCGAAGTTAGGGGTGAGGTCAAACTTGCGGGATCGTGAGTATTCGACGCTCCTGGGGCAGGCCAACAAGACCATGCCAGAACGGCTTGCGAGAAAACATGAAGTCTATGACGTGGTGGTACAGTCTATGATGGCTAGTCTCTACTGCTGTGGCTGCGGCTGCGGGTGGTGCATCTCCACCATGACGCGGTACAGCCCCGCGCCCGCCACGCCGCCGCACAGCGGAGCCACGATGGGGATCCAGAAGTAGTGGTTGCGCAGCGTGAAGACCTTGGTGCCCCAGCCCGCCAAACAAGTGAACAGACGCGGGCCGAAGTCGCGCGCAGGGTTGATGGCGTAGCCCGTGTTCATGCCGAAGGCCATGCCGAGCGCCCAGATGAGCAGGCAGAAGGCGAACGGAGAGCCGACGGGGCCCGCCGACTTGTTGCGCTTGTCCGTGATGGCGTACACGCCCAGCACCAGCATGGCCGTGCCGATGAACTCCGTGTAGAAGGCCGTATAGTTGGAGATGTTGTCGCTCGGGTACGTGGACCAGCTCCCCTGCGTCGTCTCGCGGTTCGGGTCGACGACGTTCAGGTTCTGGTACTGCATGACGTAGATGATGAAGGCGCCGCAGAAGGCGCCCAGCACCTGCGAGACCATGTAGCCCGGCGCCTTCCACCACGGCAGACGGCCGTAGACGCAGTGCGCCAATGTCACCGCCGTGTTGAGGTTGGCGCCGCTGATGCCCTCGGAGCAGTAGACGCCGATGAGCACGGCCACGCCCCAGCACATGTTGATGCTGAGCCACGTGCCGTTCTTCTCCTCCGAGTTGACGACCTGGTTGTTCACGCCCATGCCGAAGACGATCATGACGAAGGTGCCGAGGAACTCGGCCAGGCACTCGCGCATATGCACGCTCTTGACGGCGTAGCGCGACGGGGCCTTGCCGTGCGAGGCGGAGCCGGCCTTGGGCGTGTTGGGCGCGTCGACGTATCCGGTCTCGACCTTGTCGATTAGCTCGTCGTAGGAGACGGCGGCGATGTTGGTGTCTTGCTTGGAAGCCATGACGACGGAGTTGGGTGGGTTGGGTTGTTGTTGTTGTTGGTGGTGGTGGTGCAGAATGGAGGGAACTACTCGCGGTCTGTGGGGCGAGTGAGGACTTGACCAGTTGTTGGTGAAATGCCGAATGAGACCGAGCGGCCGGTTGACCTGCTCGCTGCGAATATCTGTGCAAGCAAGCTCGGTCCCGCGTGGAGATTAATTCATGGCCGATTACTTCGTGGAATCGAGTTCCACTGCGTGCCCTTGTGCGTGTCTATCGAGCTGGGCTCGACGCTCGAGCCGAGCCGGATCATCGAGCCCGGATTTGCTTGTTAATTCACGCCCGGCTTCGTCCACATCTCGGTGATGGCGCTTCGCCGATGTCTTTGCTGCCAGCTGTGCGCCAGTCAGCCCCGCAGAGGATGCGAAGTGTGACTTCATGTGGCGGCCAGCGTGGCGAAGGAACTATAATATAATAGCAGCTGCGTCACATGGCAATCAGATGCTGCTAGCGGGCCGGGTTGCAGACAAACACGGCTCAATTACTAGTTAGCAATTATAATAGTACGGTACTGAGTAGTACTTAGCAACCACTTAGTATCGATAGTGTGTCAAATGTAGGAGGATATTTGAGCGCTGTTGCCTTCAACACTATAGCTTTGGTCGGCTACAAGCTGTACTCGCATGGGGCTCGGTTGTTGCGTGAAAGCATGCACCTTGGGATTTGAAGCTGTCAAATGTGCAGGCCGAGCATCCACCGTCCCAAACCTCCAGTTGAGGAGACTCATACCAACTCCGTATCCCCTCTGTGTGATACATGCAACGCTGTTCCAGGGGTGATACTGCGCATGCGTATATAGTAACTTACAGCAACGTGCACTTGAATTGCCGTTGAATCCGTTGGTTTAACATCCGTGCATCGCACGGTATGCAGTGACGTTTTCCGGCAACAAGTACAGCAAAGTGCTGTATCCTCATGCCAATTCGAGCCGTTCTCGTCAGCAGAGTTGCGATACAGCAGTCAAGGGTTGACTTCGTTAATAAGGCGAAAGTTTTACTACTAAAGACACTTTTGCCTTTTTTAAGCAAAAAGAGAAAAATTGAGAACTGCGAGAGCATGCTTAGAGATTTTCAGCATAAAAGTTGCGTGGCCATTGCCTGCCACCACAGAGAATCGACACCGTGTCTGCCGGAAGACTCCTATTAATTCGAACTAAGCTGGTCTGGAGGCGATATTGACAAGGCCAGACGACCACCGGACCTCGACTCCGCTTCAGAGAACAAAGTCACTTTTGATCCGACATCTATACTGTCAGACCACAACAAACCGAATCAAAGTGAATTCTGTGTGGCTCGAAGGCTTGGTCCGTGTCATTGCAGCAGCGAGGCGTGGTCGGGTCGCGATCGTCGATAGCCATCTTGTTGGGTGTTGATCGCGAGCGAGCACTGTTTGACACTGAGCAAGCAACCAACGACCCTCAAGTCCAGCGAGACAGACCATGCTCGCTTCTCAGCCACAAACGAGAAAACCGGTACGATGGTTGTGTTTGAGTGCCTTTTTAATCCGTCGACCACGCACTTTAGTCTAGGGACCACTCTAGGTATGAGCGGTACCGCCGACAAACACCATTTTCTTAGCACTATCTCGATCTGTGGGTAAGCTACTGTACGTAGGACTACTATTGTCTACAAGCCCCGAATCCCCCTCGATCTTGCCCCTAGGATGCTGCCAAGGAAGCAAGCTACGATCAAATAATCGACCTTGAATACGAATCGATCATTTCCGCATCCACTCTCAACACTTGTGCGTGGGGCAAGGCAATCCGTTCATTATTAGAGAAGGCAAGCCTCAGCTCGGGGCTCGCAGAGAGCTGAGCTGAGGCAGCCCAGGGTGAGGTGTGGTGGGTTTTGCGAGCGCGCAGTGGCAGCGACTCATGTTGGGCCGCGTTCGGTGCTGGTCTTGGGTGCTGCTTGTCCGAGGCGATGGAAGACCACAAATGAGCGGATTGCCAAATCTAATCCTACCTGGCGCTGGGAAAACCCGCCCAGTCGGATACTGCATTCTGCAGGGCCGTATCTAAGCGGGAAACCAGGGCACCTACACACATATATACACTTGATTGGTCCGCTGCGCAGCAAGGATGGGACCAGTGTTGCCACGCGGCAACGAGGCGCATCGTATCGTCGAGGCTTGGTCATGACGCACGAAGTCTTGGCCGTTCAGCGGAAAAACACTTTTTCCCTACTTGAAAAAGTCCCAAATAATCGACGTTGAATACGAATATGCTAAGAATTTATCCTGGGAGGACAGCTAGAAGAGCTGTATGGACAGCCTCACAGACATTAATTCGTCCAAAAAAAGTTGCTCGTACCACAGAAAACATTCCGACGACATCAGCGTTGTGACACACCATCGATACGTATATGAGAACGGAGGCAAGTCGGCGACGCAAAATGAGCCATCCTCGATGCTGCTTAGCTGTCTTTATCTTTTGCTTGCTGTGCAAATATGCCACGCAAGCTCCAACTCCAGACGTTCCTATTTCCTACGTTCCTACCGACAGCTTACTAGCTTTGGTTCCCACCACATCGGCATCTACTCTCAACAACTGGACAAGGGACACTTTGATGCATGCACTCCCTCGGATGCGATGCGATCTCTCACGCAAAAGCAGCAAATGCCTCCATTCAACATGTACCACAGAATCGCCGCACCATTGTGGAGATACCGATCCCACTAGACTATATTCACGTCGTACTAATGATGGACCTGATATCAGCCGTGAAAGTTGGCCACCCGAAGCAACTCTCGACACGGAGATGGTAGTCAATGCTGGCGGAGTCACTCACAAACGGAGGATTATCGTCCCAATTGGACTTTTGTATGATAGGGATGAGATTCGTGTTGCGTGAAGTTTTCTCATCTTGGTTCCAAAGTGAACAAGTAGTACAACCTGCGGTTGAACTAGCTTTCGTTCGAATCGTTTAGAAAGCTCAAGATGCAACTCTAAAACGGGTCGCACTACGGCTTCACGGATCTCAAACTAAGCCAGTTAGGGCCTAAGTTAGGGCCATTGAACATTTGTATGTTGGAACGACTCGCGTTAAAACAGCAGATTTACTCCGATGCTTACCACTCACTACCTCGTATCGTCGAGAAACACTAGTCAAGTTACGACGCCGCATCTACTGTACACAGTCAAGTGGTTGATGAGTATTGACGAGAACGGCTACCGGAAAAGTAAGGAATGAGTACAATTATGCAATATGACGCATTACAACACCAATGAAATATCTGTCCTCCCAGCCTCAAGCAACGCCCCTTGTATGTAAAGCCATAGCTTCGACACCTTTATCTTTATGCCAGTGCTTCCCCGGTTCACGAAAATCCCACCCAACTCATCAATAACTTCGTACTAAGTATATCTTCTGTTTTCCCTTTCAATTGGGGGCATTGCTAATAAATCTGCTAGCAGCTAACACTACTACAGCTCAACAAAAACTACAATTCCAGACCAAATACAACTTGCGAGAAAACATGAAGTCTATGACGTGGTGGTACAGTCTATGATGGCTAGTCTACTGCTGTGGCTGCGGCTGCGGGTGGTGCATCTCCACCATGACGCGGTACAGCCCCGCGCCCGCCACGCCGCCGCACAGCGGAGCCACGATGGGGATCCAGAAGTAGTGGTTGCGCAGCGTGAAGACCTTGGTGCCCCAGCCCGCCAAACAAGTGAACAGACGCGGGCCGAAGTCGCGCGCAGGGTTGATGGCGTAGCCCGTGTTCATGCCGAAGGCCATGCCGAGCGCCCAGATGAGCAGGCAGAAGGCGAACGGAGAGCCGACGGGGCCCGCCGACTTGTTGCGCTTGTCCGTGATGGCGTACACGCCCAGCACCAGCATGGCCGTGCCGATGAACTCCGTGTAGAAGGCCGTATAGTTGGAGATGTTGTCGCTCGGGTACGTGGACCAGCTCCCCTGCGTCGTCTCGCGGTTCGGGTCGACGACGTTCAGGTTCTGGTACTGCATGACGTAGATGATGAAGGCGCCGCAGAAGGCGCCCAGCACCTGCGAGACCATGTAGCCCGGCGCCTTCCACCACGGCAGACGGCCGTAGACGCAGTGCGCCAATGTCACCGCCGTGTTGAGGTTGGCGCCGCTGATGCCCTCGGAGCAGTAGACGCCGATGAGCACGGCCACGCCCCAGCACATGTTGATGCTGAGCCACGTGCCGTTCTTCTCCTCCGAGTTGACGACCTGGTTGTTCACGCCCATGCCGAAGACGATCATGACGAAGGTGCCGAGGAACTCGGCCAGGCACTCGCGCATATGCACGCTCTTGACGGCGTAGCGCGACGGGGCCTTGCCGTGCGAGGCGGAGCCGGCCTTGGGCGTGTTGGGCGCGTCGACGTATCCGGTCTCGACCTTGTCGATTAGCTCGTCGTAGGAGACGGCGGCGATGTTGGTGTCTTGCTTGGAAGCCATGACGACGGAGTTGGGTGGGTTGGGTTGTTGTTGTTGGTGGTGGTGGTGGTGCAGAATGCAGGGAACTACTCGCGGTCTGTGGGGCGAGTGAGGACTTGACCAGTTGCTGGTGAAATGCAGAATGAGACTCGTGCGCCTGAGACTTTCCTGCCTCGAACGGCGCCGTTGCTGGCCGATCGCAATGCTACGCCGGTGGATTAATCTTGATTCGTTTTTCTGCTTGGGTGACGTTCGGTTTCGGCGCGTGTCTTTTAGAGGGATGGGCCACGAGCCGAATCCAGCCATATGTTCGAGCTCGGCTCGGCTTGGCTCGCCCACGGACGGATGTTTTCACATACAGCCCCGTCACATGTAGTAGCTCGAAAAGCTGCTCGGCCGTCGAACCAAGAGCGCGGGGCTGACTCACTACAGGCAGAATGCACTCGCTGAGGCACTCAGTCAATACATCGGTAACGTTTGGGCGGCCTACGGACGAGTTTCTTGCCACGCGTTTCGTTCTGGTGGGCGGCAGCTTGGCAAGTTTGATCGTTTGATCCCAGTTTTAGTCGCGCCGGCTCACGTCATGTTGCGTTGGTGTCATTGGCGAGCTGCTGGACGGGCTGTTGCAGTGGCCCCCACCTAGCTCCCTGCGCCTAGGTTGATCTCCTGGTTGTAAGTTTGCCACGCGCCATCTAACGTTACCACCGCTGCCACCGCCGACAAGGCTGCCGCCGCTCTGCTTGCTCGCATGGTGCAGAGCAATGATGCAAACTACGGCCCTCGGTCACGCAGATTGATTAAAACCGGTGGGATGCCGCGACATGCCGGCGACTTGAGGCGGTTGAGATCGATCGGAGTGGAGCGAGGTGTGAAGCCTTCGCAGCGGGTGCCCCACGGAGAGCTGTCGCTTGTCCGCTGAACCAGGCGTGGGTTATGATGCGGTCGCGGCCTATTCTGCGTGGCGGCGACCATGCCCACTCGCAGCGGGGCCCGTGTCACTGCAGCGAAAACGGATACCGTATGACGGACGGGCATCTACGAGAGTGGCATCGGTCCGTGCCTTGCTTCAGTTTCTGAGCAAGCAACGTGCGGCGCAGGTGCCCTCTCTTGCGCACGCGCAGCGTCTACGCGCTTGTTTAACTTGACTAGAGTCTCGATTCTTGAGCCTCGGACCGCGGGCCGTGCTCGGTCGGCCTTGTGCATGTGCATGTATCTTGAAGCGCCGTACGCATGGGACTGGTGGTGTATGAAAAGCAAAGCTTTATCGTACCCGTTGGGCGGCAAGAGTGACATGTTCAGCAAGTGGTAAACGGGCTGGCACACCGAGACGAACTGAGGTGGTTCCAGCGTTGCTGACGAGGATCCGCGCCGACAGCGTCTCATTGCGCTGGATCCGGCCGATTGTGTGGGTCGGTCCAGACGTTACCATGAGCTGACGCCTGCTCAGAAACGGCCACCACGACGCATCAAGGAGAATGGTGGTGGTGCTGGCCCGGTGCCGATGCTGTTTCCAGACGCCATCAAGGTTCTGAAAACTGCAGTCATACAGGATGGCAACGCGTATTTGTAGTAGAGCTGCGAATGATAGTGCGGCGTGCTGCAATGGATGACGGTCAAAAGCCAAATAATCTATTGCACTGGTTACAATCTATAAAATAGCGAGCGCGAGCACTCCCTGAGCTGTGACGGAGGCGCTACCTGCGCGCTGTGGTTTGCTGAGTTCTCCTGTCAGTTCTTTTTTAGTTCTTGCTCACACGCGCACCGCTCGTTCAAAGCAGCGGGCCCCGCGGGTGGTGGATCTCGACTAGCAGGCGGTACAGACCCGCGCCGCACACGCCACCCAGCGAATCGGCCACGATCGGGATCCAGAAGTAGTAGTGACGCAGCGTGAAGACCTTGGAGCCCCAGCCGGCGATGGCCGTGAAGATGCGAGGACCCAGGTCACGCGCCGGGTTGACGGCGTAGCCCGTGTTCATGCCGAAGGCCATGCCGAGCGCCATGATCATGAGGGCGAACGCAAAGGCGTTGCCGTACTTGCCGGCGGGTCGGTTCTTGGTGTCGGTGATGGCGTAGATGCTGAGCACGAGCATGGCTGTGCCGATAAACTCGGTGTAGAAGGCCGTGTAGTTGGAGATGTTGTCGCTCGGGTACGTGGCGAAGCTGCTCTGCGTGGTCTCGCGGTTCGGGTCGATGACGTTCAGGTTCTGCCACTGCATGACCCAAATGCAGAAGGCGCCGCAGAAGGCGCCCAGGAGCTGCGAGATCATGTAGCCCGGCGCCTTCCACCACGGCAGGCGGCCGTACACGCAGTGCGCCAATGTCACCGCCGTGTTGAGGTTGGCGCCGCTGATGCCCTCGGAGCAGTAGACGCCGATCATGACGCCGATGCCCCAACAAATGTTGATGCTGAGCCACGTGCCCTTCTCAAGCTCCGAGTTGGTCACTTGGTTGTTGACGCCCATGCCGAAGAGGATCATGACGAAGGTGCCGAGGAACTCGGCGAAGCACTCGCGCAGGTGCACGCTCTCGACGGCGAAGCGTGCGAGGCCTTGTGGCTTGCCCTCGTTGGGGTAGATCGGCGTGGTGGCTTTGGGGGTGGCGGGCATGCCGGCGTAGCCGCTCTCGACCTTGTCGGCCAGGTCGTCGAAGCCCTGGACTTGGTAGGCGGGCGACACGCCGGCGGTCTGGTTGGACGGAGTCGGAGCCATGTCGGCGGCGAGGTTTCGCTGGGGGGGGGGGGGGGGGGGCGTCGGTTTATTCGTGCCTAAAAGAGTGCCTAAAGTGCCTAAAAGTGCCTAAAAGATTAAGCCTAGGAGTTAAGCAAAATGCTACCAATTCGTAATCCAACCGTTATTGTAACCAGAGTATCAATGTATGTTTGACCCATCACAAGAAAGTTATATATTGTTTATCATGTATGAATGTATCTTTTCATGCAGTGAGTAATCAGCGCAGGCGCGGGGCAGTGGGGTATGTTGCTACAGGAGCGTGTCGAGGAGGGCGCTGGCGACGGTGGCGCACGTCGGCAAGCTGATCAAGATAGAACTTGGCTTCTTCTTTCAACACCTGCACAAACTCCAGCAAACTCGGGTGAGCTTCTCCAAAAGTGTCGGCCAACTTTCTGTTGTAGGCCTCAAGTGGGTTGTTCGTCCTATTGACAATTTCAACGTTGGTGTCGATCATTCCAGAGATGTTCCGACAGGATAGTTCATACAGCTCGCACCACGTGGACACAAAATACTCCCAGAACGAATCCCACTTGGCCTTGTGCTCTGCCTCCACAGGCTTTCCAATGAGTCTGTAAAGTTTTTTCATGACGTGGGGGATCCCTTTCTTGCGCAGTGTTTTAGCCGGGACGACTGTCAGCAAATCCAGGACACCAGGAGTCATTGCGACCTTTATCTCCTCTGTTGGGATGCGAAGATCAATCATTTTCCGACGGATGGCTTGCTTCCAGCGAAACAGACAGCCGACAATATGGGCACTTTCAAACTGATCTCGGACTCCTAGGTGCAAGGCTTGCTCGAAATCGCAGACCACGACTTCAGGGGCGCACTTCATGTCGGTCTGGATCTTGACCCACTGAAATGCGTTCCAGTACGACCAGTGATCTTTCGTATCGACCAGAAGGTAGAAGCAGGGGATGTACAAATCATGAGCTTTGTCGTAAATCATCACGATGATCGTCTGTGCGAAGGGCTTCGGCGTGATGGTGAAGGTGGCGTCAACAAATAGCGTTATCCCAGGATATTTCATCAGTCGAATCAGGTCGGGATGGCCAAAACCAATGAGGCGCCTGAACTTGCCGTCGATAGGATAGGCAAGATTGACTTGCAGAAATTCGCGGGGGTCTTCGTCAGAGATCTGTCGGATTTCCTTGGTTTCAATTGCACGGAAGACGTCACCTCCGGTTGCATCGTTCCGGCAGCGCTTGACAATTCCGATCCCTTCAGCCCTCCCGATGATTTTAAGCCCAGCGCCCTCTCCGTGCTCTTTGATGATTTCGTCTCTCACGTCGCGCCAAACACGAGCAGGGACGACTCGCAAATCCCCAAGGCTGCGTACTTCTAAAAGCTGACGCATCTCATCTTGCACATCCCTTGCGATGACGCGATCATCCCTCTTACAGATGTGTTCACCCTTGATTTGAACGAAGCCGTCATCCGTGACGATAATACGAGCTTTGCACTTGATGGGGATCCGGTTCTTGCTGCAGACGTAGTACTTGGTGGTCTTGTAGGCATTCTTGTAGTAGTAGTAGTGGTCACCGTGCTGCATTATGGACAGGATGACGAGCAGGGTAACTTGCACTGGAGAGGATGGGAGCGTGAAGGAGGGTGCAGGACGACGTGCGGCAAGTTTTGTCGGGGCAGTGAGTTCGAAAGTGGGGTATGAAGTAGATGACGCTATTGTCTATCATAAGAACGTAAGTGCCACGCTAATATTATCCTAAGTATCGAGAACGAGCTATATGTAACCAGTCGATAACCTAAAAATAATTGAAATGGAAGCGAATAATAGTGGATCGTATTTAACATGGCTTTCTGTTTTAGGCACATTTTTAGATATCAACAAGCTATCTTTATCGTAAAACGTAGAAAGTTGCATAAAACGTTTAGGCACTTTTAGGCACTTTAGGCACTCTTTTAGGCACGCATAAACTTCTCCCGGGGGGGGGGGGGGGGGGGCGGTTGGCTGGTGGAAGCGGAGGCTTGGCCAGTAGCTGGTGAAAAGCGGAGTGGCCCGTGTGGCTTTCGGCCCGAGACTTCCGCCCACTAGAACGATGAGGATGCAGCGCGCTTCTCGAAGTATCTAGTCGTATCGGCCACAGGCCTTGCTTGTCTAGGTTGAAGTGGAACTCGCGTGTTTTTTCGCGCTCGGATCTTTGATTTTTGTAACGGATCCGTGTTGGATCGCGAGGCTGAAGCAGTCAGAGTGGGGTTCAGTTCAGTCAGCGACGCCTGTCAGAGACACCATGGCCGCGATGGATAGCGCAGTTGATGCGGAGTGCCGTCATTATGGGCGTTCGTAGTGCTAATAGGCTACCGCTCCTGCCTGAACAGAGGTATTTCTCGCTCTATAACAGCAATTACACGAGCTGCAACAAACTGGTGTCAATCAAACCAAACACGCGATTCGCCTGGAAGATAACTGCTGCAGTTATCAATTGCAAGCGATAGTATTGTGGTGATCCCGGACAATGTGAACATCATTTCGGCCTTATCCCGCACCAGCACTATTGCCCCACGCCGCCCAACGGCAGCTTTGATCGCCATCGTAGGCTGATTCGAAACTCCCTGGCAAAGAAACCGCTTTGGACCGAGTGGTTCGTACCCGGTCACCACCCAGGTGCCACGACCACGCATCAACATAAATTAATTCGCAGCCTTTACCACGCCGATCTAGTAGTTCTGCTCGACAGCATCACTATCCACTCCCCAGGCCGAAAGCCACCCACGAGCACTGGCCATTCCGCTTTTCACCAGCTACTGGCCAAGCCTCCGCTTCCACCAGCCAACCGCCTCCCCCCCCCCCCAAGCGAAACCTCGCCGCCGACATGGCTCCGACTCCGTCCAACCAGACCGCCGGCGTGTCGCCCGCCTACCAAGTCCAGGGCTTCGACGACCTGGCCGACAAGGTCGAGAGCGGCTACGCCGGCATGCCCGCCACCCCCAAAGCCACCACGCCGATCTACCCCAACGAGGGCAAGCCACAAGGCCTCGCACGCTTCGCCGTCGAGAGCGTGCACCTGCGCGAGTGCTTCGCCGAGTTCCTCGGCACCTTCGTCATGATCCTCTTCGGCATGGGCGTCAACAACCAAGTGACCAACTCGGAGCTTGAGAAGGGCACGTGGCTCAGCATCAACATTTGTTGGGGCATCGGCGTCATGATCGGCGTCTACTGCTCCGAGGGCATCAGCGGCGCCAACCTCAACACGGCGGTGACATTGGCGCACTGCGTGTACGGCCGCCTGCCGTGGTGGAAGGCGCCGGGCTACATGATCTCGCAGCTCCTGGGCGCCTTCTGCGGCGCCTTCTGCATTTGGGTCATGCAGTGGCAGAACCTGAACGTCATCGACCCGAACCGCGAGACCACGCAGAGCAGCTTCGCCACGTACCCGAGCGACAACATCTCCAACTACACGGCCTTCTACACCGAGTTTATCGGCACAGCCATGCTCGTGCTCAGCATCTACGCCATCACCGACACCAAGAACCGACCCGCCGGCAAGTACGGCAACGCCTTTGCGTTCGCCCTCATGATCATGGCGCTCGGCATGGCCTTCGGCATGAACACGGGCTACGCCGTCAACCCGGCGCGTGACCTGGGTCCTCGCATCTTCACGGCCATCGCCGGCTGGGCTCCAAGGTCTTCACGCTGCGTCACTACTACTTCTGGATCCCGATCGTGGCCGATTCGCTGGGTGGCGTGTGCGGCGCGGGTCTGTACCGCCTGCTAGTCGAGATCCACCACCCGCGGGGCCCGCTGCTTTGAACGAGCGGTGCGCGTGTGAGCAAGAACTAAAAAAGAACTGACAGGAGAACTCAGCAAACCACAGCGCGCAGGTAGCGCCTCCGTCACAGCTCAGGGAGTGCTCGCGCTCGCTATTTTATAGATTGTAACCAGTGCAATAGATTATTTGGCTTTTGACCGTCATCCATTGCAGCACGCCGCACTATCATTCGCAGCTCTACTACAAATACGCGTTGCCATCCTGTATGACTGCAGTTTTCAGAACCTTGATGGCGTCTGGAAACAGCATCGGCACCGGGCCAGCACCACCACCATTCTCCTTGATGCGTCGTGGTGGCCGTTTCTGAGCAGGCGTCAGCTCATGGTAACGTCTGGACCGACCCACACAATCGGCCGGATCCAGCGCAATGAGACGCTGTCGGCGCGGATCCTCGTCAGCAACGCTGGAACCACCTCAGTTCGTCTCGGTGTGCCAGCCCGTTTACCACTTGCTGAACATGTCACTCTTGCCGCCCAACGGGTACGATAAAGCTTTGCTTTTCATACACCACCAGTCCCATGCGTACGGCGCTTCAAGATACATGCACATGCACAAGGCCGACCGAGCACGGCCCGCGGTCCGAGGCTCAAGAATCGAGACTCTAGTCAAGTTAAACAAGCGCGTAGACGCTGCGCGTGCGCAAGAGAGGGCACCTGCGCCGCACGTTGCTTGCTCAGAAACTGAAGCAAGGCACGGACCGATGCCACTCTCGTAGATGCCCGTCCGTCATACGGTATCCGTTTTCGCTGCAGTGACACGGGCCCCGCTGCGAGTGGGCATGGTCGCCGCCACGCAGAATAGGCCGCGACCGCATCATAACCCACGCCTGGTTCAGCGGACAAGCGACAGCTCTCCGTGGGGCACCCGCTGCGAAGGCTTCACACCTCGCTCCACTCCGATCGATCTCAACCGCCTCAAGTCGCCGGCATGTCGCGGCATCCCACCGGTTTTAATCAATCTGCGTGACCGAGGGCCGTAGTTTGCATCATTGCTCTGCACCATGCGAGCAAGCAGAGCGGCGGCAGCCTTGTCGGCGGTGGCAGCGGTGGTAACGTTAGATGGCGCGTGGCAAACTTACAACCAGGAGATCAACCTAGGCGCAGGGAGCTAGGTGGGGGCCACTGCAACAGCCCGTCCAGCAGCTCGCCAATGACACCAACGCAACATGACGTGAGCCGGCGCGACTAAAACTGGGATCAAACGATCAAACTTGCCAAGCTGCCGCCCACCAGAACGAAACGCGTGGCAAGAAACTCGTCCGTAGGCCGCCCAAACGTTACCGATGTATTGACTGAGTGCCTCAGCGAGTGCATTCTGCCTGTAGTGAGTCAGCCCCGCGCTCTTGGTTCGACGGCCGAGCAGCTTTTCGAGCTACTACATGTGACGGGGCTGTATGTGAAAACATCCGTCCGTGGGCGAGCCAAGCCGAGCCGAGCTCGAACATATGGCTGGATTCGGCTCGTGGCCCATCCCTCTAAAAGACACGCGCCGAAACCGAACGTCACCCAAGCAGAAAAACGAATCAAGATTAATCCACCGGCGTAGCATTGCGATCGGCCAGCAACGGCGCCGTTCGAGGCAGGAAAGTCTCAGGCGCACGAGTCTCATTCTGCATTTCACCAGCAACTGGTCAAGTCCTCACTCGCCCCACAGACCGCGAGTAGTTCCCTGCATTCTGCACCACCACCACCAACAACAACAACAACCCAACCCACCCAACTCCGTCGTCATGGCTTCCAAGCAAGACACCAACATCGCCGCCGTCTCCTACGACGAGCTAATCGACAAGGTCGAGACCGGATACGTCGACGCGCCCAACACGCCCAAGGCCGGCTCCGCCTCGCACGGCAAGGCCCCGTCGCGCTACGCCGTCAAGAGCGTGCATATGCGCGAGTGCCTGGCCGAGTTCCTCGGCACCTTCGTCATGATCGTCTTCGGCATGGGCGTGAACAACCAGGTCGTCAACTCGGAGGAGAAGAACGGCACGTGGCTCAGCATCAACATGTGCTGGGGCGTGGCCGTGCTCATCGGCGTCTACTGCTCCGAGGGCATCAGCGGCGCCAACCTCAACACGGCGGTGACATTGGCGCACTGCGTCTACGGCCGTCTGCCGTGGTGGAAGGCGCCGGGCTACATGGTCTCGCAGGTGCTGGGCGCCTTCTGCGGCGCCTTCATCATCTACGTCATGCAGTACCAGAACCTGAACGTCGTCGACCCGAACCGCGAGACGACGCAGGGGAGCTGGTCCACGTACCCGAGCGACAACATCTCCAACTACACGGCCTTCTACACGGAGTTCATCGGCACGGCCATGCTGGTGCTGGGCGTGTACGCCATCACGGACAAGCGCAACAAGTCGGCGGGCCCCGTCGGCTCTCCGTTCGCCTTCTGCCTGCTCATCTGGGCGCTCGGCATGGCCTTCGGCATGAACACGGGCTACGCCATCAACCCTGCGCGCGACTTCGGCCCGCGTCTGTTCACTTGTTTGGCGGGCTGGGGCACCAAGGTCTTCACGCTGCGCAACCACTACTTCTGGATCCCCATCGTGGCTCCGCTGTGCGGCGGCGTGGCGGGCGCGGGGCTGTACCGCGTCATGGTGGAGATGCACCACCCGCAGCCGCAGCCACAGCAGTAGACTAGCCATCATAGACTGTACCACCACGTCATAGACTTCATGTTTTCTCGCAAGTTGTATTTGGTCTGGAATTGTAGTTTTTGTTGAGCTGTAGTAGTGTTAGCTGCTAGCAGATTTATTGACAATGTCCCCCAATTGAAAGTGAATCAGAAGATATACTTAGTACGAAGTTATTGTGGAGTTGGGTGGGATTTTCGTGAACCGGGGAAGCAACTGGCATAAAGATAAAGGTGTCGAAGCTATGGCTTTACATATAAATTCTTACCATATGCGTATCTTCAAGCTCGATTATTTGATCGTAGCTTACTTCCTTGGCAGCATCCTAGGGGCAACATCGAGGTGGATTCGGGGCTTGTAGACAATAATAGTCCTACGTACAGTAGCTTACCCACAAATCCAAATAGTGCTAAGAAAATGGTGCTTGTCGGCGGTACCGCTCATACCTAGAGTGGTCCCTAGACTAAAGTGCGTGGTCGACGGATTAAAAAGGCATTCAAACACAACCATCGTACATGTACCGGTTTTCTCGTTTGTGGCTGAGAAGCGAGCATGGTCTGTCTCGCTGGACTTGAGGGTCTTTGGTTGCTTGCTCAGAGTGTCAAACAGTGCTCGCTCGCGATCAACACCCAACAAGATGGCTATCGACGATCGCGACCCGACCACGCCTCGCTGCTGCAATGACACGGACCAAGCCTTCGAGCCACACAGAATTCACTTTGATTCGGTTTGTTGTGGTCTGACAGTATAGATGTCGGATCAAAAGTGACTTTGTTCTCTGAAGCGGAGTCGAGGTCCGGTGGTCGTCTGGCCTTGTCAATATCTCCTCCAGACCAGCTTAGTTCGAATTAATAGGAGTCTTCCGGCAGACACGGTGTCGATTCTCTGTGGTGGCAGGCAATGGCCACGCAACTTTTATGCTGAAAATCTCTAAGCATGCTCTCGCAGTTCTCAATTTTTCTCTTTTTGCTTAAAAAAGGCAAAAGTGTCTTTAGTAGTAAAACTTTCGCCTTATTAACGAAGTCAACCCTTGACTGCTGTATCGCAACTCTACTGACAAGAACGGCTCGAATTGGCATGAGGATACAGCACTTTGCTGTACTTGTTGCCGGAAAACGTCACTGCATATCGTGCGATGCACGGATGTTAAACCAACGGATTCAATGGCAATTCAAGTGCACGTTGCTGTAAGTTACTATATACGCATGCGCAGTATCACCCCTGGAACAGCGTTGCATGTATCACACAGAGGGGATACGGAGTTGGTATGAGTCTCCTCAACTGGAGGTTTGGGACGGTGGATGCTCGGCCTCCACATTTGACTCAGCTTCAAATCCCAAGGTGCATGCTTTCACGCAACAACCGAGCCCCATGCGAGTACAGCTTGTAGCCGACCAAAGCCATAGTGTTGAAGGCAACAGCGCTCAAATATCCTCCTACATTTGACACACTATCGATACTAAGCGGTTGCTGAGTACTACTCAGTACTATTATAATTGCTAACTAATAATTGAGTCGTGTTTGTCTGCAACCCGGCCCGCTAGCAGCATCTGATTGCCATGTGACGCAGCTGCTAGTTCCTTCGCCACGCTGGCCGCCACATCAAGTCACACTTCGCATCCTCTGCGGGCTGAGGCCGAGCACAGCTGGCAGCAAAGACATCGGCGAAGCGCCATCACCGAGATGTGGACGAAGCCGGGCGTGAATTAACAAGCAAATCCGGGCTCGATGATCCGGCTCGGCTTGAGCGTCGAGCCCAGCTCGATAGACACGCACAAGGGCACGCAGTGGAACTCGATTCCACGAAGTAATCGGCCATGAATTAATCTCCACGCGGGACCGAGTTTGCTTGCACAGATATTCCCTGCGAGCAGGTCAACCGAGCCGCTTGGTCTCATTCGGCATTTCACCAACAACTGGTCAAGTCCTCACCCACTCACTCACTCGCCCCACAGACCGCGAGTAGTTCCCTGCATTCTGCACCACCACCACCACCACCAACAACAACAACCCAACCCAACCCAACCCACCCAACTCCGTCGTCATGGCTTCCAAGCAAGACACCAACATCGCCGCCGTCTCCTACGACGAGCTAATCGACAAGGTCGAGACCGGATACGTCGACGCGCCCAACACGCCCAAGGCCGGCTCCGCCTCCCAACCCAACCCACCCAACTCCGTCGTCATGGCTTCCAAGCAAGACACCAACATCGCCGCCGTCTCCTACGACGAGCTAATCGACAAGGTCGAGACCGGATACGTCGACGCGCCCAACACGCCCAAGGCCGGCTCCGCCTCGCACGGCAAGGCCCCGTCGCGCTACGCCGTCAAGAGCGTGCATATGCGCGAGTGCCTGGCCGAGTTCCTCGGCACCTTCGTCATGATCGTCTTCGGCATGGGCGTGAACAACCAGGTCGTCAACTCGGAGGAGAAGAACGGCACGTGGCTCAGCATCAACATGTGCTGGGGCGTGGCCGTGCTCATCGGCGTCTACTGCTCCGAGGGCATCAGCGGCGCCAACCTCAACACGGCGGTGACATTGGCGCACTGCGTCTACGGCCGTCTGCCGTGGTGGAAGGCGCCGGGCTACATGGTCTCGCAGGTGCTGGGCGCCTTCTGCGGCGCCTTCATCATCTACGTCATGCAGTACCAGAACCTGAACGTCGTCGACCCGAACCGCGAGACGACGCAGGGGAGCTGGTCCACGTACCCGAGCGACAACATCTCCAACTACACGGCCTTCTACACGGAGTTCATCGGCACGGCCATGCTGGTGCTGGGCGTGTACGCCATCACGGACAAGCGCAACAAGTCGGCGGGCCCCGTCGGCTCTCCGTTCGCCTTCTGCCTGCTCATCTGGGCGCTCGGCATGGCCTTCGGCATGAACACGGGCTACGCCATCAACCCTGCGCGCGACTTCGGCCCGCGTCTGTTCACTTGTTTGGCGGGCTGGGGCACCAAGGTCTTCACGCTGCGCAACCACTACTTCTGGATCCCCATCGTGGCTCCGCTGTGCGGCGGCGTGGCGGGCGCGGGGCTGTACCGCGTCATGGTGGAGATGCACCACCCGCAGCCGCAGCCACAGCAGTAGACTAGCCATCATAGACTGTACCACCACGTAATAGACTTCATGTTTTCTCGCAATCCGTATTTGACTTTAGTAGAATTGTTCGTGGTATCCACCAATGTCATTACCAGCTCTGCCAGAACTGTCGGATCCACGATATCTGAGTATATACGTACTACGTAGTATTTGCTGAGTATTTGCCGCTATCCCTGTTGGTTGTTTTGTACTTCAACGTCGATAGCCAATCATCGCTGATTGAAGCGCTTTACGCGCAAGTTGATGGCGATAAAACTCAGTAGTGCACAACAACCCGTCCGATCCGAACGCGTTGATGACTAGCACGACCCGGGCATATATTGAAATGAGCACACAGTCAAAATAGACCAAACAACCACCTCTATTTTACCCGAATGCGAAGCTCGAAGCATTATACATGTTCCGCGCGCACCAAAGAGATCTGCCCGGGTGAAAACTCAAAAATAACAAATACTACGTTGCTGAACCCCCAGACAATTGAACAAGCCGATACAATAATTTATTCATTGACTTCTATGATACACTCTTCTCTAGGACCCTTTACAAGAGCGGCCACCCTCCGTTCCAATCTCGCTCTACAGCAGCGGAGACTGCGGCTGCGGGTGGTGGATCTCCACCAACGCGCGGTACAGACCCGCGCCGCACACGCCGCCCAGAGAATCGGCCACGAGCGGGATCCAGAAGTAGTAGTTGCGCGTCGTGAAGACCTTGGAGCCCCAGCCGGCGATGGCCGTGAAGATGCGAGGTCCCAGGTCACGCGCAGGGTTCACGGCGTAGCCCGTGTTCATGCCGAAGGCCATGCCGAGCGCCCAGATGAGCAGGCAGAAGGCGAACGGAGAGCCGACGGGGCCCGCCGACTTGTTGCGCTTGTCCGTGATGGCGTACACGCCCAGCACCAGCATGGCCGTGCCGATGAACTCCGTGTAGAAGGCCGTGTAGTTGGAGATGTTGTCGCTCGGGTACGTGGCGAAGCTGCTCTGCGTGGTCTCGCGCTGCGGGTCGACGACGTTGAGGTTCTGGTACTGCATGACGTAGATGACGAAGGCGCCGCAGAAGGCGCCCAGCAGCTGCGACAGCATGTAGCCCGGCGCCTTCCACCACGGCAGGCGGCCGTAGACGCAGTGCGCCAATGTCACCGCCGTGTTGAGGTTGGCGCCGCTGATGCCCTCGGAGCAGTAGACGCCGATGAGCACGCCGATGCCCCAGCACATGTTGATGCTGAGCCACGTGCCGTTGGCGTCCTGCGAGTTGGTCACTTGGTTGTTGACGCCCATGCCGAAGACGATCATGACGAAGGTGCCGAGGAACTCGGCCAGGCACTCGCGCACGTGCACGCTCTGCACGGCGAAGCGGGCCAGACCGGTGCGCTTTGCGTCGCTGGAGGCGAAGGGCATGGCCGGCGCGGCCTTGGGGGTCGTGGGCATCACGGCGTAGCCGCACTCGACCTTGTCGGCCGCGTCGTCGGACGGCTGAGCGGTGGAGGCGACAGACGCCACGTCGGGCGTGGCCATTGCTGCGGACGGCAGTGGAGCCATGTCGGTAGTTGGTTGGTTGGTTGGTTGGTTGGTTAGTTGGTTGGTGTGGTGTTGCTTAACCAGTAGCTGGTGAAATGCAGAATGGCCATGGAGTCGAGGCGAGTTTGGCGATCGGCCGGCCGGCCGACGCAGTCAGTATCAAGCGTGGGCCGACGGTCGCCCCGCGTGCATTCATGCTAGTCGCGAGTGCGACAGGAGCGGCAGATTATTGCGGGGTTACGCTCTGTTAATTTCGTATTAGCTGGTTACTAAGGGTCCGTCCCGGTTCTGGGCGTTTCTATCACGGTTGACTTGGATATTGTATGGTCCAGTGTGGCGTCCGGCTGGCTCCGAGGGGGTACGTACAGTATGCGCTGCGTGTTTCTGCTTCGTCTTGGATTTGGGGGCCGTCACAGGCAAGCAAGCGTTGAAGTGGTGGATGGCCGGCGACCACCGAAGCATCGCTTTAATTCGCTGGGTGGTTCGGCTGAATGGTGTGGAGGCCGGCTCGCTGGCTTTGACTGCCCAGGCTGGGTGCGCGCTATTGCTGACTGCCCGCCCGATTGTCTGGCTGTTGATTGCAACTCAGGTGGGTTAGTATCGAGTATGGCAACGCTGTAGATTGGCGCGATTCCAGGCAAGCACACAAACAGTAGTGACGCAATGATGAATTAATCATGTGGCAGTAGAGCGAGAATACGGGGAATGGCCGCTCCTGCAAAGGGTCCTAGAGAAGAGTGTATCATAGAAGTCAATGAATAAATTATTGTATCGGCTTGTTCAATTGTCTGGGGGTTCAGCAACGTAGTATTTGTTATTTTTGAGTTTCACCGGGGCGGATCTATTTGGTGCGCGCGGAACATGTATAATGCTTCGAGCTTCGCATTCGGGTAAAATAGAGGTGGTTGTTTGGTCTATTTCGACTGTGTGCTCATTTCAATATATGTCCGGGTCGTGCTAGTCATCAACGCGTTCGGATCGGACGGGTTGTTGTGCACTACTGAGCTTTATCGCCATCAACTTTCACGTTCATCCCTTCAGCCTGCGCTGATTGGCTAGCGACGTTGAAGTGCAAAATCACATCACATCACATGACATCCGTCAGCACCAGTACCCAATAAATTGCAATGCAATTAAATAGCTCGCTTGCGCATTACCTGCCATTTATTTTATCGCCAACGAGCAAGCTGGATCGCTCGCTCGCTCGCTCACTCGATGGTTGGTCCATGCGATAGCTCACTCCTTCATCAGTTTTATTGAGGGCATCACCAAGTGCTTTTCTACTGGAACGCGATCAATCTAGGTTCCGGCGATGCCGTGCGTTGAACACACGCTCGATCACAGCCCAGCTCCGGTGGTCATCGTATATCTCTTCGCTATTTGTGCTCAATGCAATGGCCAGATATTGTCAGTCGAGGTCGAGTTCACGCAGCGCAACAAACCCGTGTAAGCCAGTCTCTTCAACATGTTCGTCACAACGGATTGCTGGTTTCACGCGCACACCGGAGTGTTCAGTGTACCGCCACATGAATTAATTCATCATTGCAACACTACTGTTTGTATGTTTGCCTGGAATCGCGCCAATCTACAGCGTTGCCATACTCGATACTAACCCACCTGAGTTGCAATCAACAGCCAGACAATCGGGCGGGCAGTCAGCAATAGCGCGCACCCAGCCCGGGCAGTCAAAGCCAGCGAGCCGGCCTCCACACCATTCAGCCGAACCACCCAGCGAATTAAAGCGATGCTTCGGTGGTCGCCGGCCATCCACCACTTCAACGCTTGCTTGTCTGTGACAGCCCCCAAATCCAAGACGAAGCAGAAACACGCAGCGCATACTGTACGTACCCCCTCGGACTGACGGACCGCCAGCTGGACGCCACACTGGACCATACAATATCCAAGTCAACCGTGATAGAAACGCCCAGAACCTTAGTAACCAGCTAATACGAAATTAACAGAGCGTAACCCCGCAATAATCTGCCGCTCCTGTCGCACTCGCGACTAGCATGAATGCACGCGGGGCGACCGTCGGCCCACGCTTGATACTGACTGCGTCGGCCGGCCGGCCGATCGCCAAACTCGCCTCGACTCCATGGCCATTCTGCATTTCACCAGCTACTGGTTAAGCAACACCACACCAACCAACTAACCAACCAACCAACCAACCAACCAACTACCGACATGGCTCCACTGCCGTCCGCAGCAATGGCCACGCCCGACGTGGCGTCTGTCGCCACCACCGCTCAGCCGTCCGACGACGCGGCCGACAAGGTCGAGTGCGGCTACGCCGTGATGCCCACGACCCCCAAGGCCGCGCCGGCCATGCCCTTCGCCTCCAGCGACGCAAAGCGCACCGGTCTGGCCCGCTTCGCCGTGCAGAGCGTGCACGTGCGCGAGTGCCTGGCCGAGTTCCTCGGCACCTTCGTCATGATCGTCTTCGGCATGGGCGTCAACAACCAAGTGACCAACTCGCAGGACGCCAACGGCACGTGGCTCAGCATCAACATGTGCTGGGGCATCGGCGTGCTCATCGGCGTCTACTGCTCCGAGGGCATCAGCGGCGCCAACCTCAACACGGCGGTGACATTGGCGCACTGCGTCTACGGCCGCCTGCCGTGGTGGAAGGCGCCGGGCTACATGCTGTCGCAGCTGCTGGGCGCCTTCTGCGGCGCCTTCGTCATCTACGTCATGCAGTACCAGAACCTCAACGTCGTCGACCCGCAGCGCGAGACCACGCAGAGCAGCTTCGCCACGTACCCGAGCGACACCATCTCCAACTACACGGCCTTCTACACGGAGTTCATCGGCACGGCCATGCTCGTGCTCAGCATCTACGCCATCACGGACAAGCGCAACCGCGCGGCCGGTCCCGTGGGCGCGCCCTTCGCCTTCTGCCTCATGATCATGGCGCTCGGCATGGCCTTCGGCATGAACACGGGCTACGCCGTGAACCCTGCGCGTGACCTGGGACCTCGCATCTTCACGGCCATCGCCGGCTGGGGCTCCAAGGTCTTCACGACGCGCAACTACTACTTCTGGATCCCGCTCGTGGCCGACTCTCTGGGCGGCGTGTGCGGCGCGGGTCTGTACCGCGCGTTGGTGGAGATCCACCACCCGCAGCCGCAGTCTCCGCTGTTGTAGAGCGAGACTGGAACGGAGAATGGCCGCTCCTGCAAAGGATCATAGAAGTCAATGAAGAAATTATTGTATCTTTCTCAAAACGCGTCACACGGCTTTGTAAGCTTTTGCCACTTCTTCGTGAAGATCATGGGTAGGAGAGAAGAGAGAGAACTGTTTTATCTGTCTTGTGTAGAATGCTGTTGGTTACAGCGACGCCCACTATTTTCGTCTTCATGCAGTAGCCAAAGTGTCAAGCAAACTATAAACACAACGCACAGACTCTGGTTAAATATTGTATTTTCGGTCCGTTTAGCAGTCTTCACATAGCCTACCATCAGCTAAAAACTCACACTCTCGACGACTGCTATCGCGTTCTAGTGCGCTCTTCCTTCCGCTTTAGAGCAGAGGCGTCTGCGGGTGGTGGATCTCCACCATTAGACGATAGAGACCGGCGCCAGCAACGCCGCCCGTCAGGTCCGACACAATGGGGATCCAGAAGTAGTAATGATGCGACGTGAACGTCTTGGTGCCCCAGCCAGCGCACAACGTGAAGAGACGAGGGCCGAAGTCACGCGCCGGGTTCACAGCGTAACCAGTGTTCATGCCGAAGGCCATACCCAGAGCCATGATCATCAGCGCGAAGGCGAAGGCGTTGCCGTACTTGCCGGCCGGCCGGTTCTTTTGGTCCGTGATGGCGTAGATGGCAAGCACCAGCATGGCCGTGCCCACGAACTCCGTGTAGAAGGCCGTGTAGTTGGAGATACCGTCCGCAGGGTACGTGGCGAAGCTGCTCTGCGTGGTCTCCCGGTTGGGGTCGATCTTGTTCAAGTTCTGCCACTGCATGACCCAGATCGTGAACGCGCCGCAGAAGGCGCCCAGGAACTGCGAGAACATGTAGCCTGGCGCCTTCCACCACGGCAGACGGCCGTAGACGCAGTGGGCCAACGTCACTGCAGTGTTCAAGTTGGCGCCGCTGACGCCTTCGGAGCAGTAGACACCGATCATGACACCGATACCCCAGCAAATGTTGATGCTGAGCCACGTGCCGTTGGCGTCCTGCGAGTTGGTCACTTGGTTGTTGACGCCCATGCCGAAGACCAGCATCACGTACGTGCCGAGGAACTCGGCCAGGCACTCGCGCAAGTGCACGCTCTGTACTGCGAAGCGGTACATGCCCGTGCGCTTCTCGGCCATGATCGGCACCAGGTCCGTCGCCTTGGGGGTCGTGGGCATGTTGGCGTAGCCGCTCTCGACCTTGTCAGCTTCAGCGTTGATCACGAGGGTCTCTTGCTGGGGCGTTGAGGCCACGTCCTCCGTCGCGTACTTGACCATGGCGATGATGTGTTGGTAGACCTGGAGCCCGTGAGGTAGATCCACGTCTGGTGTTGGTGTTGCTTGCGTACTTTGAAGTACAAAGGAGAATGGGACTGGGGAACCAAGCGGAAGCAACTCGCTCGCAGAGACCTTGGGAGTCTGCCGGCATCTCTCACGTGGGTTTGCTGCATAGGCTGCCTGAGCCCAAGCAAGCGAGGCCGGCTACTGTGGGATTCTCGGCGAGAATCTCGCATAGCGTGATGATTATGGGGACGAGAAATGCAGGACGATTAACGCGAAAAAATACTACGACAACTATGGTTGACGGCACGTACCCGGCACACAACACTTCGAAGCTTGCCACGACGCTCTCGGTGGACGAGGGCATCGTCGTCAGCCCATACACAAGTGTAGGCTGGATTGGTCCAGTCCCCTTGATTCCTCACGCCTTGGACCTGAAGCGGAGGGAGCGGAGTGATGGGGTTCAAAGAAGCGGGGGGGGGGTCTATTATGCTTGGGGTCCTGTCACACTCCACGTCTCAATCTGCGCCCCAGATTAAATGCTCGCATCTCTGCTGGATTCGCTATAGGAGCGTCTGCGGTTAGTAGGGCACCGCGAACTAGCGAGTCATGCTCCTCTGCAGTGTTTTCGGACGAATATCTGGGTAGTTGCACTATCCAGGGGCCAGGAGGGGGAAGCTAGAATTCGCTCTACCGTATGGCGAAATGATCCACCGTTTCGAGCGTTAAACCAGCCTACAGGTATGTTTGGTGCTTGGTGGTTTGTGCCAGGATGAACATTGACAAGGACCAAGCACCATTTTAAGTGATCTAACCCCAGTGTACAGTGGACTTGCATCCTATCCACGGCACCATGACCGAACCCGAGTTCAGGTGAGTTAGCTCGGCAGGCCAAGGTCGTCGCGATCCGATATGGGCACAAAGATGCCGCATATTGCCATCACTGTCAGGTTGAAGTGAGACCTGAGGCCGTGACACGGGGCTCACGGCTGCCGCACTCGCTTGGGCGGATTGTGTGGTGGGCGTCGCATTCTCGAACCGAGTCTGTCCGACAGACTCTGTTGTAGCTTGCGGTCAGAGTCCGACGGACGAACGCGCTGCAGGAGTAACTTGGATCAAAAGGATCTAATGGAACTCCAGCTGATCCTTTCGGCTTTGGAGCCGTCCGGCACAAGAAGCGCGTCCTTATTTTGGTGCCGGTGTGGATGGAATTGATCGACCAAAAGCAGAGCAGAGCAGTCTCCTTTGATCGGAGACGTGATGCGATGACGCCTTCTGTAACGTGAACGGATAGTATATAGATTGTTATTTTATGAAAGCCAGCTCGACCGCAACACTGACTACTACTTGGGCTTGAAGCTCGGCTTCACTCGTGCGTCGACTCCTCCTTGGACGTTGTTGAGCCTTAAGGAAGCGTCTGCTGGGCCGGGTGGTGGATCTCCACTAGCAGAATGTACAGCCCGGCACCGATGACGCCTCCGAGCAGCGGGCCCACGATGGGGATCCAGAAGTAGTGATCGCGCAGGGTGAAGACCTTGGAGCCCCAGCCGGCGATGCTCGTGAAGAGGCGAGGGCCGAAGTCACGTGCCGGGTTGATGGCGTAGCCCGTGTTCATGCCGATGCACATGCCCAGAGCCATGATCAACAAGCAGAAGGCGAATGGAGCGCCCACCGGTCCGGCCGGGCGGTTCTTCTGGTCCGTGATAGCATAGATACCGAGCAACAGCATGGCCGCACCAACCACTTCGGTGTAGAAGGCCGTGTAGTTGGAGATGTGGTCGCTCGGGTATGTGGAGAAGCTGCTCTGCGTGGTCTCGCGGTCCGGGTCAATGACGTTCAGGTTCTGGTACTGCATGACGTAGATGACGAAGGCGCCGCAGAAGGCGCCCAGCACCTGCGAGACCATGTAGCCCGGCGCCTTCCACCACGGCAGACGGCCGTAGACGCAGTGCGCCAATGTCACCGCCGTGTTGAGGTTGGCGCCGCTGATGCCCTCGGAGCAGTAGACGCCGATGAGCACGGCCACGCCCCAGCACATGTTGATGCTGAGCCACGTGCCGTTCTTCTCCTCCGAGTTGGTCACTTGGTTGTTGACGCCCATGCCGAAGAGGATCATGACGAAGGTGCCCAAGAACTCGGCGAAGCACTCACGCAAGTGCACGCTCTGCACGGCGAAACGAGACAATCGTTGCAGCTTCGCGGGGGCGGCGGCCTTGGGAGTCAACGGCATGTCGATGTAGCTGGCCTCGTGCTTGCCGTCGACGTCTTCAAACGGCTGCGGGACTTGGACGTCCTGGTTCTGGTTGGACGGGAACGGAGCCATTTGGTGGGAGATGTTGAGGGGGTTTGTTGGGCAGTGGGTCGTAGACGTCAAAAAGGAGAATGAGCAGCTCTGGAGCCGCCCACCCAAGCGATGTACGAGAAAGTGCCGTCAACAGCGAGTCTCTTGTTGGCGCTGGTGTTTGGTGCAGAGGCTCCTGGATGGGAGCCAGAGTCCTGGCGTGAGAGCGCTCGGACAAGTTCAACGCCAACTCTCGACTCGGCTTGACAGGTCAGCGTCCTTGCGTGTCGAGCAGCGACACGGCGAGGGGTCCGTAAACTGTCAAAGAGAAGCAGCATCGTGGGACGAGCTTTCATAAAGCGCAGAGGTCCATTACAGCTCAGGGTGCGCGAGGAAACCTCATTTTGCTGAGTGGAGATACTATGGCGGATATGTATGACTCGAGGTTATCAATTGTCAACGACGTGTTACGTGAATCGAGACCGCCGAAACGTTTGCGAGCTTCAAGCTCGATTGACGAGCGGGTGGCTCACAGAAGCTCCAGGTTCGAGGTGGGGCCCTGTACTCTCTGGGTTTCTAGCGTACAGGAATCTCGACTCAAAAATCTAACCCCTCCTGTTATTAGCTTGCGGGCAGCGTGCGATGAGCCGCTGAGTCAGGGTCTGGAGCAACGCGGTCCGGCCGATCCACTCCTGAAGTTTCACAAATCCCGTGCGCACGCCGCCGAAGCAGCACAGAGGTTGATAGTCGCGTGGCAGCACGTTTGCCGTCGCGCGATTAGTGAGTTCGCCCTGCGAAAGCTGCAGCGGCGTTGGCTCAAGTTCAAGCGAAGCAACATTGCGCAGCGCCGATATTCTAGGGCGAGCAGTAGCGATGCTGACTCGCATCCGCCAGCGAGTGACCCGTAGGGCCGGGGCAGCGGCGCGTATTCGAGTGAAATCCATCCTTTCCAGGCCAAAACTTCAAGGTTCAAGCGCGGTAAGCCGGAGCGTGCACACGCGGAGTGCAAGGTGCTCCCTCCGCTCCGACGTGCTCGCGTTATGGCGCGTGCAGCGCGGCAAATTAAGGCTGGCGTGCGAGCGAATTAATCGCTATTAACGAGCTGGGCGGCATACACTGGAGCTGCTGCTGTGGGGGCGATGGAGGCTCCTTGGACACTTCGCGCTCAATGGAGACTCTAGAGGATGGGCGTCCCGCTGGTGCTTGGAGCTCTTGAGGCGCCGACCTGAGTTTCTGAAGCCGCCCCGCTCAGCTCTTCAGACTTCAGGATCCGCTCCGCTTCAACCTGGATCCGATTCGAGAGGTTGAGATATGATTTGCTGTTATTTGGACCGGTTCGCTGTGTGGCGCTGTCTTTGTGCTCGACATCTGATCGGTCGCAAGCTGCAGACGAAGGCAATGGTGCTTTGGCTCACTTTAGAGCTGGATGACGCCTCGCTGACGCGCGCAGGCTGGCAGCAAACCTCTTTCGTTGCTGGGTGAGCAACATTGAAGCCTTGCGCGATCAATGCAGTGGCTCTGCGCTTCAACTGGCGGTCTGTAAGACAGTCCTATGCCTGTTGGCTCTATTGTGCATGCTCTACTTTGCCGTGTGGGGGCAACTACATACACCAACGGTGCTCTGATGGCGTCGATAGCAGCTTTCAACCGCGTTGAAGCTGTTGTCGGGTGTTTGCAGTATTCTGGATGCATTGATTTGCTGCACGCAGCTTGAGCCGTTCGAGCTGTGTTTGTTTTCGGGCCGTACTGTCGAGTTGGGTTGCCAGTGGAACGTCCAACTCCAAGGTAAGTGTATCCATGCAGGGCTAACGCCCTCAACCTCGCTGAAGCTAAGATTCATGGTGTACATACATGTATCACTTAGAATGGGGTAGCATTGCAAGTGAAGCAGTTTGGGGCTTAGAAGAGGATCTCATGCGTCGTGCGATTCCTGGCAGCGCCAGCCTCGTGTCGTTTCAAGATCCATGGTGTGGTGCCGCACACAATATTTTGTCTATGCAGCCTCCATCGCGTTTCTTGCATTCGCGTCAAAGGCGCGCGATGGCGATATTCCAGCACTCGTGCCATTCTCCGACCGTCGGTCTCTCAGGCAAGACTCACCACAATATCTACTGCCGCGAGGGCAAATGGCTTACCTCGCTTTTTGACTGTGATTCCTTCAGCTCCCCTTCACTGACACTGTCAGCTACAGTGAATCACTGTAGCTCACTCCCAACACCAGAACAGCAATGCTCGACGTCCACCTGGGCCTGCTGCAATACGGCGTCGCCGACGTCGTGGACGAGGACGGCGCGATCGTCGCACAACGCGTGCAGGTGGCTCTCGTCGTGCCGCCGCGACTCCGGAAGTGGTTCCACACAGTGTCCCTGTATCTCCAGTCCAGGCATCTCTACTCCTGCTGATCAACCCTGCAGCAAGCTCCCGTACATTAAAAACGCCATCGCTTGTATATTCAGAGCTGCTCTGTATTAATCGTTAAAGCCAAAAGCTACTGAAGCACGTCGCTCTCCTCGTCATCGTCGTCGCCATGCTGTAGCTGCACGACGAAGAAGTATGACCCAGCGCCCATAACACCCCCAATAAGCGGACCGAGGATCGGGACCCAGAAGTAGTGCGCGTGGTCGCTAAACACCTTGGGGCCATACCCAGCCAGGAGCGTGAACAACCGCGGCCCGAAGTCGCGCGCGGGGTTCAGCGCGTAGCCAGTGTTCATGCCGAGCGCCATACCCAGCGCCATGAAGAGCATCGCGAAGGCGAAGGGAGTGCCGACCGGGCCGGCGCCGCGGTTGCGCTCGTCCGTGATCGCGTAGATGGCCATCAGCAGCAACGCCGTCCCCAGTGTTTCGCTGTAGAACGCTGTGAGGTTGGAGATGTTGTCTCTCGGGAACGTTGCAAAGTTGCCCTGAGTGGTGTTGCTGTCCGGGTCCTCGTCCATTAGTCGCTGGTAGTGCAGCACGTAGATCAACGCAGAGGCGCAGAAGGCCCCAAACGTCTGTGCTAGCGCGTACCCGGGGACTTTCCACCAAGGGAGACGGCCGAACACCGCGTGCGTGAAGGTGACGGCCGTGTTCAAGTGCGCACCGCTGATCCCCTCGGCGACGTACACGCCGATGAGCACGCCGATGCCCCAGCAGAGGTTGACGCTCAACCATGTTCCGTTGGCGTCGTCCGAAAGGTTCACCTGGTTATTTGCGCCGATACCAAAGCATAGGAACACGAGTGTGCCGAGAAACTCGGCCAGACACTCGCGCATGTGCACGCTCTTGGTCACGAACGGGATGTGCTCTCGACTGCTTGGGGGGATGTAGATGTGGCTGCGGTTGGTTTCGTGCAGCATCGAGTAAGTCGAGTGAGATCGAGGCATGCGGCGGCGGTGTTGCGGCACACTTCCTCCTGCAGTCTTGGTGTATCGGTGGATCTGGTAGCCCGACTTGTCGGTGAGGGAGAAAATGTCCCCGCTGTTCGCGAAGCTTGCTTCCTCCATGCTGGACGCTTGGTGTTTTCGTGTCGTGGTTAAAGGAATAATGAACAAGGAGCGCTGTTGAAATGTACCACGAACAGGTTCTTGCTTCGTGGGTGAAACCAGGTTCCATTTGGTTTGCCAGCTAAGAGACACCCTCGACACGTGGTGCTCTCTGTGGAGCTGGTCAACCTCAAAGAATGATACGGGTCACTCGTATGGAAGCGCTTGGACACCTGGGGCGAGCTGGGGTGCTGTTTAGGGGCAGCAAGAGACATTTACCTACATGCATTGCACACTCAAACATCGTTTTACATGTCGTACTTCCGACTAGGTTTTTCACAAAGGTCTAAATAGCTTTGGGAGACTCGGACAACGACTTTTCGCAATGAAAATGTTGGTGATGAGAACCTCTCTTCGCGTTAATTGCTAACATTAGAGGACTGAGCATCCTGATGGAATCCAGAGCGGTTCCGAGGTAAAGCAGACACAGGAGTCGTCACGGCTTTTTTCTATAGGCCTTCTTCGCTTTCAAGTATGCCTTATAGTTCTGGACCCATTCCGGTGGCATGAACTCATCTGCTCCGGGCCGACCTTTCCGAGGTCCAGCATCTTCTTGACAAACTAGTCTTCGTAATTTCCCTCGACCCAGAGTTTGATTCTCACGGCCATCTCATCGGGGAGCTCTTCTCAGCGGTGACGAGGCGGTCATAAGTGTTCAGATCTCTTGAATACATTTTGTCGTCGAGTCATTGAGCATAATACTCGTATCATTGCAGCGCAACGGACCCCTTGCGTTCATCCGCATCCAGCTTATCCAGCCCCAGCTGCTTCCACACTGTTTCCACCGGAGTGTCTTTGAGTAGCATATCCCTGTATTCCTGTGCTTGCTTCTTGGGTCCGAGGCGCAGGAAGGCTTTATAGTTGCGGTGACTCGTGAGCTTTTCCCCCGTGAGCCCCGCCAAGCCAAGCTTCTTCTGGACATCGTCGGCGGAATATCCGGCCCTCGCCCAGTACACCATATTTCTCGGGGTGGACATCAAAGACGAGAAGATTCCCCTTTCCTCGTCTTCAGGATCAGCCTCAGGGGCTCGCAGCAATCTCCCGCCTTGAGTGTTTCCGTGCTCGACGTTAGCGGAGGTGACCTTGGCCCGATTCGATGCCGCAGGTGACGCGGAGATAGTGAGCAGGGCGCATGCTGCCACTATCACTGTGTAGAGATAATGCCGCCATGCAAGCTCATCAAGTGCACTTGATGAGCTTGTATTGCACTCAATACACTTGGTACATGGTCAAAACATTAGATGAGTGTCGATTGTTGCGCTGGGAGTATGCTGTCTGCAACTATATGGAACTAGGAGGAGGCCTGCACGGGTACTTACAACGCGGAATCTAGTCTAGCGTCCAAGCTGATATAACAAATACACATTCTGCTTAACTTATTATGTACTATGCACGGGCCCAGAGAACCCAAGCCCATTCGAGGTCGGGAGCGACCCACGTTGTGGTTGAACTTTGCCGGACATACTTTACGGAATGGACATTTTTATAGTTCATGGCCTCTTGATAGTGATAAATTCACTAAGCACTATCCGGAGCTGGTGCAGGGGAGGAGAAGTAAGCTTAACTCTTTCACTGTTAGGGTAGGAGGAGTAAACTAAGGTCAGCGTAGGAGAGGTACCTGAAGGAAGAAGCAAGCGTGAGTAAGGGGATGTTCGCGTCTTCACTCGCGAACCGCGAAGAGACAACGATTCCGAATGGCGGATTGGACGGCTAATTTTTTTTTTCTTCTAAGATTATGAAGTTCGTACGTATATGATCATGTATGGGTATCAATTATCTACACATCCACATCATCATCTTCGTCTTCCTCGACGTCGTGCTGGATCTGAACAAGTAGAATGTACAGGCCAGCGCCGATGACGCCTCCGAGCATTGGCCCAAAGATTGGGACCCAAAAGTAGTAATTGCTGCTGCTGAACACCTTCGAGCCGAAGCCGGCGAAGAACGTCAGCAGTCGAGGACCAAAGTCGCGTGCCGGGTTCAACGCGTAGCCGGTGTTCATGCCAAATGCCATGCCCAGACCCATGAAGAGCAGCGAGAAGGCGAACGGGGTACCGACCGTTCCTGCTCCACGGTTGCGCTCGTCCGTGATGGCGTAGATAGCCAGCAGTAGTATCCCCGTAGCCAGCGCTTCGCTGTAGAAGGCGGTGAGGTTGGAGATCTTGTCGTTCGGGTACGTCGCGAAGTTGGCCTGCATCTTCATCTTGTCCGGGTCCAGTTCCATGATGTTCTGGTACTGGTACACGTAGATCAACCCGGCGCCGACAAACGCACCAAAAGTTTGCGACAACGCGTAGCCGGGCAACTTCCACCACGGGATGCGGCCGTACATGGCGTGCGTGAAGGTCACCGCCGTGTTGAGGTGCGCGCCGCTGACTCCTTCAGCGATGTAGACGCCCATGAGCAGTGCGATGCCCCAGCAAATGTTGATACTGAGCCACGTGCCGTTCGTCTCTTGCGACAGCGCGACTTGGTTGTTCACGCCGAGACCGAAGACGCAGAGCATGAACGTCCCTAGGAACTCCGCCAGACACTCGCGGATGTGCACGCTCTTCAGAACGATGGGGAGGCTCTTGGTCTTATCGTCGGCCAACCAGATCTGACTGCGGTTGGTCTGGTGCAGCATCGAGTGCATCGAGTTGCTGCGCGGGAGACGGCGTGGCGTGTACGGTGTGCTGGCGAAGTTGTACGCGGAGTGGTTCCCAGCCCGACGCCGCATTGGGGTGTGCGGGGTGGACGGGTATCGGTTCAAGTTGGGCGTCTTACCAGCGCTGTGGTGGCCAGACCTCTCGATGAGGTCGGTGACGTACTTGCCGCTGTCTACGAAGCTTGGTTCCTCCATCAGTGGAGCTGCAGGTCGGTGATGCCTTAGAGTTTGGAGAAACGAATAATGAGCACTCGCATGTTGGATGCATTGAGACTACCAAGCAGGTTGCGGAACACTTAACGGAAGAGCCGGCCCTGCAGATGTCTAGCGGAACCTCATGCTCTGTGGTGCCTATGGCAGCTTGGAGCCGCGAGTGGGGTCTCTTTCAGGGTGAAATGAGGTTCCAGCTGGTCCACTGATTTCAGCACTTGAACCATTTGACTACATGTATATAGTTGTGAGGAATGGCCCCTTCGTTGTGTGACAAACTTCCAGCAGCTCAAGGAATAGCATGTGCTTGACACGCAGAGTCATCAGGTGGCTGGGTCTACAGACCAAATGCTTCTCACGAACACCCAAAGCTGCTCTATCCACACGAACGACAAAGCAATGACCGTCTCAAAACTACAAATGGCAGGCACAATAGGTGTCTCGAACAAGTGCAAACAAGTATTGTACAACAACCTGGAAGGTGCGTGAAGCGTACGGCTGAGTCAACATAAGACTAGTATGATATTGTGGAGTCACTGATATCTACGCGCTCTCCACGAGTCGTTCTCGCTCCGGGTTGGTTTTCTGCGGGAGCTCTTCTGGGTGCTGCATCTCGACGAAGAGGATGTAGAGCCCCCCACCGATGACCCCTCCAATGAGGGGCGCCACGATCGGGATCCAGAAGTAGTACGAGTCCTCCGTGAAGACCATGTGATAGCCGATGATGTACGTGAAGAGTCTGGGGCCAAAGTCTCGGTTCGGACTCATGCCCAGCCCCGAGTTCGTGCTGAAGGCGCAGGAGATGGCCGTGACTAGCAGCGCGAGTGCGAACGGGGTACCTTTGTTGCCCGGCCAGCGGTTGCGTCGGTCCTTGATGGCGTAGGACGCCAGCATGATGCAGGCACAAGCCAGCACTTCCGTGTAAAACGCAGTGTAGTTGGACACGCCGTCGCGCGCGTACGTGATGAAGAGCTTGTACATGGTTTCCTGGTTCGGGTCCTCGCGACGGATCTTCTGGGCGTTCAGCACGTAGACGAGCGCGGCGCCGACAAAGGCGCCGAGCATCTGAGCGGCCATGTAGCCGGGCACCTTCCACCAGGGCATGCGGCCGTACACGGCGTTGGTGACGGTAATGACGGAGATGATCTGCGCGCCGCTGACGCTGTCGGCGACGAACGTGCCGAGCATGACGGCCACGCCCCAGCCGACACTGACGGTCATGGTGTCGCCGCCTCCGCTCCATAGCGCGCTCTGGGCGATGCCGCCCAGGCCGAAGGCGATGGCCAGCACAGTGGCCAAGAACTCGGCCAGACACTCGCGTAGGTGGGCGTTGCCTGTGACGAATAGTCGGCCGCGTTTTGCCGGCTCGCTTGACGGATGACGGTCGGTCTCGATGATGGGGATTTGGGTGTCGGGGGCGTACGAGTAGTCGGCCTGTGGGGTCTGCTCTGCGTCGTCGATGGTGCTGATGCGCACCTTCCGCGCTGGGAATGGCTGGGTCGGGGCTGCCATTGTTGCTGTGGAGTGACGCCAGTGGAATGCAGAATGAGGAGGCTGGTCCGTGACAATCCCTACTGTACATGGTGGAGTAGAATGAGGAGGCTATGATCCAATGCAGTTGAAGTGCTGATCGTGCTAACGTGGCGGCGCATCAACCACGTTTCGCATCCTCATTGATTGCCATTGTTTCGGGTCGTGCGATTGGTTGAAAGTCAGATTTACGGAGGTGATTGGCTCAATTGGGGGTTGGGGGATCGACTACAGTACGTGATCCCGCCAGTGCTTCGGAGCTGTGAAAGATAGCGTGAACGCGCTGCAAAGATGAGAAAAATGGTGATCGTGTTCATGACATGGATGAATCTATGCGTATGCGTACGAGCTATTTGCAGGGCTCAGCTAGCTATCCGTTGGCAATGCTGTTTCTTTCTCGTTCTCCCTCCGCACTCCCTAGATTTAGTACTCTGTTGGGTCGTGCGGGTGCTGCACCTGCACGAGCAGCTCATACGCACCCGCGCCCAACACGCCGCCGATCAACGGAGCGAACATCGGGATCAAGAAGTAGCAACCATTCTCCGTGAACACCTTCGACCCGTAGCCCGCGAAGAACGTGAACAAACGAGGAGCGAAGTCACGCGCCGGGTTCATCGCGTACCCCGTGTTCATGCCGAAGCTCATGCCCAGCGCCATGATCATCAGAGCGAACGCGAACGGCGTACCGACAACACCCGGCGAGCGGTTGCGCTGGTCCGTGATGGCGTACACGCACAACAGCAGCATCCCCGTCGCCAGCGCCTCCGTGTAGAACGCCGTGAGGTTGCTGATCTCCGGGTTCGGGTGCGTCGCGAAGTTGTGGTACATGGTCTCCTTGTCCGGGTCGGCCTTCGACAGGCGCTGGTAGTCGAGCAGGTAGATGGCGACGGCGCCCACGAACGCGCCGAGGAACTGCGAGAGCACGTAGCCGGGCACCTTGCGCCACGCGAGACGACCGTAGACGGCGTGGGCCAGTGTCACGGACGGGTTCATGTGCGCGCCGCTCACTCCCTCGGAGCAGTAGACGCCCATGAGGACGGCGATGCCCCACGCCATGTTGATACTGAGCCAGGTTCCCTCCTTCTCTCCGGAGAGCACGACTTGGTTGTTGACGCCCATGCCGAACGCGATCATGACGAAGGTGCCGAGGAATTCCGAGTAGCACTCACGGAGGTGCGGGTTCCGGGTGACAAACCATTGCTTGTGGTGATCCTCGTCGCGGGAGTACTGACTACGGTTGGTGTGGTGAAGCGAGCGCTCGCACCGGTCGACTTGGCGCGGCGAGTACGGCGTGTCGGCGTACGGAGCGTAGGTGCCGGACTTGTCGGCGATGTCGACGACCGGCTGGGTGGTGGTGGTGTAGTTCGACTCCATACTCAAGTGCGACTTGGGTGTGTGCTGAGATGCTGTTTGTGATGGTTGGGGGTGGAATCTGTTGCTGCTGGAGTGAAGACAGCAAATTGAATAGTGAGCTTTGCGAGGAGCAGGCAGCGGCGCGAACAGCGGAGCTCCCCTATGGTGAAACGCTTCGTGACCTCGAGGTTGCTTGCCCCCTGCTTGGTCCTGTCGTCGATAATCGTGTCTATGGTCCCTCCTGGCAGACTAACGGCAGGCACCACACAATGCTGCTGTTTGTCGAGCGGTGCAACCCCCACCGTAACCAACGCCGTCAATAGCGGTACGGCACCGCCAACGGCCGCATAACGTTCCGCAAAATTTACTCTTGGCGTGTTTTTGCGTGCATCCGAAACTCCTGTACGCTCGAGCGCTTCGCTGGCTGTCCGCGCCAACAGTGTCGCGATTGATTTGAGCGGATCGTATTCGACCAGAGACCTCTGCTGTAGCCAATGACTTGTAACTTAGCGTTGATCTTAACGAAAAGAAGCAAGACCCCACCGAATTGCCATGCCGATAGGTTTACCCATAGAGCTGTAGTTGAGAGCAACACTCAGTGCATTAGTGAAAAACATATAATGGTGGTCTCGTAGTAACTACTTTGGATCTTTACAGATCCTCCGGCTCAGTTGGATGCTGCACTTGCACCAAGAGTGTGTACATCCCCGCGCCGACGACGCCGCCAATAAGGGGTCCGAAGATCGGGATCAAGAAGTAATACCTGTCCGCAGTCCACACCTTCGAGCCGTAGCCCACCATGTACGTGAACAGACGAGGACCGAAATCTCGCGCAGGGTTCATCGCATAGCCCGTGTTCATGCCGAAACTCATACCGAGCGCCATGACCATCAACGCGAAGGCGAAGGGGGTACCAACGGTACCAGGCGAGCGGTTGCGGTGGTCCGTGATGGCGTAGATGCACAGCAGCAGCATGCACGTGGCCAACGCCTCCGAGTAGAAGGCCGTGAGGTTGTTGATGTCTTCGTTCGGGTACGTGGCGAAGTTGGCCTGCGTCGTCTCCTTGTTCGGGTCGGCCTTCACGAGCTTCTGGTAGTCCAGCAGGTAGATCGCACACGCGCCGAGGAACGCGCCCACCACTTGCGAGACGCAGTAGCCCGGCAGCTTCCACCACGGCAGGCGGCCATACACCGCGTGGGCGAACGAGACGGCGCAGTTCATGTGCGCGCCGCTGACACCTTCAGAGCAGTAGACGCCCATGAGCACAGCGATGCCCCAGGCCAAGTTGATGCTGAGCCACGTGCCGTTGCTCTCCCCGGAGAGTACGACCTGGTTGTTGACGCCCATGCCGAAGCAGATCATGACGAAGGTACCGAGGAACTCGGTCAGACACTCGCGGACGTGCGCACTACGCGTGACGAACCACTGCTTGTGATGGTCTTCGTCGCGGTCGAACTGGCTGCGGTTGGTGTGGTGCAGCGAGCGTTCACAGCGGTCGATGGGGGCGTGCGGAGTGTACGGCGTATTGGCGTAGGCCGAGTAAGCAGACTTCTCCCCGCCTTCAAGGGCGACTTGGCCGCTGCTGGCGAAGTTGGGCTCGAGGTTGAGATGCGGCCGCATTGCCTACGAGTTGGAGTTGCTGGTGTCCAATAGCTGGTATTGGGGCGCTGCTGTGGCGTTGACGGTAAAGGAAAGAATGAGGTTGGTCGAGGCAGGCCGCCTGCCTCGTCCAATTCGAGTGGAACGCAGCGAGCGACTGGGCGAAGCTGCTGAGAGACTTGCGGTGTCTCTCTCGGTCTCTCCCATCATGCAGCCAGCCACAAGATGCCATTGCTGCGCACTGAAGGAGACGACGTCGCAGCAGCAACGGGATCTTCTTGCTTCTTGGGCCCCTGTTGGCCTTCGTCGCGGAGAAACGCTGTGCTTGGGTGCCGTCGTGGCCAGCATGTTGAAGTGGTTGGCCAATCCGCGTGCTGCGACTCGTCTACGGCTGGCCACCAGCACCAGCCGACCACCGAATTGTCAGAGAGAGGCAGGAGAGCTCAACAGCTTGACTTGTCATGAGAGCTGCTGCTTGGTCGCATGGACAGCGATGTCTTCAGCTTCGTGAAGTTGACCCCCTCCGCTGCAGTAGTGGTGTCCAGACGATGATTTCTTCGGAAGCGTAGTGGCCATCATGACAGAGAGCGCATCATCTCAACTTCAGTTACTCGAAGATAAGAGAAGGACACCGCTACATTTAGCAGGACTCGTGTGCTCGGGGCAATAGCGTTTGGGTCGCCCTGCTCTACTAAGCTGTTGTAATAATCGCCCCGCGTACTCGCTGATACACCTCTATCCCAGGATCCTTTTGGGTGGTCAAGGCGTTATTGGTACGGGGCTCATATCGCTCCGTCGCCAGTCAGATGTGGGCAGTAAATCACGACTAGACATCCATCCACTCCATCAACGATGCCTCGCTGCATCGTCTCAAGAGCGACTGGCAACCAATGCAGCTTGTGTGGCATGCCTTGCCAGGATTTTCTCCTGGTCGAGACATCGCTTGCTCAGCGCTGCTAGAGAAGATTAAGTTAAGGTGGCGATCCTTGGAATGCGGCCAGCTGAACCTCGTTGTTTGTAGGATACTAACTCACTTGTACGGCGTACTTGCGAAGGCGGAGAAAGACTTGCTGACCTTTTTCAAAGGCTCTTGGACGGTGTTGCAGTCGGCTTGGGGGCTTGAACGCATTGTCGTGAGGTGAAGTGGCGGTGACGCTCGAAAGCTGCTGGTTGATTTGTCGCTGGCAAGTTGAATAGTGAGCAACGACCGCCCTTGGCATGAAGACTAGCTCCTGATCTTACCGTTCATTATCTTGAACCACAAGATGCCAAGTTTCATCTTGAGAGGCTTGAGAGTGCCGGGTTTGTAGCACCGAACGGGGTCTTTTCGCGGTTGGGGGCGCGCAATGTTGGCGCCAAACACCAAGAACCGGCACCGCACCCGATCTTGTTTAACGGTTCTCGCTGAACATGCAGCTGCGCACGCCCGGTGTTTGACTTTGGCTAGCTGATCCTGGGGGCGTGAACGCATAGATACTTGTGTGTGCGTACCGCGACAGGCAGAGGAGCTTCGGCCTCGATCACTGAGCTGATGCAGGAGAAGTAGACCACCATACCTGTTGGGAGGGCGGTTGCTGTCGTGGTCCACGACTCGTGGCGGTCTCGTGTCTTTTAACACCACTGCATGCCTGTCACCACAGGCCACGAGAAACATCCATCCTCAGGACCTTGTCACCCGAGGTTGTCGCCGATAGCTGTGTGGAATTTCACGCTCTGGTGATAGTATTTTACTTCAGCTTTGCCTGCGTGAGGGTCCACCCTGTTGCGAAGTAGCTTCTCTGAGCTGTGCTGATCGCCTGCACACATTAATGATGCTGCGTTAACACACCGACTCGTTGGGGTTTCCTCGTTCTTAGTTGCCCTTTCGCCGCCGAACGCATCAGCAAGTCAGAACTGGGTCTGCGTAGTAATGTGCAGGACTAAGTTCGTGGTCCGCCCGGAAACGTTGCAAACTTCAGCACCGGGCTGTTCACCATTTTGCCAGCCTGTCCTGAGTGAGCCACCCAACTTTTCTAAGCCAGGAGTCTAGCACATGAATAATTAACGGTAAGTCAAGCACCCTGCGAAGACGGCGGCAATTCCTGTCATAATCTGCGTGCTGCCTCTTAAATGTGTTCGTCGAAGTAGTATGTACCTGTTTGTGTTGGATCCTTGGAGCGATTGCTGTCTTTGTTGTCAGGAAATCGATTCATCTCCTGCGCTCGACAAAACACAGCACCAAACAAAGCAACTAAAGAGTTCCGACTGCGCATATGAAAGAGAAACACTTGTTAGGAGGTAGGACGAAGTTACTCGGGTCGGAACTTGTTGGCCTTCTTCATCTTCTCCACCAACTGGCGGTCCTCCTCGAAGCGTTCGCGCAGCGTCTTCAGCTCTGCATCATTTCAACACCAACCACACCACAGTCAGCAAAAACCCTCCTCCACTCCAATATATCAAACGCACCCCGCTCTATCCATCACATCACACGTACGGTCTCGCTTCTTCTCCCGGGTCTGGAACCTGTAAAAGTTGTCCATCTCCTTGCTCTTCTGCTTCTTGGCGGGCTTGGCCAGCACCTCCTCAGCCTGCACGATGCCGCGCTTCTTGGTGTTGACGACCGTCACGAAGCCGTCGTCGTCCACCTGGTTCTTGAGCTCCTCGCGTCTGCGCTTGTCCTCTTCCTCCATCTCGTCGAACGACGCCATGTAGCGGTCCGCCAGCTCCTTGATGACCGAGAGGCCGGGGCGGTTGCGGCGGTATGCGGCCGCGTAGCCTGATGTAGTAATAACAATGATCAGTCCTCTAATTGTCCACCTCAAGAGGACACTATTAACTCGTCACCTTGCAGTCCACGGGGTCGGCCCGGCGCGGGTGTCTCCAGAGTGTCCACCTGCAGCATCTTGTCCAGCGACTCCGGGGCCTTGAACACCACGTGTGCCGTGCGTGCGACCACGTCGTCCACGGCAACATCGTCGTCCTGTCCTTCATTGTCCAAAAGGCCGCCGGCGCCGGCCACCACGTGCTGGATGGCGCCCAGAGGCTCCAGACACGCGCGCAGCCACTTCTCCGAGGCGGCGGCCGGCAGGTTCACGAGGTACGCGGTGCGGCCCGCGGCCAGCACCGACTCGGCGTGCGCGCCAGGCTTGGCGTCGTGCTGCTTGGCGTAGATGAAGCGCCGGAAGGAGCTGTGCGCCAGCGGCAGCGCGATGGCGTGGTAGCCGGCGAAGGTCGTCGCGGCCATGATGGTTGCTTTATTGCTGCTTATGACTGGCGACGGCAGTGACGCTATGTGATTGGCGGAAATGGGGGTACTTGGATTGTGTACAGATTGTGTACAGATTGAAGTGCTGGGCTGAACAATGCAATAAGCTAAGCTGTGGAGATGGAGTAAAGTGCGAGGTTATGGTGGCTATCTGAATTCTCACCGGTGTATCTGCATGCACTTCTTACCGTGGCGGCGTTTGCCGTGCGTTTGTGTTAACATGTAGGAGCTGGCTGTGTGGGAGGCGAACGCGGTCTAGCGCTGTACAGTGCAGCATTCGCAGTTTAAGAACTTACCCAACAACACATCGGCACGTGACCGCGTCATCCAAAGGGATCATTGCTTGGGCAATATGCAAGACTACCGCTTCCACTGGTGACAAACAGCGTTTGGGCGATCTATGTCTTCGCTTTAGGCGCCGTCTTCCGCAAACACTTGTATGTTTTGATGTCCCCATTCTGCCGGTATAACTAACTCTGAAGCTCGACTGCTGTCCGTGCTGTCCACTTCAACACGTTGAGCCGGGCGCGAGGTCGGACACCGAATGGTGCTTGGAGCGCTGCATCGAGCGGTCTGTCCGAGGGTATCGGAATACACGTCACATGCTATCAGTAAAGTGATCGACTCTCGCTCGCTCATTCTCCCTTTTGACGCCTTCATCACACATTCCGCAACAGAATAATGGGCCCTCGCCTCAGTGTCGAACCTACCGTGGACTGCGGCGCTACGAGTGCAGCAGCTCCTTACTCCACCTTCGCCCCGACACCGTACACCTGGCGCGGATTCATCGACCGCTGCGAGCGCTCGCTTCATCGCACCAACCGCAGTCAGTACACCCGCGACGAGAACCACCACGAGAAATGGTTCGTGACGAACCGGGTGCACGTCCGCGAGTGCCTGACCGAGTTCCTCGGCACCTTCGTCATGATCTGCTTCGGCGTGGGGGTCAACAACCAAGTCGATCTCTCGAACGATTCCAACGGCACGTGGCTCAGCATCAACATCGCCTGGGGGATCGCTGTGCTCATGGGCGTCTACTGCTCCGAAGGTGTCAGCGGAGCGCACTTGAACTCCGCCGTGTCGTTCGCCCACGCTGTGTATGGCCGTCTACCGTGGTGGAAGCTGCCGGGCTACTGGATCTCGCAAGTGTTGGGCGCCTTCGTGGGCGCCGCCGCCGTCTACCTGCTCAACTACCAGAAGATCCTCAAGACCGACCCGAACAAGGAGACCACCAAGTCCAACTTCGCGACATATCCAAGCTCCGACATCAACAACCTCACGGCCTTCTATACGGAGGCTCTCGCAACGGGAATGCTGCTGTTGTGCATCTACGCCATCACGGACCAGCACAACCGCTCTCCGGGCACTGTCGGCACTCCATTTGCCTTTGCGCTGATGATCATGGCGCTCGGTATGAGTTTCGGCATGAACACGGGGTACGCGATGAACCCGGCGCGCGACTTCGGCCCTCGACTGCTGACTTACGTGGTCGGGTACGGCTCGAAAGTGTGGACTGCGGATGGGTATTACTTCTGGATCCCGATCTGCGGTCCACTTGTTGGAGGCGTCATTGGTGCGGGGATGTACACACTCTTGGTGCAGGTACAGCACCCACACGAGCACGTAGAATGAGCTCAACGATAAATAAGTACCGGTAACAGCATCGAGGCCTTTTTGACCAACTTAATGTAGGATAAGAGGTATTTGGCCGGACACCCGACCCCTATGGTAAGGTTGCCAACTCGCTGTAGCCAATCAGCGATTTTTTTCTTATCATTTGAGGCTCAGTGACCTATTTTCATCCAATCGTCCCTTATTAGGGGTAGGTTTATTTCGCTCCAACTTATTTCTGGAATCGTCCGGAATTTCCTTCTTCGCGCAAATAAGTAACCATACAAAACTCAAGATGTTTCTCGTTGTTACTCGATAAGTGCAATACCTGCCGGGTGTAGCCACATTCAGACTTTGGTTGAGAGGTGATGCAGCGAGCTTCCCGTGATCTCGATACAGTCACTGGAATATCATAGCGACTCCAACACCCAAAACGCTGTAGCCCGCTTCAGTGGCTGAGTAAACGAAAGGCAGAATAAGCTTAGGAGATAATAAATAGTGAAGCCCTAGAACTTTCGAGTTATACAAAATACTGTAGTCTCTACTACAGTGCAGACCTTACTACACCATCGTCGTCTCGGTCGAGTGCACGTTGCGCTACCTCGCGGCCGCGTCTACTTCACCGTCTTCTCCTGCTCCCGCTCGGACTGCGCGGCACAGTACCCGAGCGTATATGGAGCCGAGGCCAGCGTTTCGCGTAGCCCAGCTCACTCCGCGCGCGCCTGCTCCTCCAGTGACTTGTCCTCCTCTCCCCTCTCACCCTCCTACTCCTCGACACCGCACTGCACCTAAAGCTCCTTGGTCTTGTCCTTCAGCTGTGCCAGCAGCTCTGCTCTTGGCGGGAAGGCGCCACCTCGCTGGAAAGCCTCCTTGACCTTGCTCCTGAACCTCACTTTCTCCTTCGTTGTCACTGTGTTCTAATGCGATGCGGGTCGCGTCCTTGCTGCTCACCGCGCTCACCACCTTCGCCGGCATTGTCTTCTTCGTCTCGATCGGCGGACGTCGCTTCGAGCGGGTGACACTGACGGCCTAACTGATGGCAGCAGCGGCGCCGACGGCACCCACGGCCAGGCCGTTCACCTTGCTGCCGTCGGGAGCGACGTGCTTCGACGTCACGGCCGTGCCCTTCGTCGCCTCCGTGGTTCTCCGTCAGCAGCACGTCCACTCAACGCGCAGCCCTGCAGCTGCTGCAGTGCAGCACCTAGCACCTGACCGTCGCCGTATCCGCCTCGAGCTTCTCCGTCTCCTCTTCCTCCCAGTCCATCTTCTCGGCCAGCGCAGCGTTGCGATGAACCCTTCCACAGTAGCGCGTCCATGCCCGCCGTGATGTCCCTCCCCTCCTCGGCCTGCATGGCCTTCTCCGCGCGCATCTACTCCTTCTGGGCTGCTGCATCTTCTTCGGCTGCTCCTTCTCTCATGTCTACTCCTAGCCAGCACCACCGCCCCGTGCGCGCACTACTCCTGCAGCGCCTCCAGCCTCACATCGCGCTCGTATGCGGTGCTTGCGAGTCGGCATCTGCCGCGGCGTCTTCATGCGCGCAACATCCACGAAGGTGCGCCGGGGCATGTCCTTGTACAGCGGCACGGCGTCACCCAGCGCCTCGAAGCGAATGAGCGCGCCCACCTCTTCCTTATGCTCGCGCGGTCACGTCCATCTCGCCCACCATCCGCTGGGGGCCCTCCGGCCGGCACTGCTTCCGTGTCGCCGTGGTGGGGCACAACAACACCTTTCAGTCGACGCTCACGGCGCACCGCGACCTGCCCTCCTCCTCTTGCTCCAGCCCTCCGCCCTGCACTCCGATACGCCTACTTCGTCCGTGCGTCGGGCTTAAGAAAACTGAGCCGAGAAATTTACAATAGCCCGATTTTCACACTTTCTATCGCCGTCCGGAATGAATAAGTTGACCCTGGTTGGCGCAAGTAATTTTATGTGTCGCCAGTGTGTCTCTATTGCAAGTTTGACAGGATTCCGGATTCCGGTCCGGAATCTGCCAATTACTGCTGGAATTTTCAAGCAAATCAGGCACCAATCGATTCAGCTCGGTCTGATCTATCGCCCAATCACATTAAAACATAGATAATCGTAGAATCAAAGACTTTGATTACAGTATAGGGTGTATCGCTCTACATGCGATCTTATTTTTAAGGACGGTGATTGGTCAAAATAAAGGTGTATCGCTTAAACGGCGCTCTACATGCGAAATGCGGTACCAGTACCATACTAAGTGTGGTAGCGTCCACGTCGAGCTGGGTAAACCACGGGAGTTTACGGGCCAAGTATCCTCAGTACATGTATTATTTTAATAGCACCAGTGCAATCCGTTCGTAAGCATAACTATGGCTCATACACAATCCAGGCCAGGGCAGGGCATCAGTCCAGGCTTTCGACCAGCTCACAATTGGAAATCCTTCCAAGGCAACCAACCACCTCGACAAACAAACATCCAAGCCATGGCTATCGCAGACGTCACCACCCAGCAGCCCAAGCTCTTCATCTACGACTTCTGTCCGTTCTGTTGCCGCGCCCGCGTTGCGCTGGGACTCAAGAAGGTCAAGTACGACGTGAACTTCATGGCGTACGACGACGAAGCGACTCCGAAGAGCCTCGTGGGCGCGAAGGTTGCTCCGATCTTCGTCCCTGTAGGCGAGAAGCCTTTCGGGGAGAGCTGGGACATCGTGAACTACGTGGACAGCCACTACGGCGACGGCCCCATCATCAAGCCCGCCTCCGGTCGTGAGGATCTGGCGAAGTGGATCGAGACGGCCACGCCCTCGCTCAACATGCTGTACAACCCGCGACTGTATGCAGCCCCGCTGCCGGAGCTCACCCTTCGCGCCTCACGCGAGGCCTTCAGGGCCAAACGTGAAGCGTCCATGCCTCTCAGCGAGGCCAAATCCCCCGAGCTGGTCGAAAAGGTCAATCAGCTGCTGATTGAGCTCGCCCCCATGCTCCACTCGAACCACTCGGTCAACGCAGAGCTCAGCTACGACGATCTGGACTTGTTCGGACGACTCCGCTCCCTCACGCTCGTGAAGGGCATCGAGTGGCCCACCAAGGTGCGCGAATTCATGGACCACATGTCGGAGGCTGGCGACGTGCCCATGTTCGACGCCGTCGTCAAGATCTAAGCGACAGAGCACACAATGGAGTACGATCCGAGCTAGATAACGCAATGAAAACGTAGCAATGCACTGTTCTACCTTACCGTACGAAATCCTCGATGCTAGTGTCGGTTCGGAACAGTCGGCCATTCCCCGAAATCGGTCGGGAGCTGTACAACTCCGTAGGATTTCGCCATCGCCCAGCCATGTTCCAGACGCAGGATGGTGCCGGGAGCAGCTACACGTCGACAATCTACGGGTTCATCCGTGACCAGAAGTACGAGGAGGCCGTGCGGATCCTTCAGATTGAGCTGGAGAACCACCCGCACAGTCGCGCCGCCCTCTCGCTGCTCGGGTACTGCTACTACCACATGCAGCTCTTCCACCAGGCCGTCGGCATGTACGAACAGCTCTGTGCCAACTACCCGGACGTGGACGAGTACCAGCTCTACCTGGCGCAGTCGCTGTACAAGTCGGGTCAATACGACGCAGCCTCGAGACGAGCGAGTCAACTGGAGAGTGAGCAGTTCGCCCAGCGCGTTCACCTGCTAAGAGCGGCCTCGTACTACGAGCAGAACGACATCAAGGCCACGCGCTCGGTGCTGGAGGAGTGCCTACCTGACGACCCCACTACCATTGTCTTTGACGGAGCTATCGAGTACAAGGAGGGCCGCTACGAGGCTGCGCGTGCCAAGTTCGCCGACGCACTCAACATATTGGGCTACCAGCCCGATCTGTCGTACAACATCGCGCTCTGCTTCTTCAAGATGAAACAATACGGCAACGCCATGAGGCAGATCGCTGAGATCATCGAGAAGGGAGTGCGTGACCACCCGGAGCTGAGCGTGGGCAGCAAGAGCGAGCAGAATGCCGACGTCAAGTCCGTACGCAACTCGACGGTGCTGCGCGAGACAGCGCTAGTTGAAGCGTTCAATTTGAAGGCAGCTATTGAGTACGAAATGAAGAACTACAAGGGCGCGCGTGATGCATTGCTGGACATGCCACCACGACAAGAAGAGGAGCTCGACCCGGTGTCGCTGCACAACTTCGGACTCATGAACATGGATGTAGATCCCAACGGCGGCTTCAAGAAGCTCAACTTCTTACTGCAGAACCCGCCGTTCCCGGTCGAGACGTTCTCCAACCTGCTGATCCTGTACACCAAGCACGGCTTCCACGACCTCATGGCCGATGTCCTCGCGGAGAATGCCCACTTGACGTTCCAGTTGTTGTCCAAGGATTTCTACGACTTCATGGACGCAACGGTGACGCTGCAGACATCGCCGGAAGATGCTTATCGCAAGTACGACGAGCTGGCCACGAAGCACGTTGAAGGCCTGCGCAAACTGACCAAGAAGATCCAGGACGCGCGCCTTGCACAGTCGAATGAGGACATCAAGACGTCGTTGAAGGCCTATGACGACGCGCTGGAGGACTTCATGCCCGTGCTGATGGCGCAGGCGAACATCTACTGGGAGCGTGGCAACTACACGCAAGTGGAGAAGATCTTCCGGCAGACGGCGGAGTTTTGCTCGGAGCACGAGGCCTGGAAGCTCAACGTGGCGCACGTCTTCTTCCTGCAAGGGAACAAGTACGAACAGGCCATTCAGTACTACGAACCGTTCGTGAAGAAGCACCAAGACAACCTGCTGGACGTGCAGGCCATCATCTTGGCCAACCTGTGCGTGTGCTACGTCATGAACACGGACAATGAGAAGGCCGAGGAGCTACTGCGGTCTATCGAGCGAGAGGAGGAGGAGGAATCGAGCCGCGACCCTGAAAAGAGGCTCTTCCACCTCTGCATCGTTAACCTCGTCATCGGCACGCTCTACTGCTCCAAGAACAACTACGACTTCGGCATCTGCCGAGTGATGAAGAGCATGGAGCCGTATCACCGGAAACTTGGGCCGGACACTTGGTACTACGCCAAACGCTGCTTCCTCGGGTTGGCACTGACACTGGCAAAGCACATGACCACCATCCGGGACTCCACCATGGACGACATCCTCGAGTTCCTCGACTGCGCTGACCAGCATGGCAAGGACATCTTCACTACGACTGCAGCTGACCAACGGAACACCGGAACCGATACGATTCAGCACACTATCAGCTACGAGGTACGTGGAAGTTTATTGTTATAATTGCTGTTGTGTCTGACCGTGTTCTTTCAATTGCTGTTTGCAGGCTCGCGTCTTGAAGCGCACGTTCCTCAAGCTGCGCTCCTAGGCAAACCTATACATTTGGATCAGTGGACTACCGGTAGGCCGGGATACAATGAATTTGTGCTTGACAACTATCACTTGGTTTTAGATATTGGAACCATGCAGACTACACTTCTTGAAACTGCGGCTTAGCGTTGCTAACTAACTTTACTGACGATTCTATCATACACGTCCGCATTCTTGAGTCTGCTCTTGGGTTGCCGCTTGATCTTCAAAACGGTTCGAACTCTTCTTCATCCTCTACGGTGGCATACAGCACATCGAGGATCGCTAGTCCGAGCATGTTCGTCTGGGCGTTGTTCGTCTTGGCGAGTTCGACGTTGTGGACCAGCTCCTCGATCGCCTCCAGCTTCTTCACGTAGAAGTCGCGCTCGGTGCTAACGGACGCAAGCTGCCCACAACAACAACAACGACAATGTAAGCAACTTTCGTAAATCTCCTTGTGCCAGCAAAGGGAACGAACCTCGTTCTGGATCTCCTCCATTCGCGTCGCGAGCTGCTTCTGCTCCACCGCGGCGGTCTCGCTCTGGAGCTTGAGCCCCGCCATCTTCTTCTCCAGCATGGCGGCATAGTCCACCGCGACCGCGTCGTCGCCGGAGCATAGCCGGCTATTACGACGATGTGGTGTCGTCATGGCCGCTGCCTTCATCGGCGTCTTGCACGGCGTCACCACGATCGCCGCCGCCGCAGCAGCAGCACCCAGCAGCCTGTTGAACTCGGCGCCGCCTCTGCCCTTCTCCCGACGCGCCATGGCGTCGTAGAGTTGGCCAACGACTGCTTCCGCGTTGGCGTCGTACAGCTCCTTCAGCCACTGCAGGAACTCGAGGTTGTCCTGGTAGCGGCCGCGCACGAGTCTGTCCACCGGCACGACCTTGGCCACGCCCAGCGCCGCCAGCACCTGCTGCAGCAGCTTGAAGTTGCGCACGAACTCGTGCTCGTGCGCTGCCGACCAGTGCACCTTGCTCATGGGCACGCGCCCCGGGAAGAGCGCGTCCAGCACCTGGCAGGCCACGGCGCCCGAGCACAACTGCTCCACGCGCGTCAGCCGCGTCGCGCACAGCGCGTTGAGCCACGCCAGCAGCTCCGTGCGCCCCACAAAGCTCGCACCGGCAGTCGCACTGCTCATGTCTTGTGTTGCTCTGCTGCTCTCTGGACAGTATCGAAGTGTGATGCCTTTCTCGAGGCGGAATGCCCATGGTATCAGATACCTGTCGCCGTTGCCGTTGAAGTCAACAGTGTTTTTGCACGCGACTCCGTGTGCGGCGGCTCGTCAGAACGTCGCGCTCGGAGTCGCGTGTCCGGCCAAAACATGAACACCACGGGATTGGCTGAAATGAGGGATTTAATTCGATTCTTATCTGCCAATCACTTCCATTTCAACCGGTATTGCGCGCGACAATCACTCCTGCATTTATACGCGCGCGCAGGACACCAGGCCACCATAGCGCTCGGCGGCGGCGACGACGTGCCGGCCCGAGGCCGCAAGCGCCCGCGCGACGGCTCGTGGCACCTGCCGACGCGGCGCAAGATCAAGATGGAGCCCCCAGACGATAAGGAGAACCATCCGCCACCTCCTCCTCCTCCAGCGCCGGCCTTTCCCGCGGCGTCTTCGCCCGAGTCGGTCCTGGAGGCGCTCGTGCAGCAGCTGCCCAAGCCCACGGTGCGCTACCCGGACACCGACGGAACCATGACGCAGCTCCTGCACTTCGGCGAGTCGGCGCGCAGCATCTTCATGCTGGAGAAGGCCTCGGAGCGGCGGCTGCGGCTCGTGATCGCGCTGAAGGGTGCCCCGCGCTCGGTGGACCGGTGGCTGGAGCTGCTGCGCTGCCCATTGCCTGGAAATCCCCGGAAATACAACAAGCTGCGGCTGCTGAGGCGCGCCGTGACGTGCGTGGACTCCAAGGCGGCGCGCCAGACCGCAGGCTACACGGAGATGTGCATCATGCTGGCCAAGCTGACCGAGTGCGTTGGCTGGGCTATTGATTTTGTTTTTCACTTGGGTGGAGTATGTGGACTGATTGGACGGTGCGTTTTGGTTTGGTGCAGCACGGAGGCGGGCGTGAGGATGAATTTCCAGGAGATGAAGAGGCGGCGCGTGGGCGAGAAGCAGCCGCTGCTGTACGAGGAGGAGGCGGCGTTCGAATACGCGGCCGGAAAAGGCGGGAATAAGGACGCGGCGGAGGAGATTCTGGAGCGAGGAGTGGACAACGACGCGCTCACTCCAGCGCAGAAGGAGGAGCTGCTGAAGTGCGTTATTGCGGGACGAGCAGGTTGGGTCGCGGCGTTCTCGGGCTCGCCGCAAGAGCAGAAGGTCCTGGCGTTGCAGACGAAGAAGCAGGCGTCGAGGAAAGCGCTTGACATTGGCTGGCCCGAGGATGGACGTGGGATGCAGAACAGTGCCAAGGTGGTCACTCCTCGTGGGTTGAGTAGCCGCGCAACGACCCCGATCCATTCTTCGACACATGTGGTGGACAGAACACCAATTAGCCAGCGTCGAGGTCGGGAGGAGCTCGCGCCTGTGCCACTGCACACTCCATCCAATGCGACTAATGTGTCCAATGCGACGCCTGTCAGCCATCCTCGACCCGAAGTAGGCTTCTCAACAGTGTCAAAAGTCTCTAGGACCGGGGACAAATCGCCGTTGCTCACAACGCCCTCGCTCCCGACACGATCGAGCCACAAGTCACAGTCTACGTCCAGGAAGACGCATCACCAGCCGCTACGATTTTCTACGCTTGGTACGGTGTCTGCTGGTTTATGATCGCTCGGGGTGAATCACTAACGCACCACTTTTGTTATTGTAGGTGTACCGCTTCGAGTGATCGCTGCGAACAATCACCTAAGTGACGACGAAGACGACGACGATGCTTTGATGTGCAGTCAGGCTAACCCGACTAAACCCAACAAAACCATGGCCCCAATCAAGGTTTGTGCGCTTTCGCTCGAGCTCTTTTATGCTGCAACTCACGAACCACCAATTGTCGAATTTAGCAGGAGATCGCACATAAATCACCGGTGACCAGAACGGAAATGGTGAAAAAGCCGAAAATTGATGTGGGTGCCTATGCCCATATCTTGTCATGGGACCCAAAAGATAAGAAGAAGGCAGACGAAGCCTCGGTTGATCCGCCTGAAAAGAACACTGAGATGGCATCTACGACTCCGAAAGCGGAAACACCACCTGAAAAAGAAATCAAGACCTCCCTCGTACAACCGGTGAGGAGTGTAAAAGTGGCCCCACCGGAGGAAAACAATGCCGCGAAGGTGAGCGTGTTCAAGAACAAGTCACCCGCTCCTGAACACAAGTATTCGCCGGAAGTCCAGAAATCAGTAGGTATAGCGTCAGGATCACGAGTTCTGAAGAACACCAGCACAGCGCGTGCACTCGATCACTACCGTTCGCCGAAGCGCCAACAGCTTGACCCAAGTGTGGCCGTGGACATGAGTTCACCAAGCTCTGTATCGTCGTCGTCGTCTCCGCCGGTAGCTGCTATGACAAGCTCTTTGTCTCGAGATGCTTTAGATTCTCTGACAAGCCGAGTTGTGGTACGTACGACTGGGTATGCCTTCTCCAAGACAACAATAGTTGCTCATTTGTCTGCATTGCAGGTGAACGGACAGAAGTACATAAAGCTGGAGCAGATTGGGAGCGGTGGCAGCAGCAAAGTGTATCGAATGCTGGGCCCAGATCTCAAGATTTACGCGCTGAAGAAGATCAAGCTGAAAAAGCTTGACGCGCAGAGTATTGCCCAATTCACAAATGAGATCAACCTGCTGGAAAAGTTGCAAGGGAGCCCCTACATCATCAAGCTGATCGCGGCGGAGCAGGATTTGAAGCAGCGACAGATCAACGTGGTACGTTATCCCAGTCACGCGCCTAAACAACAACTTGATTCATACTAATCATGCTCACTTCGTATGATAGATAATGGAGCACGGTGAAATCGATTTAAGCGAGCGGCTACGCAACCTTGAAGGCGGCATGGACGAGAATCTCTTGCGGGTAATTTGGGCTCAGATGCTTAAAGCTGTCGACGCGATTCACACCCAGAGGATTATTCATGGTGAGTGCTTAGCGGCAACACGATGATCTGACAGCACTTGTCGTATTATTGAAGTTTACTAACAATTGTCATTGCTCCAGGCGATTTGAAACCAGCAAACTTCTTGTTCGTGAATGGTGCGCTCAAACTGATCGACTTCGGAATTGCAAAAAGGATCTCGAACGACACGACAAACATTGAGCGCGACAGTCAGGTTGGCACCGTCAACTACATGTCACCAGAGGCGATTCAAGGGAACACAATGCCCGACGGAAAGCGTGATCCTGAAGGGAGAATGAAGGTGAGCAAAAGTTTGTATTACTTTAAAAGGTTTTCACTATTTTCTCACTAACCCACTTCCGTAAAATGGGTGGTTAGGTTGGACGTGCGAGTGATATCTGGTCGCTAGGCTGTATATTGTACCAGATCGTGTACTCGAGGCCCCCCTTCGCTGATGCGCGCAACATTGTCGAGAAATTTCGATGTATTATCGACCCGTCAGTACCGATTCCCTTCCCGGCGCTGAAGAATAAGGATTTGGAAGATGTCATACGCTCCTGCCTACAGCGCGATCATCGCCTTCGACCACCGATCGACGGTGATGATGGTTTGCTGAGCCACCCGTTTTTACGAAGTACCAGTTCGAGCGCTGTTGTGCCGTCAGCTCCTACCGTGACATTGGAGAACGCGCCCCAGGTTCTCGCACAGCTCGGCGATCTGCTACGCTCCCAGGGTATTGAAACCAGTCGTCTGAACATGTTCATGTCGATTGGACAAGCCGGATTGCGCGCCTCAACCCCTCGAACCCCTCGCTACCTCTACAACACGCAAGAGCGACGGACAGATATTTAATGCTCAACCCAAGCTTGCATCGCAGCGAGGACGTAAAAAGTGGAGGTGCGCCTCCGTGTATACTAAGCTTCATTTCGAGGATTGGCACTGCAAGAGCAGCTTCGTACTACTAGTAGTAATACAGTGCACTAAACGAGCTGGGTGTGTGAAGCAGATCGTGGAGTAGTTCAGCAATGCTTGGGGCCAGCCCCCACACCTGTTGCTGAAGAATCACGGCGAAGATTGACTCGCGCACGTGGTTGCCGCGACCAGCCATACAGCAGTGGGGGCACGTAATCTTTCGCAAGTCGAAGCAGGCTGGCGTCGTGCATGCGAGACCGTCGCTCATGCTCTTCCAATGGCATCCCTGTAATCACTGGTGGCCACTTCTTCTTGAGCTTCAGACACCACCACATGGCCGCATTTGGCTGCTGGATGCTCGACCCATCGATGAAGATGATTTCTTGGCCGATGCAGCGGTGACCAAGCGTCTCTGTATTTCTGAACTCAAGTCGCGGATAGCCATGGATCGCGACCAACGAAACTTCAGCTTCACAGGGTGAGGTGAGGGGACGTGCGTGGATGTCTGAACTCGGGATTCAGCTTATGAGCTTTCGCCTTACGTTTCGAGCAGGACTAGCGATCAGCTGGAGGAGCTGCCCTCAAACATCCACCAAAGTTCCCCTCGCTTGCATGAGGGGGGGGGCCTCGCCACTCTGCAATTTCCAGTTCCAAAGAAGCATCAAGCTAGCTGCCCAAGAACAGATGAACACAGTCCCGATCCATCCTTCGGCCAGCAGGGTGCACGTCGGCGAGGAGAGCTTCGCTAACAGCGGACAACTCGTGATCGACATGACGGACAAGTCCGCGTACGCCGTATACGCCTCACGTCCCGTACAGACTGGAGCCTGATCCATCCCTGCACGAGACTAACCGCAGTCAGCTTTGGGATCGTGGCCAAGACCTGAAGAGGCTGCCGTTCGTCACGACTAGCCCGCATCTTCGCGAGTGCATGGCCGAGTTCCTTGGGGCAGTGATCGTAATTGGCTTCGGCTTGGCAGTAAACAGCCAGGTTGCCATCTCCGACGGCAAGGCAGGCGATGTCATGACTGTGAGTTTGGCCTGGGGTGTTGCTGTGCTCATGGGCGTCTACACCGCTGAGAACGTAAGCGGCTCGCACATCATTTCCGTGATCACCTTCACGCACGCGGTGTACGGGCGGATGCCGTGGTGGAAAGTGCCAGGCTACATGCTGGCGCAGACTTTGGGCGCGTTCGTCGCGGCAGCTCTCGTCTACGTGCTGCACTACGAGAAAATATCTGCGGGAGACCTTAAGACCATGCACTTCCTGTTCGTCACGTACCCGCACGACGTTTCCAACTACACGGCGCTCTACACTGAGGTGCTGCTGTGCGCGTTCCTCATGTCGTGCGTCTACGCTATCACCGACCAGCGGAACCGCTGTCCAGGACCCGTGGGGACCCCATTTGCTTTGGCTATGCTCGTGATGGCTCTGGGAGCGGGCTTCAGCCTCAACACGGGCCTGGGTGCGAGCGTGAACCGGGATCTCGGTCCTCGGCTTTTCGCCTACTTGGCCGGATACAAGGAGGCCTTCACCGAGTACTCTTACTACTTCTGGATCCCGATTGTTGGGCCGTTCCTAGGCGGTGTCATCGGTGCTGGCGCCTACATCCTCTTCGTCGAGATCCAGCATCCCGTTATCGGCGGCGAGCAAGGAGTTCAAGAACCCCCGCGCGAGCAATAGGTTCTCGACTCGAAGCAGAGAAGGCCGAGTCAGTGACGTGATAGAGAGAAATTGGCGTCGTTTACCTTTGCGTACTGCAATGCACCGATTCAACATCGTCGTAGTTGTCTTGTTATACTTCAAGTAACAAGTTTGGATCTGACGGAGTTGAGGAATTATCCAACGACTGCTACCATTACCATTTTGTCGAGGCTTTAATTGCAGGCACCACGATAGTACGCGTACATGTACTGCATTCAAGGGAAACACGGGTATATTCAGGAAAACTAGCAAAAAGGCTTTCTTGAAGTTGATGTAGCGACTCGGTGGCCAGCTCCCGATGAGGTCAGCTAACTAAATCCAAGTTCAGAAATAATACTTTGGATAGTCGTGTTTGGTGCTTGGGCCTGGCTGAAGTACGTCATTGTCGACCTCGGACCGCTGTCGCCTCTGACCTCATCATCCGTCCATACTAGACGGGGTTGTCACCGATAGTCAGAGCTGCCCATTTCTTCGAGGCTCATGTGGCGTTCGCATAGCGTGAGACGTGGAGTCGAAGGCACCGCATCCACTCGTGAAGTCTGCTTGCTCGAGCTCGGCTACCAACCTCGCATGGCTTCTCTCCTTGGCGTCAAGTTTTCAGAATGCCTAGAGCCCCCGCCTCACCTTCCTTTAGCCTCGATTGTTGGTACGCTCAACTGAGACCATGATCTCCCTCCAGCTTCGATATATTTCTTTTGCCTCTACCCACTCAAGCAACCATGAACTATTCGTCCAATTCATCAACGTCCAGTATCTCGCAAGGCTTCACCAACAGCGGCCACATCGCTGTGAGCGCGCCAGCTCCCAAGTTCAAAGCCATTCGCTCAAGCATCGATTCGAGTTTTGTCAACAGCGACCAGGCCATCCTAGAAGAATCCCCCGAGTTTCGCAGCCACCCCATACACACCGCGCGCCTCGATCGACCGCTGCGAACACTCGCTGCACCACACCAACCGCAGCCAGTTCGACCGCGACGAAGACCATCACAAGCAGTGGTTCGTCACGCGTAGTGCGCACTACGCGAGTGTCTGACCGAGTTCCTCGGTACCTTCGTCATGATCTGCTTCGGCATGGGCGTCAACAACCAGGTCGTACTCTCCAGGGAGAGCAACGGCACGTGGCTCAGCATCAACATGGCCTGGGGCATCGCTGTGCTCATGGGCGTCTACTGCTCTGAAGGTGTCAGCGGCGCGCACATGAACTGCGCCGTCTCGTTCGCCCACGCGGTGTACGGCCGCCTGCCGTGGTGGAAGCTGCCGGGCTACTGCGTCTCGCAAGTGGTGGGTGCGTTCCTCGGCGCGTGTGCGATCTACCTGCTGGACTACCAGAAGCTCGTGAAGGCCGACCCGAACAAGGAGACGACGCAGGCCAACTTCGACCACGTACCCGAACGAAGACATCAACAACCTCACGGCCTTCTACTCTTGTAGCGTTTGCAAGGGAGGAGGAGACGCGAGCAAACTGAAGAATTTGTACCAATTTATATGTATTATCCTTGCAGTCTACAATACATGTACCTCTCCATGGGCGAGACGCGCACGTCGGTGCAGGTTGTGCGTTTCTTCGCGTGCTAAGAAGCAGATGTGGAGGGAGAGAATCGAACACCACAGTTTTGGGAGCGGACCACCACAGATTTGGACACCACCACCAGAGATTTGGGCGCCACCACCAATGATCAACGAGGGATCAAATCACCAGAGATATCGCACTCCACCACCAAAGAAAAGGTGCTCTACCACCACAGAAAAGGATTACATCACCATGGTGGTGACACACTGGTGGTCTCCACCCTATTACAGTGATGATTAGCACGAGTAGCGAGTTCAGTCCACCCTGCGTTTGCTAGTTCTTTGGTGATCGCAGTCCAGCCTGCAAGCGAGGCCGTGCTCTTCGCCAGCAATGCCTAGTAGCTCCAAATGCTCCGACGAGATGGTGCTCGTCGACAAGCATCGGGAAGATGCGGCTGCTGGAGAGGGACAACAATGCCTACAGAGGACACAAGGACACACAGACCGGTACGTAGTGATCTATCACTCCCACTAATAACGGCATGCGAGCGGGGTATAGCGTATTACAATGTAGCGTTCGTTGTAAATGCAATTTTCAATTGGATGCACCGCGTTCTTTGAAGCACGGTGAGGTGTATGGTTGTAGTGCGAGACCAACCTATGAACAGCCAATGTCAAAAGCTTTAAGAAATGTATTAAGGATGACTGGTGGACGCCTTTATAAAATGCACTAGCATCTACGGCGTTTAGTCTGCTCGCATGACTGCCGACTACTACTTATCGACCCAAACGATTCTGAGCTGGCGATCTCGGGGTCGATTGTTGCCACTTGATGTGGGGGTCTTGCGCTGCTTGCACGAGCCATTGGGGCTGCGCCGTAGTTTGAGGCGATATTGGTGGTGTGCAGCACCGAATCGCTATAGCTCCGCTGGTATCCACCCGCACCTTGATATACAGTGTGTACCTCCGAAAGTGACTCGCTCCGCATTTCACACTCTCGAAAAAACATTGCCTCGTACGACCCGATCTCCGCTTCAATTGGGGCCAGGCGGAATAACTCCATGTTGGCAGGCGCGGTTGTGCTCGCGAGGGCTTCACGAATACCACTCTCGGTATCGATGTGATGCTCGACGAATACGGGAGGCGGTGATCTAGGTTGCGGGCCAAGTACTGGAAGCCCATGAAACGTACCTAAGTGATGGCTGGTGCTATCACTTGGCGGACGGAGTTGGGGTCCTTGCACGGGGTAGTGAGCGGCAGGATCTCCATTCGTATCAGCAGAACAAATTCTAACATCACTGCTTTCTTGGTGGGAATTGCCGTCTACTTGACGCCGAGGTACTATCCGTTGGGTACTCTGCGTGGTAGTACCAGTTTGACGTCGATTACTTACGAAGACCGGTACTGGGGCAGGAATTCCGGGGCAAGGCAACGACAGCTCTCTTGTGGCATGTATCACGTGAATACAGATGCCGAATTTCATGTTGAATCTACACGAACAACTTCGTAGGCGTGCGTCCACGAGCCAACCGTCCCCGAGCATGTCCTGCCACTGCATTTTCAGCACGTGAATAGACTTGTACGGCATTTGTGACTTCTTCGGGTCTTCTACGTAAAAGTCGTCGGCCTGTTCACTTTCTTTATCTGCATACGACGTGCGTGGTCGGTGACGAACTTGTACCAGGTGCACGGGAAGATCTCCAGCAGAGGGAAGCGGAGCGGCCCGTAGTTCTTTTCGGCGAACAGTCAAGTTGTAGAGTGCCTTTAAGCGCTCCGACACTGAGTGAGCGCTGCTAAATGTTTTGTGCATGTGAACGAACACAAGCCGCGACCTGTCCAACCGATCAATCATTTCCGTTGGCGTTGCGCGTTTCGACTTGTTCACCAGCTTGAGCGTCTTGTGATATTGTTCAAGCGGATTATTCGTGGTAGCACACCCTGGTGGGGTGTGATACGCTTGCCAGCAAGAGAATCGAGGATGGAGGATCCACTGCGCGATGATATGATCGGCTACAACCTTGAAGGGAGGGCAAGAATCTGACGCAGACACCCATGCAGCGAGCACCCTCGACTGTCTTAGCAGGAATTCTTCCTCTGTGCGAGAGTAGTGGAGATTGTTCAAATCTCGCCAAATCATAGCAATAGTCACAGGGGCTAAAGTGGCTTTCTCAATCAGGGTTTTCACGTTTTGACATACGTGGAACCAACACATCAGGATCTTAGAGTGTGGCAGCTGAGCAACACACGCATTGAATTGCGCATTATCCGCGTCGGTCATGACGAACTGGGGCGAGAACTGAACCATGAATGTTTCCCAAATGACGCGTTTCAAAAATGCGCAGCACCACTCAATATCAGTACCGGTTCGCTGGGAAGTACAAAAGTACACAATAGGAAAAAATTTCCCACAGCAGTCGGATATCCCGAACACGAATACAGGATACTTCATCTTTACGATACTGTGTGTGCTGTCAACGTGGAAAAGGGTGGTGCACCTAGGGTCACGTTGAATGTTGACGTATTGATCCAACAGTGTGAAACACGTGAGGCCGATTCGAAAGGGGGAAGTCGGTGTCCCGGTACCGAGCTTGGGGGTCAAAGTCGCACCCTCGCGTGTAGTATCACACAGAATCAGAAGTTCATCTGTAGATTCCGCAATATTTGCCATGACACCGTACATACGAGCCTTACAGAGATCAATTACTGGTTGCATAACGTCTTTTTTGTTGAGGCTGCGCCACTTCTTCACGAAATTTTGCACTTGAGGCACCGTTGGCTTAGGCCCTTGTATGACGCCGGTGTCAATCTTTTTGGCCAGCAACCCGAACAAATCAACTGGTGAGTTGGACGCATCTTCTTCAAGCCGTTCTGCTAGCCACTGTTTCATCGCATCCGTGAGTCGAACCGGCTTGGGCGAGGAGATGTTTGGGTTCGTCATCGTGTGCTCGCCATCCACTGCGATGGTGGCAAGGCCACTGGGCTCACATATTAGCAGTCGATAGATGCACTTGCATACCACACCACTGTCCTGACAGCGCGCTGACCTACATCTGGTGAGTATCCTGCGCACCTTGTGCTTCACGAGGAGTTTATCAGCGTCGTCGTGGTCATTGTGGTTCAGCCGACAACGGACAGGATCATTGCGCTGACGACTATAAGTTGGAAGAGTATCTAGAAAATCGCCCATCGAGACGTCGGACCCAGTCTCATTGCTCCAAAGCACTCGCCATGGCCTTGGAGGCCTTGGGGGGCGTCTTGAGGTTGCTGCGCCTGCGTCCGCGGGGGTCATGTATGGGTGCTGGAGGCAAATCTGGAGAAGTCTGTGAAGTAACTGGCGCGAGACGATGCCCAATCTGACGACGAAGCTTGACGCCGCACACAGCAAGGCGGAACAGTCGATTCCGACCACCAGGAGTGGAGTCGCAGGCGATGCTGAAGCTGCACTTAGGGGTGAAAAGGAGGAGGTAGTTGCCCAGGCGACCGTCACGTTCGAAAGAAATGCTCTCAGGCTAAGCTGGTCAGGCGGCCAAGCCACGCGGCTGGTGGTTTCAGTCTTGCTGTGCAGCACGAAAACTATTTTAGTTACTCGAGACTGCTATGGCCGTCTATAAAGAGCGATACTTGTGAGCGTTATAGTGTGTTCTGAGCGTACCAACAATACGTTTTAGCCTCTGTGGTGATCCAGCCCAAATCTATGGTGTTTTGATCCAAATCTGTGGTGCGTTGTGCCACCCAAATCTCTGGTGACGAAATCCTGTTTTTGTGGTGGTGAGTTCCAAATGGCTGGTGTCGAAACCCCCCACTCGCAGATGTGGTGTACAGTTGTTGTGTACCGGTACATGTAGATGTGCACTTGCGTCTTGTAGATTACGGCAGCGGATGGCTTAGACTGCCGCGTAAGCTTAATGTTTTTGACAAGGATGGGAAGGGAAAATTGACACTTTTCTTCGTCATAACGTACTCAACAGAGCTTGGGATTCTATCCGGCTTGAAGACCGTACGACTCCGAAGACACAACAAATTGTCGCCGAGGAGACTCTTGGGGTTTATTATACGGGAAGGAAGAAGTGCTTATGCAGCGTCGAGAATTTCAACTTGTTCTCTCAACTTGACAGAGTACCTTAGTTGGATCACTTGGATCATTTACTCTGTGCATCTTTTTCTTTAAATCTTAAACGAGCACAGTAGTGAAAGTGAGCTTTAATACGGTACATACATTCCAAGGATAGTGGCTAGACGGACAGAACGTTGAAAACGTTCTGTCTTGGTTCTGTCATATACATACAGAACAATGCACAGAACATTACCTGCGATTATTTATAAAGTACCTAGTAAAACTTATCACACACGCTTCCGAAGCGAATCGTAAGTGAATCTATCGCCTTCATATTATTGGAGCTAGTTCCCGTGTTGCAGCACACACAATGGGCAGTACTGGGGTACGTGGCCAGCGGCGCTGCACTGCGCTGAGCGGTGTCGATGGCGCTGACTCCGCTCGCTTGGGTGTCCTGGAACTGGCCGTGGGTGGTGCGGTATTGGGAAGAATGCTTGGGTGTTGAGGCGTCTTCCTGCCAGGGTTCACCATCCCCACAGCCACGGGCCCTTGGGGCGTGAAGCAGCACAAACAGCTTCGTTGTGGCATAATGCAACGGGCAAATTGGCCTTTTCGACGTGGAGCCACCCAGGCCTTGTTGTAGTGGGATGCCGGATCTGTACGTAGCAAAAAGTAGAAGCCGTATACATGCCAACACAGCTACACCGCAGATATCGTCGCAACAAGAAGAAGGCAAGTTTATCGTAGACTTAGTGGTGTTGCTATCTGCCGTATGATCCGTCCGCCTTCACTGGCATCAACTAGAAGATCAGTTAAGTAGTCCGGAGCCACCATGGTTTTTGCTACTGCGACATTATAAAGCTTTGACACCAGACGTCGAGGGCAAGAGCGTGGCCTACCATGCCAATGACTTAATGCCACGCAGTCAGTATAGTAGACATAGCTGATCTCCCGTGCTAAGCCAGGTGCAGCCGGGTGCTGGTTCGCTGCGTTTTCGTGTTTTCTGGAAGGGCTAGATTGTTTGCGTCTAGGTCTCTGTCGGCTTTGTCTACTTCTCCACCCCGAAGGTGCTCAACTTGTAAGGATGATGGCCAACGAGCCGTACAGCAGAAGTATGATTTAATGATGCCGGCGGAGTTCCTCCAGAATGTAACCGACCCAACTCGCCAGGGAAAGATGCGAGGCTGTCTACCATGACCGATTTCGACATCTCGGCCCAACCTGAACTTGTCTAACCTCAGTTACGTTTGCATCTCGTCGCGAATAGAGAAGTTGGTGCTCCCCCAGAACGAAGGCGATGATATGATTCTCTACAAGGATCGAGACGTACTCTACATAATTGACAAGAAGAAAGGAAAGTCATACCCGCAGCAGATACATTGCCCCCCATCTTGCGCTCATTGGCGTCCACCCCTTTGCTGGGCTGCTTTAGCCGTGCCATGACGACGAAAACGTCGTGAAGTACCCAAAATCGCTGTAAATGGGACTGCAGCAACTGAGGAGCTAAGCGGGGCTGACATCCGCTCCAACGAGCCACGGTTCAAGTTGAGATCCATTATGGTAATCTAATGTAGTCCACAGAGGTAGTATTTCAAAAATAACAGCCGGCATAAATAAAACCTCTCCCATCTACACTCGTCAAAGCGGTAGTAAATGCCGAAAGCGCGGAAGAAAGCGCGCCTGGATGATGCTCGATTAGGTCCTGTGGAAAGCGGCGTGACTACCAATACAAGCGTGGTTGACACGGTGAAGAAACCAAGGCGCGAAGTGCTGTCGGAGCGCGCCGGCAACAGTTGGAATGACCTGGCAGATTCATTTCATCTTTCTGGACGTGGTTATAACTCTGCTATCATCAGCGGAGCGGGAGAAGCTACCAGCGGCAGAGGTCGTGTGGATTCTACGGAGAGCAGCAGTTCAAGTGAGGAAGAATCGGACATCCGCAGCTATTCGAATAGATGCGGTCTAAACAGTGACCAAGCAACAGTTCAAGACGTCCATCGTACCAGTGACGACGCGAGCGCTGATAGAACGGTGCACTTTTTGGAAGGGTTTAAACTGACCTACCCGAGTTGGTCTGACTTCTTTGAGGCGCTGAATGCTTTTTGCTGCGAAACATATCAAGTGTTCTCTAAACGTACGTCTAAGTCAGTATTATCGCGCAACAAGCAAATCCGCAAACGACAACAGGAAGTATGTCAGCCACGGTCCCAAACTGTGCCGTTCCCGGTGGAGATGGAAAAAGAGCCTTACAGTATTTCCTTTTGGTGTACCCACGCACGGAATCGCCCATCGGACAGCACAGGGAAGCGCGACCACACCACATTGCGTGGGACGGAATGCCCTGCCAAAATTTCGGCGCGGATAACCAGATCGGGATCTAGTGGTTTTTGTATCGTGGTGTCGTCGCAAGGCACCGCTCACAACCATCGGGTTGACAAAATGACGTACAACCAGTATCCAGAAAATCGAGCTATTGATGATCCTTCGGTTTTAGCAACTGTCGACGCAATGCGTGTAGCGGGTGCAAAAGCGCGAGGAATTCTATTGTATTTGCGCGATTTGTACGGTAAGTACATCGTTCACAAATTCTGCTGTTCTATTATATACTTACAGATATTGGATTGCATATTACAGATGAAAAGATGACTACTCTTAAGGACATTCACAACTTGATGGCTCGGCTTAAGGCGCAGAGCAAGCTAGGCGACACTGAGCACGAATGTGTTGAAGCCGTCCTCCGCAATCTCTGCTCGACAGACCAGGGTGCTGTGGCGTCCGTGTATGTAGACGAAAAGCGAACTCTCGATACGGTTGCTTTTCAGTCCTGTAAGATGCGTCGCCTGTTCGCCGCATTTCCAGAGGTTCTACTCGTGGACACTACTTTCGGCACTAATATCAATAGGTACAAGTTATTCAGCTTTGCCGTCCACGACATCAATGGAAAGGTACGATGCCAGCTGGATTCTTGATCGTTTCGAAGTACACATATGAGTACGAACGGTGCAAGTTACTCCTCCTCAACAGATTAAGAGGAGGCAAAAATCACCCCCTGTTCAAGTACTTCGTCAAAAACTGGGACGACATCACAGATGAATGGGTATCGTATCAACGTGCCAACGTCCCGCATTTAGGCAACAACACCAACAACAGGTACTTCTACGTGTAAATGTGGAATATGTAGCAGCCCTTCACTTCATGAGCCGTGATATTCATGTCTGTTCTGTTTCGTGATAGAATTGAAGCGAAGTGGGCGAAATTGAAGGATCTGATACGACCAAGTGCCAGTGTTGATGAATGCATCGCTACTTTATTAGGTCTGCAAGGGATTTGTGAAAATGAGTACGCGGTGGAGCTCAACAAGGTTGGTACGACCCGTATCCCAAACGACAGGGAATACGACTCGATGGACGATGATGCACTGGGTGAGCTAAAACGACTGGCGAACCTTGTCAGCTCGTACGCATTTTCGCTGATAAACGTAAGTATATCGTATAAGCTTAGAGTGCGGGTTTGTACTTACTTCGTGATGTGGTAGTCTGAGTTCAAATTAGCACACCGACTATCCACCCGGTACAAGTTGTGTGTACGTGAAAATGCCGTAGTAGAGCTTGCTCGTGATGACGATCCGAAAGTCTACCATCTTTCGCTAAAGGTAATTGGTATCGAGTCTTTTGACAAGTATTTTTCAATCTAATCGGTTTATGTGTACTAGGACTTTTCCTGTAGCTGTATGTTTGCGCAGACGCGGTTGCTGCCGTGCCGACATGCCTTCTATTATCGACGGTGTTCTTTGTCGGTATCTGCTACGAAATATGAGTCTACCATTCCCTTCAGCTACATAAATACTAGGTGGTGTACCAATCAAGAACTGAACGACATCAGCATCTCAGAAGACACCCAGCAGCCTACAACGCTCCAGTACAGTACGTCGTCTGCGAAGAAGAACCCGAAATCACCGAGACAAAAGTACAAGGAGGCCAAGAGGATCATGTCAGACCTGACTGAAATCTTGCAAAGCATGGGATCTGATAGGTTTGACACGTGCTTAGAAGCCCTCAAACGATTCAAGGACGTCTGCGTTGAGGGTCAAATACCCAACGTAGTACCAGCAGACAACTTTCAGCCTGTTCCTGCGGCCTACGAAGACCAAACGATAAACCAAGATTTGTACGTACGCGATAGTACGCGTTCATCTGTGTCGGAAGGCCAACATAACTCGGTGCACGGCGATGAGAGTCGTGCAAACCAGGTGCCGGAAGGTCTATTGCCACCATCGAGCACACACCGTACTGAAAATCAAGAAGCTGAAGTTCTCCAAGTAGGTGCTGGAAGTGGTTTCACTCTGTCACAAGCCTCAAAATCGCGCGGAAAAAGCAAAAAAACTGAAAAGCGCGTGTCCAAGCGAGGAACCCGTATATCCGACGTGAAGAAAGCTGCCGACATCTTGGCGCGCGGATTTACAATGCCACAGCCTTCTCTGTCGACTGTACAAGTGCTTTTGGACCAGCAATACTCCTACAATCTATGCTTTCCAGTGGTGCGTTCTATTAAGATACGTGCAGACAAAGTTCCAGATGTCTAACACTTCGCCTTGTTTTCTTACTCTCTGCACCCAGTTCAATTCTTTTAAACGCATCGCGCTACCCCGAGGTGAAGTCCACGTAACTTTCAAGAGCCGCGGCTTTGTATTTGTCGATGTCGATTTTACTCTAGATAAAGACGGGGTTCAACGTTGCAGCAAAGCGATTGAAGCTTTTGCCGATGAAAGTGGTTTAGCTCCGCCCGATGACGATGATCTGGAAGAAATGGTTGTCTACGCGTATGGCTCCGAAGTTTTTCAAGCGACTCAAATCGCAACAATGGAAGCGTTCCATCGAGTGTCCAGTGTCCTTAAGGTAGTGGAGCGTGCAATGGACTGGGTCTGTCGACTTCCAGAAAACGTTTTCGAAGGCATAATGCCTGGTTTTAAAGAATTCGTCACTTGCGATAAGGTAATTATGTTTTGATCCCTCCTGCACATACTCGTACAGCTCTAATTACTGTATTGTTTGTGCAGACTGAGCACAATGTAGCCATCGGGTGCTGCAAGCTCAAAGGGAATCGAATTGATGGAGGGGATATAGTCTTTGCCGATAAGTTGATGGAATTCTGCGGCAACAACTGGCTGAATTCGTCGTGTATTTTGATGGGGATACTGTTCCTCCGACGCAAATTCCCACGAATTGGATTTGTTAGCCCGACCTTCACACAACTCGCTCCGGAGAAATCTGTGGATCGGTTAGCAGACGCGGGACGGCTAGGATGTTTTCGTCATCTTGCAAACGGAAGTGCTGTGGCCAGTGTTTTACATGTCACTACCGACCATTGGACATCTTTCATCTACTATCCCTACGGAAGCACTCACACTGGGGACCACCCTGGCGCAGGCAAGCCAACCTGCATCATTTACGACTGTGGTAAAGGCCACTACTCCGAGACAGCAGAACTGGTTCGTGAGCTATTGGTTAGCCAAAATCATTCCGATATCACTTTCGTGGCTGATACAATGACGAGGCAATTTGATGGCTTCAACTGCGGGCCACTTTCTCTCCTGTTTCTCGAGACGCAACTCAACGATTCGACACGGTGGACTAAAGCGCTGCCGGGATCGCTTCAATACTACCACCGATTGCGCTACCTTCGCCACTCGCTTAGTCTACTAAGTGAATGAATAAGGCAAAGTGCCAAATTAGTAGCTTGAGCCAATTTAGTAGCTCCGCTCCTTTTGTCCAATAGAAAAAATGTAGCCATTAAATACGCGCTTTCATTTGGCAAAAAGAAACCAGCTGCTTTTGAGCAAAAACCTGAAGGACTTGATATCGGCGCTATTTCCGTCCTCCTCAGTTCCAAATCACCACCTCACCTTCCACGGAAGTCGCGGTAGCCAACGAGGGTGTGGCTGCAACATGGGGACGAGATGACGGGGCCAAGATGGCAGCGACGATCTTGAAGGCCTCGACATACAGCGTGAAAGCGCACAGAAACCACGAACGACGCAGCCCGAAGACCGCGCTGCTTCTGGAAGCGCGCGGCATTGTAAGAGGGTGTTGTGCATCGTATAGCGCATAACGAGCCGTATTGTATTGCTACTGGGGAGCTGGTTGTGCTCAGGCGTGGTGCAGCACGTTCATATTACATGTAGGGCAAGTCCTCGAGTGCAGTTTAGTATGCATACAATACAGCACTAGTGTCGTGTATGATAACCACCGCACAGCAAACTAACATATACTACACCTACCTCTATCGAGCTAGCGACCGCGCTCGTCTGCTACAGTATGAATCGCCTCCGGAGTTCGCATCGCATCGCGAGTACAGAACTCTGCCTGAGTACCGAACGCCTGATATATATAAGGGCTCTAGGTTTATAAAGTGATCTCAGCGTTACCATAAAAAAGGCTGTACTGAATTAGTTTAGTTTAGAAGGACTTTGAGGCTTGCTTTGTTAATCAAGCCCAAGCGAAGCCAGAAGTGCTGAATTGTTTCAGCGCTGACCTTTGACCAAACGTGTTCGCACCACATCAGTGCGGTTAGTAGCTCTAATTTGTAAGGACTATCTGCTCCCTCTCCTAGTTGATCTAGTGCATGCATCATCTTTTCAAAAAGCACATACCTTTTGATGAAGTAGATTATTCCATGGTCCATTGACTGAACATGTGAAAGTGGAAAGGTATAGAAGACCGCACAGGCAATCAAAAGCGCGCCAATTTTCAACTGCACAGCTTAGTACCTCTGGCCAAAGGTATCCTGGATTTTTACATCAGTACCTTTGCCCATCTCCGTTCGACCAGTCGTTGGACCTTGAAGTATTAGTTATATGAGGTTATGTATTGTATACCCGTTCGGTATTTAGGCAGATTTCTGTACGAGGCCGCCGTGTCAACCATCCAAGTGGTGCCTATATTATTTAATAAACTAGACTTTATCACGCGATGCGCTGAACATGACGTTTGAAAGGATCGCATCCACCTAACCCTAAAGGGATTTGTCTGGTAGCCCTTCATACTAAAGTCAAGTGTAATAGGGCCACTAAACTGGCACCGCCGCAAATTCGATGCTTCGCGTTGCCGGTTAGCTAGAAGTCGATTACGTGGTTTGTTGATGCCACAAAAAATCACAAAAATCCGCTGGCGTCTCCTCTTTACGATGGTGTCAGGAACATGTCAATCCGACCATTCCTTCCGGAGTTATCGCCACTTTTGTGCCGGTACTCCCCCGGGGCCACTAAATTGGCCCTTTGCCTTACATATTTACACATTTACGCATTTACGACACCCTGTAGTACAACAAACGAATGTAGGTCGTGGACATTCATGAGATAAGAACTACTACTAAGTATGCACCGTTTTTAGAGACACATTTAAGGTCAGCCAAATACTCTGCGGTGTCTGTAAGTCCGTACGGGTCTCTCGCTCTTCACTTTGGTAGCGAGATTGGCCGCGAAACGCTCTCACATTACAATACAACAATCCACTACGCTTTCTCACTCTACCAACATTTAATCGTTCTGTTCAGTGTTCTGTATGGATATTTATCACGAGGGTACCACAACGAAGGGAGAATTTATCACGAGGGGCCACAATCGATATGATTGGTCAAAAACCCTAGGGACTTCACGCTCTTGTATCGCTAATTATACCAGGTAGTAATAGACTCAACAACTAAAGTCAAAGTTCTACTTCACAGACTTCACAACACCATCATGAGTGCCCCCCAAGCAACTGTCAGCAAGCTCGATGTCGTGTCTCGCTTTGGCCATGAAGCACCGGCAGTAGGCATACACTTTGCGAAGCTAGAAACGGCAGGGTCATTTGTCAGATGCTACGCATTCAATTTGAACAAGAGTGTTCGGCGCAACAAGGGAGGTGGAGATTACAAGAAGTGGTTGTGTTCCGAGCATGAAAAAGGTTGCTCGTGGTTTGTCGCTCTCACACGTAAACGTAAATCAACCGTTGATGCCGGCACCGCCCCCAAGAAGCGCAAAAAGCCGAAGACAAAGTTTTCCTATATTCCGGAAGGCTCGTGGTACATTTCGAAGATGCAACTTGAGCACTCGCCGTTACGAGGTTGACATGGAACGTGGTTCGTGCACGAGGTGCACTGTGGCGGAACAAATGAAGGTTCCTTGCAGACACATTCAAGCTGTGGCGTTCTGGCGCTCTCGGCAGAAAGACAGTGATCTTCCAAAGTATGACATGAAGACTTACTTTCACCCCTGTCACTCGGTGCCGAAACTGCATGATGCATTTGAATCGATCGCCGTAAGATTTACCTCTATACGAGAAGCTGGCCGTCACCAATGAAGTCCGGGAACCTCCATTGTATCGCCAAGGAGGTCGCTCCTTGGTGCAAAGGAAGGAGACAACAGATTTCGTGCGAGGCAAGAAGCGAACAAAAAACCGAGGGGAGTGTGCAGGTGTGTCTAGTAGAGCCACGCATTCAACTCCGGCAACAGCATCAGCAACTGCAGCGGCGGGAGATGACGATGAAAGCAAGCAAATTGCAGAGTTATTTGCCAGTCAGCTCACAGGTCCGCAATCTGTCAAGAGAGACCATTACCACTGCACACGCTGCGGTCAAGAAGGCCACAACACTCGTAGCTACACAACACCGCTGGGTGAAGTAGAAGAGGCTGGAGTAGGAATTGTAGCCGGTGTCTACATCGTAGGTGAATGCCCTTTTGCTTTGCTGGGACATCAAGCCGCCTACGAACAAGAACGAAAGAAATACCTGTAATACCAGCAACCACGGCACCAGGAAGAAGCTTCAATAACTCCATCATGCATGAGAATAATACAATATGCCATTGATATGAGAACACCTTTTTGATATTCTGAATAGGAACGTTTAACAAGACGGAGTATTTGTGAGATGATGGCAACCAGCGTGAATGAATTCAAAGTGTACCTTTCAATGCGAAGAGCTTCATGCAGGAGACTTATGAAACACTCGCGCCGCATTTGTGCCATGAAGGTTAATCGCACAGGTAAGTGTCTGAGTAATAATGAGCGCTTCGCACCTACCAGTATCAGCAGCAGGGTGAGCTTCATCTCCAGTACACGTTCAGTATTGCATCTCCCTCGTCTTCGCAGCACCGGGCTTTATTACCACACCACACACTGCTACTAGCTAGGTGCTAGCGATGCAACAGCGGAGCGCTTTGCTGGAGAATCTTTAAGTGAGTGAATCATTGTAGGTAACGACGCAACAAAATACCTGTCGCACGTTGAATATGTATGTGTGAAGGGTTTAAAACAAGGCTTCTCGTTCAGGGCAAGGATATACCTTCTACTACTTCGACTTGAAAAGCTAGATGAGCTTGGCGATATCCTATCTGTAGTTGTATTGCTTCGTTCAGGGGTTATGTAGCTTCATGTGCAGCGGTCGTACACTTTCGTCCACGATCTCTGAGAGACGAGCAGCACCTCCTTCGGTGCTGGCATCGCCAGCAAAGCCAGATCCGTGACCGTCGTGTACATGTCATTGCACTCCGCCCTGAACTCCTGCTTCAATACCTAATATCACGTCTCGTTCAGGACCACCATAGTCAGCCAGTCGTTGATGTGCGAGACGCTGTAACCCCGAGCCTACTGTTGCGCCACGCTGCACGTACGGCCCGCAGTAGCCAAGGCCTCATACGGGTACACGCCCAGGACCTTGATGTTCTCACGTACGGCAATCAGCGTTGTGTTGTTCTCCTCGTGCGGCGCCAGGACCTCGGTGCCGTTCCAGCCGCCAGCGTAGTCCAGTGATGGGGGACGTCGACGCACTCTGACGCCACATGCACAAACATCGCACTGTTAAGTCAAAGCGTCCACCGACTTGGTCAGCAGCACCCGGATGTACCTGGCGCACGGCGTCGATGTCCGGCAGCGAAGCGGGCGTCGGCGGCAACGGGTTCTGGAACGGGTGACCGAGCTTCGTTGGGCGCGGTCTGTTTGGTCACGAACACGAGCAAGATTTTGTGGTGGCTCTCGTCGTGCAGCAGCGCGATGTCGGCCGTGGGCATGCAATCGGCCAGCGTTGTGTTGGGCACGTTGCGCCACTGCGCGTGAACGTCCAGGAGCCATTGCGTTGTGCGTCTTGCCGAAGGCGTGCCCACGAACGAGCAGGGATGAGGTCCACCGCAGCAGCAGCAGAAGCAGTTCTCTTTTTGCTAGTAAGTTGGAGATATTCTGTACTGAAGCACCTAATGTTTTTGACCAATCATATCGATTGTGGCCCCTCGTGATAAATTCTCCCTTCGTTGTGGTACCCTCGTGATAAATATCCGTTCTGTATGTGTATAACAGAACCAAGGACAGAACGTAATCAATGTTCTGTCCGTCTAGCCACAGCCCATTCCAAGTTGGAATTTCCAACGGCCCAGGTTCCTCCCGACAGATGCCGAAGTTTGGAATCCCTGGATCTGTTCAAGATAACACGCTGGATTAGAACAACTCTTCCCGATATTTTATGGGGCCCAACAACCAGCAGGTTCACCTCAACATCTCTTCTGTCCAGTTCATTTGCCGATCGCCGCTGGAGCTCTCTCACTCGCGAAGAACCAGCAAAAATGCGCGTGAACTTCCTCCTCGCCCTGGTGGTGGCCACCTACGCCGCCACCTGCACCACCGTCGTCAACGCCCAAAACGTCGCTCCGATCAACGACGTCGTGCCCGCCGAGGCCGATGTGGCTCAGTTTCTCGGCGGTGACAACCACCTTCGCCGTCTCCAAGGCGCTCGCGAGCTGACGGCGGAGAAGGACTGGTGGGTCTCGGATGAAGACGAAGAAGAGCGATGATTTCCCGGAGCGAGTTTCTTCACCAAGCTCAGAGGAAAAGCGAGCAAGGTTTCCCAGGCGAAGGGCGGCACGGAAAAGCTCAGCAACGCGCAGGTGAAAGAGGTGACGACTGCCACGGCGAACGCCGTGAAGAAGGACCGCAGGATTTGGCCTCACGTTAAGAAGTTCCTCAAAATCCTCTACGGCGCGACTCTTGCGGTGCTGATCATTGTTGGCGTCACCGCGATGCTCAAGTAGATGAAAAAAATTCTGAAAAATGTGCCGCCGGAGGTTAGCGCGCACAAGTTTTAGTAATATCTCGCCGTGAGCTTCGTGGTATTTTTTTTTACCCTCTCATCTCTGCTTCTCAAGGTATCAATAATACTGGTAAGTGTGTGCTACGCTGAATACTACGACTTGATCACGGCCGAGCTGCGCCACGGTACTCGCACCATTACAGTCTCTGGAACATCCCGATACTCCGTTGTGTGTGTGCGTGTGCTCTTTATCTCGATACAGAGTTTCTTCTGTAGTATATAATTCTGGTTTAATATACAGGGATGATGTTCTACGGATACATCTTCTCTCGCTTCAGTCGAGAAAACCCCGAGGCAATCATCATCACAGCGTCCTACACGGACGAGTCGAGTCTGATACGAGGAGAACGCGTGATTAAAGCCAAGTACCTTGGCTCATTTACATGTGGGGCGTCGTGCGCGAGTGTCTCGCTGGGCGTGAAGACTTTGTGACGAGGCGGAAGAACGAGCTCGTGCACGATGTTGTGACTATGCGTATCAAAGCGCCCGAGCCTTTGCGTGAAGCAGGCGACTTTCGACCAACAAACCAGCGGGTGTGGCATTACGTGCCGGATCCACGTTTATCTCGAGCTTGCTGCATGAGCATATCGACCAGACACTGAGCTTCCTGCCTGTGGAGTATCGACGAGAAGAGCTTGCGGGCTCAGTGCTCTGTCGGACGAAGATTCGTATCAGTGTGATAGACGACTGGGAGGTGGCCAAGCAATTGGTGCGGAAGACGGCAGTAGTAGTAGCATTCAAACGAAGCCTCAAAAGCCGGGAGTGTTCTTCAAGCTCGCGGTGTGGGAGGAGTACAAGGAGGCGTACATGTGAGGATGTGAGAGATGCTGAAGAAAATGGTACCGAGATTTAGTATAGCGAGTGTATTCTCCTACAATAAAAAAACATATTTTTCGAGTAACAAAGTTGCGGAACGGTTAGTACACGGGGGATTCTTCACCGAAATGACAACGTAGACAGGTGTAGATGGCTCGACTGTAGTTTCTAATGAAAATACGGACGCAAGAAGAACGAAAGTGGTAATTAAAACCACACTTAACGCATTCACGACATTGGCTACCTCCAGCCAAGTCAGCATGTGAATTGGCTGTTCAGCTGAGCGTCCGACACGAAGTGGCTGCCCCCTCCACACCGCCAGCCCCCACCGCTCTTGTACCAGTTGAAGCCCGCTGGGCATGGACAGATGCGACGAATCTTCTCCTGAATGGCCGCCGCGCGGCGTCGCTCTTCCTCCAGCTTGGCTTGGTCACGAGCACGTCGCAGTTCCTCCAGGTGAGCTGCGTGAGCTTCCTTCGCGCGCTCCAGTTCCTCCCAGTCCTCGTCAGACACGCCAGGATCTCGCTGCTCCTTCGCTTTCTTCTCCTTTTCGTCTTTATCGTCTTCTTCTTCAGCGTCCGGGTCTTCTTCAGCCTCCACCTCCATCTTCTCCTCTACGACCGCGTCTTTCTCTTCCATCTCTTCTTCAAACGAAACCTGTTCGGGTTCCTCTTGTTCCGTCACCTCCGAGACCGAGTCTTCTTGTCGTGGCTGCTGCTGTTGAACGTTAAACATCGAGGTATCCGTAACCAGCGACGACTGCGAGAGCACCGGACCATCGGGTGGGCGTCGTGCAGCCACAATGCTCTCCCCTGCCATGGCTGCGTCCTCAGCTCTGATGGTCCGCACCTCCTCGTGTATGTTGCTCTTGTACACTCGCGTTGCGCGGCACTGCTTCGTCTCCTTCCACACCCGCACAGCGTCTCGACCATTGCCAAACCCATCCAACTCCTTCAACGCCGCAAAAGTCCGCTGCAAAACCTCCTCAGCCCCATCATCCAGCTTCATTTCCTCCTTCTCCGCCTTCGCTCGAAGGAACGCCACGCCGTCTTCGGGTTCCCAGTCCGGGAAGTCGATGAATCTTGTGAAGCGGCTCTTGAGTCCAGCGTTGCGATTCAACATGACGTCCATGTCCTTCGGGTAGCCCGCGATCACGATCACCATGCCGCTGTACACCGGGTCCGTCATCGCAGCCACGAGTGTCGTCATCGCTTCCTCTCCATACATTCCCTTGCCCAACTCGTACGCTTCGTCGATGAACAGCAGCCCCCCCTTCGCCTCCACGAGCTTCTCCGTCACTTTCATCTTCGTCTGACCCAGATACTCCCCCGTCAGATCCAAGCCCGAGGTCTCCACCAGCTTCGTAGTACCCAACGCCCCCATCGAGTGCAAGATCTGCGCCATCACACGCGCCACCGTCGTCTTCCCCGTGCCAGGAGAACCTCGGAAGACGAAGTGGCCGATCTCCGGACGCTCCGAGCCTTCACGTTCCGCTACCGCCATCTCCATCTGCAGGCGAGAGAGCTGCTCTCGGATCTGGTCCATGCGGTACAGTCCGTCCAGCAGCTTCATCGGGTCTTCATCAGCGGCGACGCCCTTGCCGGGAATCCCAGAGCCACGTCGAGCAGCTAGAAGGCTTTCACCCGCTTGTTCCGCGTCGCTCTCGGTAATGGTACACTCTTCTTCCGGCTCGTTAACTACGCGCTGAGCTCGACACTGTAGGAGCTCCTTCCACATGCGCACAGCGTCACGCCCGTTGCCAAAGTTCCCCAGCTTCTTCAGCTGTACGAATGTGTGCTGTAGTGACGTCACAGCTTCACTTTTCACCTCGAAGTTCTCAGCCTCCGCCCTCTCGCTCAAGAACACGACGGCGTCCTGCGCCTCCCAGTCGGGGAAGTCGATGAAGCGGGCGAATCGGCTCTTGAGTCCGACGTTGCGGTCCAGCATTTGGTCCATGTCCTTCGGGTACCCAGCGATAATGATGACCATCCCAGCATAGCTCGGGTCGGTCATTGCCGCCACCAGAGTCGTCATAGCCTCCTCTCCGAACTTGCCCTTGCCCAACTCGTACGCTTCATCAATGAACAATAGTCCGCCCTTGGCTTCCCCGAGTTTATCCGTGACCTTCTTCTTCGTCTGACCGACGAACTCCGCCGTGAGGTCCAGTCCTGACGTCTCGACCAGCTTCGTAGTGGCCAACACCCCCATACCATGAAGAATCTCCGCCATGACCCTCGCGACGGTAGTTTTCCCCGTACCGGGAGACCCACGGAAGACAAAGTGACCAACGTCTGGCAGTCCAGAGCCTTCGCGGTCCGCCACGATCATCTGGTTGCGTAGCTGCGATAGTTTCTCCTTGATCTCGTCCATGCGATACAGTTTATCCAGTAGCTCCAGCGGGTCCTTCTGCTGTGTCTCCCTCTCAGCGCCGACGTCCTCCAACGTCAATACAGTCGTGCCGTCCACCATGGGGCGACTCATGGCCTTGCCCATCGCGTGCTTCAGCAACTGCTCCACTGCGCCGGCATTCCCAAAGTTCGGCTGGGTCTTCTGAAGCGCCAACTGCTTCAGCAACGCCTCCGCTACGTCGTACGGACACGTCACGCTCCTCTTGGCGCAGTTCCACTCCAGAATGTCCAGCAGCTCGTGCTCCGTGTAGTCCTCGAACTGGAACGCGTACTGCGGGGGGAAGCGCCGCATCAGTCCAGGGTTCTGAGTGCGCAGCATGTCGAGCATTTCGCGCTCGTACCCGATCAAAAGCACGGCTAAATCGTCGCTCTCAGTGCCCTGAACCTTCTCCACCAACACGTCCAGCACCTGCTTGCCATACATGTTGTCGTTCAAGTTGTACGCTTCGTCGATGACCAGGACTTTGCCCCTCGACGCCTCCAGGATCTGCGACGTCTTCGTCTGCGACTCACCGACGTGGCTACCGACGAAATCCCCCGCCGTCTTCTTCACCACTTCGCCATTACTCAAGAAGTGCAGCGCCTTCAGAATGCGTCCATAGTATCCAGCACACGTGGTTTTACCCGTTCCAGGGTTGCCCAAGAAGAGTCGATTGAGACAGATTGGCACCGTCTCCTGGCCCTTGAGCTCCCGCTCGTAGTTCTCGTCGCTAATTCGCACCAACTTCTTCATCTCGTCCTTGATTTTACGCCAGCCAGTCCTCTCCTCCACTTCATTCAGCACAGCTTGCAGCTTGGGGTTCGTAGACGGACGATCGCCCAGTAAGTCCACCGTCTTGAAGGTGAGCGTACCGTCAAAGTCTTCGCGTGCCATCGCCTCCTTAGCCGCTTGATCGAACAGCTTCCGCACCGCTCGAGCATTGCCGAAACCTTTACGCCCCGCAGCCTTGGCAAGACGACGACAGGCCACCTTGGCGATGGGCTTCTCGTACTCCCACCCGCGGTCTTGCGCTATCCCGTCCCATACAACCTCCAGCTCTCGCGCGTCAAAGTCTTCGAACAGCACCTCTTCGAAGCGAGACTGGAGACCGTCGTTGTAGGCGTACAGCTTCTTCTGGATGTCGTCTTCGTAGCCTGCGAGGATGATCGACAGGTCGTCTCGCTGGTCCTCAGCTGCTGTTAGGAGCTCCGCGACAATGGGCTTGCCCTTGAAGTCGCCCGCAGGGTCCAGCTCGTACGCTTCGTCGATGAACAAGACGCCGCCCTTGGCCTTCTGCAGCTTCAAGCGGAACTCGGCGGCTCCGTCGTCTTTCAGTTGCTGCGCGGTGCACTCTACGAACGTGTTGTGTCGTCGGATCCTCGAGTCTTTCATCACGCCGGCGAATAGTCGAGCGACGGTCGTTTTGCCAGTGCCAGGGTTCCCCATGAAGCAGTAGTTGAACGACATGGCGTTCTTCTTGCGCTGGATCGCAGAGAGTTGCTGCAGCATCATTGCATTCTTGAACAGGTTCACCGCCGCTTGCTTCACCTTCTTCAGGCCAACCAGCTTCAGGAGATCCTCCATCGCCTGAGAGCGACAGCCGTATTGGCTCTTCAGAGCCTCCCACTTGTCCTCAACTGATACCGGACCGGACAGGATAACGCTGATGGGAGCCCCAGGACCAGTTGTAGTCGGCACAAGCTTCAATTCCGTGTCATGTAACCATACTGTGCTCGCCTCGGGGTACAACTTGGCGAATATCTCGATGAGTTTCCTGTGGACATGGGATGTCGAAGCCTGGCTTAACCGGGCTGCCAGCCGAGCGACCGCAATGATAACGAGCGGGTGTGCGTAGCCTCCACCGTCTTCAGAGCAGATCTTGGCCACGTATTCCTCCAACTTGACGCGTGCTTCGGCCGTATCCTGCTTCCGAACAGCCAGCAGCTCCAACGCCATGAACAAGTTGCCGTCCTCCTTCAGCTTCCCTTGACCCTGCACGTTCTTCAGGTAGTTGACCCCTCCAAATGGATTCTTGGACGCATTATCCTTCGTGTTGGTTAGTGCCGCGGGGATGAAATTCAGCTTTGAAGCCAGAGTCTTCTCCATGCGCTGAGGGATCGCTTCAGCAGCTCTCGTTGATAAAGACTTGCCATCCCACGGGTACCAGACGTTGAGTGTCTCGTACAGCGGACTCACTGAGCCAGCTAAGACCCGAAGCTTGTCCAGATCTTCGGTCGACACAATAGACGGCGCTTGCGTAGGGACAGCAGGTTTCTCTTCTTCTTCCATGCTCATACTTCCACTGGGCTTCATGAACGTGATCTTTTGAGGCGGTTGCTTGACCTGGGACTTCTCTGGTAGACGCGACAGGATAGCGTTCCGATTTGAGTCAATAATGTCGGCCCGGTGGGTGGGGAACAGCGCGTACGGGTGCCACACGATCCAACCGCCGCCTTCTTTGCCTGCTTTTGCGTCTCGATACAGCGCGTCGTAGCCGTGGGAGGTTTGCCGACGCACCCAATCCCGCAGAACATTCCCCTTCTTGCCCTTGTTCTTGGGAAGATCGACGGGGTTCTGGAGAGACTTGGCCGTGAAGAGATGACCGAACAGGACACTCGCTTTGTCTCTACCGACAACTCGGTTCACGTTCTCTTGGGTCGCCTCGTACACCTCCATCCCATTGAATTGCTGGTTCCCGAAGTCCTTCATCTCGAATCTGTCCATGTGCTGCGACTGCAGCTTCCGATTCAAAACGACAAACACCGGAAACTCCACGGGCGAGAAGAGGGGAGCCGACCACTGCGCCTTCGAAGCCTGGTCGTCCTTGAATCTCTCCAGCATCTTCAACTTCCGGATGAGGAAGTCGCGTTTACTCGACTGGCTCATGTCAACGTGAGTTACGCCGTTCATCTCGGGTAGGATCCGCGCTGCTTCGGGCGACCACAGACCGAGCTTCTTGTCACTCAGTATACGGTGCGTCTCCTTGATCATACCGTCCAAGCGAGTCGCAGAGCAGCAAGGACAATCGGACGGGAACCCTCTGCTGCACAGCCGTAACATGAACGAATGTCCAGCGGGACAAAGCCACTCCGTCTCGTTCGTGCACTGCACAGTATCCGCTGACACTCTGCACGGCACGTTGACTTTACCCCCACACGTAGAGAAGTTCCAGCAGGGTCTCTCCACAGACTCCTGGCAGGAACCACTCTCCACTTTATCCGAGCATTTCATCGCGACCTCGTGTCCGCAGCCCAACTGCTTCAACACGCGAATGACACAGGGACTTGGCGCTTGCTTGCCTTGGAGCACCTTAAACGCGTCGCAGCACTTCATCTCGATATCGTGTCCACACGTTGACGTCCGACGGAAGCGCACGGGAGCCACGCAGTCCTTGAGGATGGCTCTGAGCATCGTCGGCCGCGCTCCAGGCACTGGTAGACTGTCCACCACGACGCTATCGTCGTGTAGCAGCTGAACCAACGGCGTCTGAGCTGGCCACGGTTGCCACGCAGCCAAATACTTGCTCAGGTGACAGGGTAGACGCACTACGTGACCGCAAATGGGCAACTCGGCCGTCACCAGTTCTTCACACACCGCAGTGACGTGTCGCGCTTCGCTGCACTTCATCTTGGTCTGGTGGCCACAGCTCCGTGCGTACGTCACTTCGTGGCTGCATTGCACGTTGAGCCCGTAGCTGCGGAAGTTGCTGGAATCCCCTTCGTTCACCACTTCCAGGGGCTCGATATCGTCCATAGTATTCGAGTATTGAGCAACTTTCTCGTACAACCGCTCCTTCTCGAAGCAAGTAGTCGAACACTCGTGTCCGCACTCAGGATTCGCCACCACCACCGACTCCTGGCAACGCGACGGACTCTGCGCGAGCTCAAACGCCCGCTCACACCGCACCATCTCGTGGTGGCCGCAGCGACGCTGAAACTTTACGGTTCGCTTGCAAAAGTAGTCCTTCGGGCCGAAGGCTTCCCCTTCTTGGACGAAATCCAGCGTCGTGCATGTTTCACCCGTCCACTGCTTGAGACTCTCTGCTATCGGACAGGATACAGTGGTTTCGTGTCCGCATCGAGGCAGCGCCACCTTGACCTTCTCCTTGCAAGCTAGTCGACGCACTCCACTGACGTAATCCTGACGGTCGTGACAGGATAAGGAGACCGTATGCTGACACGGTGGCGTGTACTCGACTTTCTCCGAGCACGGAGGCGCAAACCCCTTGACATATCGATCAAACTCGCTACACGTGCACTGCAGAATGTGCTTACACTCTTCGTACACATACGGCGCGATCGCCTTCTTGTTGCATACAGGCCAGTTATCCCGTCCGGACAGGATCTCGCTATGAGTATGGCACTGCATCTTCTGGTCGTGACCGCAGGGCAAGCTCACGTCCACGCGGATATCGCACTGGTACTTGTTCAACGCCTCGCCAATCGACATTTTCCCAGAAGAACCGGTAACTGCAGAGCACTTCAACACTCTCGGGTGGCGACTGCATGGCGACTCCACTGGTACAGCGCAGCGCTGGTTGTGTTTGTCGAGCTGCGGCCAATGGCACATCAAGCCGCACTCGTGAGAGCACGCCAGTTCCTTTGAACACACCACGGTGCAGAACCCAAGCTTCAAGTCTTGCTCCCCCTTCGCCAGCTTGACGGACGTGCGGTGCGCGGGACAGCAGATCGGGAGCGCAGGTCCGATACGCGGCCCCCTGTACGTTGTACAGTCCGAGTTAGCGTCAGTATTATCCGGTTCCGCGTCGTTCTCGAGGAGTTGCAAAACCTGTTTCCAGTGCGCAGTCTCACCAAAGTACTCGGCATTCCCCACAACGTACATGCCCAATCGTGCACGACTCAGTAGAACGATCATGCGGTTCTGGAGCTTGACGAACGGCGTGCGAGACTTCCCGTCAATAACCAGCGAGATGATGACGATATCCGCCTCGTCGCCTTGGAAGCGATCCACCGTAGACAGTAAGCAGGACGGGACCGGTTTAGGATCACGGCCTGTTGTCATCATCCTCAGTCCGTGAGTAAACATCAGCGTCTTGCGCATCAACATGAGTTGGCCCTTGTACGGCGTGAGCACGGCGATCGACTTGGACGGGACGCCACAGTGCACTAGATACTGCACCAGCTTGCACGTCATGGCCGCCTCCTGGTTGTTCACACGCGACAGACCGACCGAAGCGCGTTGTTGTGCCCCAGTATGCGTCCAGAAGAAAATATGCGGCGACACCCCCGGAACTTCACGCCCCCCTCCTTCACACGCGTCGAGGAGGGGAGCACCCCCCACTTTCCTACTGGCCCCACCGATGAGCTTCGTCCCGCAGACTTCGTGGTCCTCGATGCTCGTGATCTCGTCGTAGAAATTCCGCGTGAGGTCGCAGATGTTCTTACGCATCCGCCGCTGGATCGAGAGGACGGACGACGGCACTTCGTTGCCCTGAGGGGCGCTGATGAGTCTCTCGAACATGGAGATGTTGATCTTGTTGACGCGCTCGAAGTCGATGCGCCCCATGACGGACGGCTGGAGCTGCATGTGGTCGCCGATCATCTCCAGCTTGCGGGTGGACGAGCTGAAGCACGAGAACAGCAGCGGCTCCATCACCTCCGACGCCTCCTCGACCAGAATCGCGAACGGGTTGGTAGTGCGGATGGCCTCCAGTCGGGAGACGCAGCCGGTGATCGTGCCGCCGATAACAGCTTTGCCCTCGTAGACCCGGGAATTCGCCCGGAGAACTTCGCGCTGGTGCTCGATTTTCAGGTTTTCGAGGGTCTTCGAGAGCTCGCGCTGGAGTTTCGTGTTGAGATCCCCCCAGAGGTTAAGAACCGAGATAAGTGCGCTCCACCGATCGTCTACCGCCATATCCCAATGCCACTCCGGGGGTAACACTAGCGTTTGATCGGGTGTCATCCATAGAGCCTTCCCTTCTTCGTCTGCATCGTCGACACCTTCAACGACGTCCTCCATTTCGTCGTCTTCTACCTCGAAGACGTCGCGCATGTGCTGCAGATGCTCCGATTCCTCCTCCACTTCGTCTTCGTTGTCGTATTGGACGGCGTCTACGAAGTCCTCCAAGTCGCTATCCGAGCCCATCAGGTCGTCGTCCTCCGCTTTCGATTCGTCAGCATCTTCAACCTCTGGATGGAACTTGACGGCTTCAGAAGGCTGCGAGGGCTGCTCCACTGGAGATTCAACTGGTGCAGTTTCGTGGTTATCGGCTGACGCGTTGGTACTGGCGTCTATCTCGCCGGTGTTAGGCAGCTCCAGCTTCGGAGATTTCGCAGCGACTTGGATACTGCTACGCCCAACGTGGTCTCTGCAGAAACTGGAGCCGGGCAGCGGGGAACTTTTGCACGGTTTGCCCTTCCTCGTCTTCGCCTGGCACTTGTCGGTACTCGATTGCGCCGCACGCGCTGAAGCAGCAACAGCTTCGGCGTGGTGTTGGCCGCAATACTGACCCGTGGTAGCAATCTCGAAGCAACCCTCGCCACGCTTCGACGTCCACTTACAGTACAGATCCTCTGCGTGCGCCTTGCAGTAGGACGCGTTGGGCTCTGCGACCTCCGCGCACATTCCATCGAGGCCCCAGCACAGCCGATGCTGCTCGCACGAGTTTCGAGGGGGCTCCTCCACCGCCTCCTGCGCCAATTCATCTCTGGCCAGACACACGAAGCACGCGTGGCTCTCACAGAAGCTCTGGACCTCATCGAGTCGGCAGTTGTTGCATTCCGCAGCTGAGCACAAGTGCCGCGTGCAGTACAGACGCTTGTGTGCCACGCTGTCCATACAAAACGCTTGTCCATCCATCGTGAACTTGCACGAATGCTCCTGGCAGAAACCACTGCCCTCACTACACACTCGAAGACAAGGAGCGGCTGATTCGGAGTAGCCACATGCCGGCAACGGACGGAAGCCCGAGATCCACTGGTACAGCACCTCCAGAGGGTCGATCTCACGATCGTAGTGCTTGATGCCCTTGTGAAGGCGTGCAATGTCTGCGTTTGTCAGCGTCGGCTTCTCCTTCAGCACAAGAGCCAGGAACACCACAGGCGACGTCTGTGCGGGTTCTTGGGCCTCCGAATCCTCACCGGTATCCTCAGTAATGGTAGACTGTTTCTCTTCGGCATCGCCCGCATCCAGAGCCTTTGACAGCTTCCACAGCGTGGCCACGGCTTTCGACAGTGCCGGAACTCCCGCCTGCACGATCTTCCAGTCGTCCGTACCGAGCGTTTTAGCGCCACGAGCAACAAGCGTCTGCGCCTCGATAATCGGAGCGAAGCAGTCGCGGAACTTGTGCCACTGGTCACGCAATTCCTGGCACTTCTCGATGCGGGTCGAGACAGCACGGACACTCGGATCCGAGTTGGCGACGTTGCGTTCCCGGTACTGCTCCAGCTCGGGCTCGTTGCCCCCTCCGCCAATCCGAACAAGCTTCTTGAAGGTGTTCCCCAGGTAGTATCTGCCAAAGTAGGGCGTGTGCTTTGGCGTGTGGTCCAGTGAAGGCTCCGACCGCAGCAAGTCCAGCAGAAACTCGTCGATCGCGTGGTTCTTGTACGACAGCACGAGGATCGGCGGGTCTCCGACCTCGCGGTTCTTCTGCTTCCAAGGTCCCGGACTACCAGCAAAGCTCGCACAACCACCACGCCCAAGTACGACTTGCCCGTGCCAGGGGGTCCTTGCGTGCAGTGCACCGGGTACATCATGGCTTCGCAGAAGCTCCTCAACTGTCCTGGATCCAGCGTCGCGCTGTTCACCAGACTCAGCAGCTTCTGCTCCAATCTCGCACCTAGCGCTGGGTCCCGACGAATGTCGACTATCGGGTCTAGCAGTGAGAACTGAACCACCTTCTGGATCAAATCCTGCGTCGGCGCACTAAAATCTGAGTCTCCAGCGTCGTCCCCTTCATAGTCCCCACTCCTTCCAAACGCCAGCGCTTCATTGGACAAGTTCAATAGTGCCCCATTCTGGAACGGTACCGGCAGTTGGCGCTGCTTCTCGAGCGCTATCAAGACGGGGATGAACTCCGGCACAAACGTCTGGCAGTCGATGATCGCCACTGCGTCCCCCACCGCCGGATTCTGCGCCATCAGCGCGTTCCCCCCTTCATCCAGATACTGCAGCAGACGCAGCGTCAGACATCCCCTCTCTCTGGCCTTGTACTCGTCATTGCTTTTGCCCTGGAACGTGAGCTCCGCCCAGTAAATCTCGTCTGTAGTTCGCAGCGAGGCCTCACGGTTGGCGAGTCTCACGACTCCAACCAAGTTGGGACTTGACAGTCGCTTGGTCGTACGCTAGTGGATGGGAGCCAACGGCGGACGACGCGACGCAATCTGCTCGATCGAGATGGTGCCGTCGTACTTGACGCTGGAGATGAAGCCATCGTAGATATGCGTGGACGCGAACTTGGACGGGGGCCCACGCAGTCGCTGCTGGTACTCGGCCGCGCACTTACTGCAGTAGCCTTTAGAGTGCATTCGGTGGGCGCACAGGAACGTCGCGTAGCGATCACACTGCGAGTTCTTGTTGCAGCTCAGCAGCTTCTCCTTGCCTGGGAAGGGCCACAGCGGCTGGTCACACACTTTGTCCCCCATTTTGACGGTGCAGTGAGGCAGCAACGCGTTGTTCCCCTCGACGAACGTCATGCCGATCCACAATTTCACAATAGTCACGAAATATTCCTCCGTGCTCTCGTAGACTTTGCCTTCGTTGGAGCGAGGTTGCTGGAGTTTCGGGAGTAATGCTGGCTGGAAGTTGTGGTAGTCTGCCAACCAAGCCACGGTGGGGTGTCTCCAGTCCGGCAGAGCCGCCTCCTTCGACTCGACGTCACTCGACTCCCGCACTTTCACCTTGATGACCCACGACTTGTCCATTTGATTCAGCAACGTGGCCAATCTACCACGAGCAGGACGGTGGGTTGGCAGTCGGACACTCAAACTACTGTCCGCTTGGGCCACCATCTCATCCAGCGCATCCTTGACGTCGTCTCGCTTCAAATTCCACGTGAACTTCAGCAGTCGAGTGACGACTCGTTCTACCAATTCTACCCCCTCTAAGGTCTCATCATTGCCGTCTAGGGAGGATTCACCACTCTGCGTCACTTGACTCAGTAGAACAGCCACCGCCTTGCTGATCGCAGGTAGAGGGGGAGGCTCGATCGACGCCGAGAAGGGCAGGCGCGCCAGAGCAGAGAGCAGCATCTTGACTGCATCCAACGGGAGGCTCTCCACCCCCTGCCAGCTACTGAGCCAGGCCTTGTCCATGTGCTCGATCGTCTCCTTCAGCTTGTGGTTCGGACAGTTCTTGAGAACCGACCGGATGAACTGGAGGTTCGAGGGGTTCAACGGAAGTTTGGGGGCTCGGTAGCCGCCGGATCTTGGTCCTTGGTCACGTCCTTGATTCCGGTTATTATCTTGGCCCCTCCCTCGTCCTCGACCTCGACCGCCTTGGTTCCGGTTGTCAGGGCCTCTTCCCCTCCCTCTTCCACTTGGTTGTCTGCCGCCGCGACGGCCACCTCGACCACCATCACGACCTCCAACCATCGTTAGCTTTAGTAATTCTTCTGCTTGCTCCTTCCTCTGGGCTTGATCTGCTCTTGACTAGGAGAATTCCGAAGTGACAGATTCCATCACAGGGGTTCGACAATACAGTTAGGTTAAGATTGACAAACCTTTTTGGTCTGTGGGGGTCATCACATCAGAATGTTAGAAGATGTTGTTTGTATATGATCAAATTAGAACCACATAGAGGAGTTCTCTCTGCGCGTGGAGAGCATGCGCGTCTGGCGCGTCTGGCGGCGGCTGTTGCGGATGATCTCCATTGTCACGATGGCTTTCTGCAGGAATTCGGGCACTTGGATGGTCTTGTCGGCCGCGCGCAGCAATGGGGGGAAGCCGAGCTTCTTGGCCACCAAGTTGCCCAGTAGACGGGCGCAACGGCCGTTGCCGTCGTGGAACGGGTGGATGTAGAACACGAGCACGGCGAACGCGTAGTACGCGCACAGCAGGGGGCGGTTCTCCCACCGGCTCGAGTCGTTGAGCGTCTCGATGAGGTTGTCCAGCGCGTCTTCGATCTCCCCGGCGGGGATAAACACGCGGTAGATCCGAGGCGACGCGTACCCGACCGCCAGGTCCGTGCGGAGGACGCCCGCCTGGCCACTTGAGGCGGGGAGGAGACACCGATGCAGTGCGAAGAGCTGCTCGCGCGTGATCACGCATGACGTGTCGTGCATAATCTCGTTGATGACGTCCAGCAGCTGCTTACGCGGGTTCTCGGCAGTGGAGCTCCTGCGTGTGACGGGCGCGTCGTGCGCGGAGCCAATGGCGTCGTACAAGTCGCTGGACGTGAACGTGGCGGGCTTCGCGCCGTCGCAGCAATCGGCAAGCTCCGCTTTCCGCTCGAAAGCTTCGTACTCACCCTCCAGCTTCTCCAGTAGCTACATTACAGCAAGCAGAGGAGTTAGAACACGTGCCGTAATTGGAGAGAGGTTAGTGGCGGACCTGCTCGATTTGGCGGTACACGGGGGACTTGGGGTTCTCTGCATGTCCAAAGAGTCGCTCGCCTACAGCACAATATCTCCATTAGGCCAATGCAACTGTATATTATAGAGATGATGGGCTTACCGTGTGGGGACTTGGAGGTTTTCGTGTGGAAGGGGGTGGCTTTTGGTGGAGGTGGGGTAGGAGGAATCGGGGCTCTTCCAGGGTGTATGTGTCCTACAAGATACGTGGGGGATCCTGTTAGACTGGTATGCAGCGTATATAGCGCAATAACTTCTTTGAACGGCTTACCTGGCACGTTGTATTTGCACAGAACGCAGTCTGGAGCAGAGGATGGTGCGGGTTCCGGCGTTGCAGTCTCTGGCGTCTCGTCAACCTCCATCTCATCCGTGTTGCCGGAGCTGGCATCATTGTCTTCTCCCTCAGCCTGCTCCTTCAGATACCTCTCCACCTTGATAGATAACTCGTGGACGTCATTGAACAGCTCTGCCTCTGTGGGGCTAACGGCGTACAGGTACTGGAGATAGTACTTGAGGTGCCCCAGCAACGTCCACTTGGAGCGGATCTTGCCATTGCATTCCTCGATCACGCGCTTAAGTGACGAGTCTTGACTTCCGTGGGGTTCGCCGTGGCCGTGCTCACGCAGCGCGTCGTTGAAGAGACCATTGCGCAGCAACAGCACAAGCGAGCGCAGAATCGGAACCACTGCCGCGTGGTCCTCGCTGCTCATTGACGTAGCCAGCGTGTCCACCATGTCCAACAAGCCCCACTCCAGAGCGAGCGGGGTCGTATCGCAAACGTTCACTGCACAATAAAATTTTAAGCCAAGTTAGAAATAAAGACGAAGTACAATGCAGCCAATACATGACAGTGCAACTTACAGTCTTCACGGAGAATGGACGGGTCCGTCAATTCTCCGTTGGCGGTGATAGCGTTGTCCAGCGTTTGGCAGTACTGGAATCTGGGGATTCTTCCAGTCCCAACGTTTGACGAGGCAGCACTTTGAAGATCTTGGCGAAGCGTAGACAGAATCATCACGGACCTGACAACCCGCTGGATGCGCTGCAGCTCGTGCTGGTCTTCCGACATGACGCGGTCCGAGTACCAGGAGAGCACAGCCACCGTTGACATCTTACAGATCATCGGAACCGACACAATGGTCTGGATTCCTGCACGTCTTGCGTGTGGGAGCAGGAAGAACTGTGACTGCTGCGCTGCATGGAGGTCCAGCCACTCCGGGTGCTGCCCACTGAAGACGTTTCCAATGTGGCCCTGACCCGGGTCGATCATGATCATGGACGACACCTTCCGGTACTTCTGAATCGCGTCAGTCCACAGCGCTGCAGTGTCAATCGGTCGGTTCTTCAATGCTCGGGGCGACAACACCGTAGTCGCCTTATGCTGACGGTGGGCTGCAGTGTTGCTCTTCTGCCAGATGCTGTGCGTGACCAAGATGCAGTTGTCGTCGTCGTCGAGCACCGGACAATGTACCTGACCCATCAACCACGGATCCTACCAACATAAAATACGTTAGCACATTACTATAAAAATAAAATACAGGTTAAGGAACAACTTACCCGAGTGATCACTCGAAGAGTAAACTCCAGAGCTCCCGCCAGCGTCGCGTTGTCAATGTGGTCGACCGCCACCGTAGCTCGGAATCCGCTCTCTGTGGCGTGGTTGGCAATCAGGAACTTGGCCAGCTCGTTGTGCGCAAAGTCGACCGCATCCGACAATGGTGACGACCCCCAGCGATCCAGCAAGTTCACGTTCGCGCCACAATCCACCAGGTACTTGGCGATCTGCAGATGCCCCTCCGCACTCGCCACATGCAGCAGCGTGCGCAGGTCGTAGTCCTCCATGTCCGGACGCACCAGCTCAGGCACCAGCTGCTTGAGTTTGTCCATGTCTCCCTGCTTCGTGGCCTTGAACGCCAGCGCGATGTTGTGCTCGTCCTCGCTGCTCTTAACCTGACGACTCACGAGCTTCTTCTTCTGGTGCGCGCGCAGCATCTCGGCGATGGCGAACTGCTGCTTCTCCAGCGCGATGCTGATGGGCGAGCGGCCCCTTCCGTCCACCACGTTGGTGTTCACCCCGGCCGACAGCAGCAACTCAATGACGCCCAATTGTCCGTTCTCAACTGCAACATGCAGCGACGTACGTCCGAGCTCGTCCGTGACGTTGACGCCCATACCGCCGAGCCACGAGCGCTTGACGTTCTCGGTGTTGCCCTCCTGCACGGCGCGGAAGAAGGCGGCGACATCGGGGCTTGACCGACTTCTAAACCGGTACAATACAGGATAAAAGATCCATAACCTGTCACTTCAAGTTGCCCTTAAACTGTCTAAGACCGGGTTACTCACCGCCTTATCCCGTCACTGGCCCTTGCGTTGCCTTCGAACGGCGAGAGCTTGGCGCTGTGGACCGGGTAGTGCTCGCGCTCCAACAGACGCAAGATGGCTACATTCTTGGTCTCGACGGCGCAGTCGATGGGGGAGCGCCCCCAGCGGTCCAGCGCCTCGGCGTTGGCCCCGCACTGCAGCAGGTAGTCCACCATCTGCAGCTGCTGGTCGCTCACGGCAATATGTAGGGGCGTTCTACGTCGGGTGGGGGTAGAACGCATGGCAATTTAGTTAGAGATTGACATTGGTACGACTGCTCTACTCTACTCTGCTCTACTATTATCTAGCGGTGGGGGATCGTACCGTTTGTCGTAGTCGGCGGCGTTGACGTCGGCGCCGTGCTCCTCGCGCAGGCGGCGCATGGCCTCCAGGTTGCCCTCGGAGGCGGCCCAGCACATGGCCGTGGAGTGCGAGACGCCGCCGCCCAGAGCCTTAGCCTCGTCGAACTGCGCCGCGCTCTGGACGTTCACCACGCTGCCAGTCACCGCCGCCATGGTCCCGAGGAAGTGTTCGAGAAGCGCGTTAAACCAGCAAAAACGCGATTGGCCAAATATATTTGATCGAACAGTCGCGCCTCAAAGCGAGCAACCCATTGGCTCTTTTGATCGAGCATGCTCGACCAAAAAACGCTGCGGCGCTTTGAAAAAAATATTGTAGACTGGAGATCCCTTACCTATTAATAATAATTGATTTTGATTTAGGGCCCTAAATTAGGGGGGGCAACTTCAAGTGCTTAGATGCTTAGATTCATTTTCATTTCGGTGAGGCCGAGCAGCAGCTAGACTACTTCCCCTACTGCTGCAAAGGCTACGCGTGTGTTGTATGCACGTGTGTTGTATGTTAATGCATGCACGCGTCGAGGTCAGTGGTGTGGGCATGGTCTTAGTGTGCCGTTAGTATGTTGCTTGCAGATGTACATGGCCGCACTACTAAGCACGCTACGAAGACGAACCTCGCTGTACGGCACTCTCTGCTAGGGGACGCCTCGCTGCATGCAGTACAGTCTGCAGCATACTTTTACTTGTGGCCCGGTGGCTTCCGAGAGAAACCTTGAGCCAGTAGCCGCCTGCAAAGATTGCAGACTAAACATTCATCAACACAAAAATCCTCATTCGATTGATGGCCAAGACAGCATTGCAAGAGCTGTGAGATGGTAGTTGAAGCGGTCCTGGGGAATGAAAGCACGAAGTCCTTCTCAGCCGTAGCAATCCTCACAGGTCTTCATCCAGTCAAGTAACATGCATTTGACGCCTACACTGACTGAACCATGCTTGTCAACTCCGGCGGCGCGGCGCGAATTGCACACCCTTTCCAGCAGCTTCACAGTCCAGGGCCTTGGACTTGGACATCACTTGCATCGCTCTTGATGACCAGTGGTCATTCACCACGCAGTGCGGTCTCTGGCGTGTCCGAGCCTCGGACGCTGAAGGCTTCAGCCTGAAGCTGCCCCCGCTCAGGCTCAAAATCCCACGATCTGCAGGGCAATCAAAGTTTCGTGTAAGTAGCCCCCCCTCCCACTAAAAATTCTGCCACGTACTTGACCCCCCGAGATATCTCGGGCTCACTTTGGAATCCGCGTCCTCCAGCTCAAGTCTCTCTCTCTCTCCGCTTTCCTCCTCCTCTGGCCATGTCGACCCCCGCCGTGTCCTCGCAGCCGCAGCTGTACATCTACGACCACTGCCCGTTCTGCTGCCGCGCGCGCGTGGCCATGGGGCTCAAGAAGGTGCCGCACGACGTGCTGTTCCTGGCCAACCACGACGAGGCCACGCCCATCGGCCTCGTGGGCTTCAAGCAGGCGCCCATCCTCGTGCCCGTGGGGGAGAAGCCCTTCGCCGAGAGCTGGGACATCGTGGCCTACATCGACGCGCACTACGGCGGCGCGCCCATCCTCAAGCCGGCGTCGGGCCGCGAGGACCTGGCCAAGTGGATCGACACCATCATGCCGCTGCTGGTCAAGCTCTACCTGCCGCGCTTCCACGCGGCGCCGCTGCCCGAGTTCACGCTGCGCGCGTCGCGCGACTACTTCAAGAACAAGAAGGAGCAGAGCTTCGGCGCGTTCAGCGACAACCTGGCGCAGAGCCCCGAGCTCGTCAAGCAGGTCAACGCGCTGCTGGTGCAGCTCGAGCCGCTGCTGCACTCGGGCCAGTCGGTCAACGCCGAGCTGAGCTACGACGACCTGGACCTGTTCGGCCGCCTGCGCGGGCTCACGCTCGTCAAGGGCGTCGAGTGGCCCGCCAAGGTGCGCCAGTTCCTCGAGTACTTTTCCGAGCACGGAGACGTGCCGCTCTACGACAACGTCGTCAAGATCTAAGGATGAATGAAGGGTGAAGGTTTGAAGGCTAAGGCTTGCCCTCGGGTAAGGCAATTCATGTCATGACAATGTGTCAATTGTGTATGTATCGGACTGTGTTCTATAGTTCTGCGAGTCGCACAGGTCTCATTCGTTCTCGGTGTTTCGAGTTCCTTGGACTGTACTCGACCTTACGAATCTCTCTCAGGTGTGGTGCTTCGGTTGCTTGAAGGGTACCGACGATATGCGTGAGGCGGTCTCTTGGACACTGGACAAAGTGCCGAGATGGGGAGGCTAAACGTCTTGTCGGGTCTAAAACCCATGCTCCACGGACTCGGCCTTGAATTGTGGCTCGATTCAGGCGAGGAACTCGCGTCGCCGTAGCGAAGACGCCAACAACGATAACTATGGAGTCAGCTTTCCCCCGCTCTTCTCGTCTTCATCCAGAAGAAGCTGTACGCCTACAACGACGGTCTCCAGTCTCGCTTCGAAGAGGTGCTGTTCGAAGACTTTGACGCGCGAGAGCTGGAGGTTGTATGGGACGGGATAGCGCAAGACCGCGGGTGGGAGTACGAGAAGCCCATCGCCAAGGTGGCCTGTCGTCGTCTTGCCAAGGCTGCGGGGCGTAAAGGTTTCGGCAATGCTCGAGCGGTGCGGAAGCTGTTCGATCAAGCGGCTAAGGAGGCGATGGCACGCGAAGACTTTGACGGTACGCTCACCTTCAAGACGGTGGACTTACTGGGCGATCGTCCGTCTACGAACCCCAAGCTGCAAGCTGTGCTGAATGAAGTGGAGGAGAGGACTGGCTGGCGTAAAATCAAGGACGAGATGAAGAAGTTGGTGCGAATTAGCGACGAGAACTACGAGCGGGAGCTCAAGGGCCAGGAGACGGTGCCAATCTGTCTCAATCGACTCTTCTTGGGCAACCCTGGAACGGGTAAAACCACGTGTGCTGGATACTATGGACGCATTCTGAAGGCGCTGCACTTCTTGAGTAATGGCGAAGTGGTGAAGAAGACGGCGGGGGATTTCGTCGGTAGCCACGTCGGTGAGTCGCAGACGAAGACGTCGCAGATCCTGGAGGCGTCGAGGGGCAAAGTCCTGGTCATCGACGAAGCGTACAACTTGAACGACAACATGTATGGCAAGCAGGTGCTGGACGTGTTGGTGGAGAAGGTTCAGGGCACTGAGAGCGACGATTTAGCCGTGCTTTTGATCGGGTACGAGCGCGAAATGCTCGACATGCTGCGCACTCAGAACCCTGGACTGATGCGGCGCTTCCCCCCGCAGTACGCGTTCCAGTTCGAGGACTACACGGAGCACGAGCTGCTGGACATTCTGGAGTGGAACTGCGCCAAGAGGAGCGTGACGTGTCCGTACGACGTAGCGGAGGCGTTGCTGAAGCAGTTGGCGCTTCAGAAGACCCAGCCGAACTTTGGGAATGCCGGCGCAGTGGAGCAGTTGCTGAAGCACGCGATGGGCAAGGCCATGAGTCGCCCCATGGTGGACGGCACGACTGTATTGACGTTGGAGGACGTCGGCGCTGAGAGGGAGACACAGCAGAAGGACCCGCTGGAGCTACTGGATAAACTGTATCGCATGGACGAGATCAAGGAGAAACTATCGCAGCTACGCAACCAGATGATCGTGGCGGACCGCGAAGGCTCTGGACTGCCAGACGTTGGTCACTTTGTCTTCCGTGGGTCTCCCGGTACGGGGAAAACTACCGTCGCGAGGGTCATGGCGGAGATTCTTCATGGTATGGGGGTGTTGGCCACTACGAAGCTGGTCGAGACGTCAGGACTGGACCTCACGGCGGAGTTCGTCGGTCAGACGAAGAAGAAGGTCACGGATAAACTCGGGGAAGCCAAGGGCGGACTATTGTTCATTGATGAAGCGTACAAGTTGGGCAAGGGAATGTATGGAGAGGAAGCGATGACGACTCTGGTGGCTGCGATGACGGACCCGGTGTACAGCGGCATGGTGATCGTGATCGCGGGCTACCCGAAGGACATGGACGTCATGTTGAATCGCAACGCTGGACTCAAGAGCCGCTTCACAAGATTCATCGACTTCCCGGACTGGGAGCCCGAAGACGGCGTGGCGTTCCTTCGAGCGAAGGCGGAGAAGGAGGAAATGAAGCTGGATGATGGGGCTGAGGAGGTTTTGCAGCGGACTTTTGCGGCGTTGAAGGAGTTGGATGGGTTTGGTAATGGTCGAGACGCTGTGCGGGTGTGGAAGGAGACGAAGCAGTGCCGCGCAACGCGAGTGTACAAGAGCAACATACACGAGGAGGTGCGGACCATCAGAGCTGAGGACGCAGCCATGGCAGGGGAGAGCATTGTGGCTGCACGACGCCCACCCGATGGTCCGGTGCTCTCGCAGTCGTCGCTGGTTAAGGATACCTCGATGTCTAACGTTCAACAGCAGCAGCCACGACAACAAGACTCGGTCTCGGAGGTGACGGAACAAGAGGAACCCGAAGTAGTTTCGTTTGAAGAAGAGATGGAAGAGAAAGACGCGGTCGTAGAGGAGAAGATGGAGGTGGAGGCTGAAGAAGACCCGGACGCTGAGGTAGATGAAGATAAAGACGAAAAGGAGAAAGCGAAGGAGCAGCGAGATCCTGGCGTGTCTGACGAGGACTGGGAGGAACTGGGGCGCGCGAAGGAAGCCCACGCAGCTCACCTGGAGGAACTGCGACGTGCTCGTGACCAAGCCAAGCTGGAGGAAGAGCGACGCCGCGCGGCGGCCATTCAGGAGAAGATTCGTCGCATCTGTCCATGCCCAGCGGGCTTCACTTGGTATAAAGTTTGCGGTGGATGGCCGAGTGTCGGACGCTCAACTGAACAGCCAATTCACGAGCTAACGTGGACCCGAGACTCGAGAGAGAGACCACTGTCCGTAACTGTATCACGTGGATTGAAGTTAGCGTTCCGGTAAATTACCGGCGGTACACCATTTCAAGGCCAAATTGAGAGAAGTCGTGCTTCAAATTGAGAACCGTCAAAAGCAAATTGAGAAAACCTCCAATCATGAATATGCATATCATCTAATCACCTTCAAGACCGAATATATTGAACAGAGCAACTGACTTGCCCACTATGTCGATCAGAAAATTCCCTCCGGAAAATTTTGGCCGGGACAGTGCCCTTTTTCTTGATCTCTCTTGTTTTGATTTTGGTCGTTTTTGTTTTGATTTTGACTTCTCTCAATTTGGCCTTGAAATGGTGTAATACAAATTTGCTTGTACACCATTTCAAGGCCAAATTGAGAGAAGTCGTGCTTCAAATTGAGAACCGCCAAAAGCAAATTGAGAAAACCTCCAATACTGAATAGGCATGTCATCTAATCACCTTCAAGACCGAATATATTGTACAGACCAACTGACTTGCCCACTCTATGTCGATCAGAAAATTCCCTCCGGAAAATTTTGGCCGGGACATTGCCCTTTTTCTTGATCTCTCTTGTTTTGATTTTGGTCGTTTTTGTTTTGATTTTGACTTCTCTCAATTTGGCCTTGAAATGGTGTACCCGATACGTCAGAATGAGCTTGCTCTTCAAGGTGCCGACTAGCTCACTGATGCGGTACCGTATCGTCTTAGTCCTTGGCGACGTTTAATCCTAAGCGACACGAAGTTTCAGCCAATAGGATGACCTGAAATAGTCATATGCTAAGAATTCCGGTAGCGCTAATTTTAACGTTAGACGAGCTCAATTCGTGCTGAACTCACAACTGGTTACAATGGCCAGACCGTCCATCAAGGGCACCAAGAAGAAGCGCAAGAAGTACAAGCGAATGAGTGTCGAATACGGGCACAAGAACGACGTACTGAAGTTTATAGACGAAGGACATACTCCAAATGAGGCCCTCGATAAGTTCTACGGTGGTCTAGATGGAAAAGAACGTCGGGCCAAGCAGCAACAAACCAGCAAATGGCGGGGGAATGTGAAAACCATTCGGGCAGCGTGCGATAGCGGTCGTTCTAGCCACCTCAACCTGCGTGAACGTGGCGTAGGTACAGTACTATCAAAAGAGGCAGAAGAAGACATAGTGTTGTGGATTAACTCGCTTAGGAAGGACGGAGCGCCCGTTTCCAGAACCATGTTGAAACTGAAGAGTAGCGAGGTTGCGAGCGAGTGCGAAATACCGAAGGAGCATTTTTCAGCGTCATCAAGCTGGATGAAACTTTTCATGCAGCGGCACAGGTTATCGCTTCGTACGAAGACCCGCCAAGGCCAAACAACGCCGGAGGACGCCGCAGAAGTCGCGAGAGAATTTCGGGCAGAGGTTCTGAGAACAATTGTGGAGAAGAATTGCGTCCAGGTTTTCAATGCTGATCAAACTGGTAAAGTCCGCGTTTAAAATTATTTTTATGAACTCCAAAGTGCTCACATTTTTTAATTTAATGTATTTTATAAAGCTGTTTGTTTCGAATACGTCCCTAAACGGACGATCACGACCAAAGGAACCAAGACTGTCTGGATTCGTTGTGCGAACAAAGACAAACAAAGGGCAACGGTAATGTTGCTTGGTGATTCTTGTGGCAAAAAGTTTGATCCGTTCATTTTGTTCAAGACGTCGCCGTCACAGATTGTGAGTAGGCGAGCAGATAATGAGCTTCTTCGAAATGGATTCGGCACTACTGTATGGCGTGAAGTGCAAAAGCTGCAAAAGAAGTATCCATGCAAAATTTTCGGAAACAAGACAGCGTGGTGGAACAAGGAGCTCTCGCTCAAGTTCTTGGAATATCATTTCGCGTCTCGTGGCAATCGCGATGACAACATCTTACTGCTTTGGGATGATTTTAGCGCCCATTGGACTCAGACCGTCAAGGATTATGCCGCGTCACTCAATGTCATTCTGCTGAAAGTCCCCCCAAAGTATACTTACGTCTGTCAACGAGCTGATATTGCGTGGAATAAACCCTTCAAGGGACAGCTCCGCGCATTGTGGGTTGATAGAATGAGGGAGCAACTGGCGGCTTACAAGCAAGGTGAAAATGAGCGTCAGAAGCGCAAGGAGGAGATTGAGGCAGAAATTCTCCGTATCCAGAAGACAGAAGATCAGCCTAACGCGACCCAAAAGGTTGCTGCTCTCCGAAAGAAGCTAGACAACGAGAAATTCGCCTTGGTTGCACCCTCTCGAGTCGATATCACGCAATGGATCATATCGTGCTGGAGCAACTTATCGAAGTCAACAATCATTGGTGGGTTCGCAAATGCAGGACTGCTGACAGATACTCGAGTAGCTGTGCCGTATCAAGACAACCATGTTGATGTTGATGGTCTTGTGGCCGAGTTAGAGAAGCAGAGGGTTGCTGAAGACGAGATTGCTTCGGATGATGACATCGGCACTGGTGATGACATCGAATCGGATGATGAAGACTCAGATGACATCGGCCATGGAGATGAAGATAATTAATATCATCTTACATTTTGCTTTGATGCGTCTTCTAATCTACTTTACAGTCAGCACCTAAGTCCGAATGCGACAGAAGCAGCGGTGAGCTTGGCATTTGATGCGCGCACGTGACTAGCATCCACAGCGACACGCTGTAGTAGGACGTGGGTATCTCGGCGTTGTCCTCCCTGCCAATATCAATTGCAGTTTACTGTAGCATCACTGTAATATCCCTTACCAGCGCCCGTATCATCCTCTGATTCTCCACCATGCTGCCCATGATCTTGGCCACGAACACCTTAGTGTCGGCGGCAAAAGCGGCATCCAGCAGTCAGCGCGCAACTTGGTCTTGAGCAGCTGGATCTGTGCGTGCAGCTTGGCCACGTACGTGCAGCTTGGCCACGTGCTTGGACACCGTGGTGATCTCCTGGGTCCTCGATCACGCCGCTTTCCTCGCTGTCCTCGGCACTGCTGCGCGAGACGAAGATGTTGAGCGTGTCTTGTCTCCACCGTGCGCTGGTAGGTCTTGCCCCACCGGTTGTTGTGGCGTTGGCCGCGTTGGCACGCTGGGCCTGGGCCTTGAGCACCGAGAGCGCAGAGAGCGTCACCATGGAGGGCGCTGAGTCCCACATTGCTGCGTGTCGATCGGCCATACATTTAGTTAAATTGGTCTTTTAGTTAAATCGATGCATTAAGGCTGCCAAATCTTAGGATTTGTAGTCTAGACATGTTACACATTGTGTTGGTCCCTTGTCGCCTAGGATTAAATTTATACGGTATTCGCAGCAGGAACAATCAAGAATAGATGCATGAATTTCGTGCTTATGGACAGAAGGACATGTACAGGTGCTGTAAACAACAAAGCAAGTATTTGTCTTGTTGTAAGAACGACATGTCCGTGATAAAGGTTCCAGTGATGGTCACAAACTGGCGCGGCAATGGAGGAAGAAAACACCTCGCTATCATAATAACTGGAAACACTTATTACAACATTCCAAAGCAAAACCAGCATTACATCAGCCAGTGGGCGTTTAATCCTTGAGCATGGCGGTGACGCCGACGATGATGAGCGCCGCGAGCGTCGACCTGTAGAGAATCTTGAGGAACTTCTTGACGTAGGGCCAGATGCGGCGGTCCTTCTTGACGGCGTTGGCCGTTGCCACCGTCACCTCCTTGACCTGCTTGCTCGTGAGATCATCCACCTTGGTACTGACGCCGTTGGCCGCCGCCAGCTTCTTGGCGTCCACTCGGCCCTTGAGCTTGCCGATGAACGCCTTGGCGTTCTCCAAAGGCAGCGCGCGCTCCTCCTCCTCGTCTTCAGCGTCCGATTTCCACCACTCCTTACCCGACGCCACGTCGTCGCTGCCCTTGAGACGACGAATCTGGTTGATGAACTGAGCGTCGTTCGCCTCCGTTTTAGCCTCGGGGATGGCGATTTGAGCCACGTTTTCGGCGCTGGAGACGCCGATGCACGTGGCGGCGTAGGTGGCCACCACCAGAGCGAGCAGGAAGTTTACGCGCATTGCTATCGCTCGACGGAGCGTGAACGGGAAAAGTTAATTGAAACTGGACGTCCCAACTTCGGCGATTGACAAGTGAATCGAAGACTTCACCAAGCCGCGTGAGCATGTGAGGCTGTAGCCTGGTTTGGGGTTTGCCGTTCGTGCCTGCAAGTGCGAGTCATTAAACCATTCAAGTAGATTGGGCCAAAACAATAGAGAAACAATGGGTATTGCCCAGTCTTCTAATATAAGTAGTTTGACTATTTGACTAATCTACTTGACTTAGTTATTCTCGTCCTCTGTAGCCAAAAGAGAGAACCGCAAATCCGATGGGCTATCACGGGCAGATCTGGGGATGCCGGACTCAGGCATCTGTCGGGAACAGCCAATTGGTCTGGGCCAAAGTATATGGCACAGTGCGGCGTGCGGGGATCAGCTGGAAATCTGGGACGAACATGGAGCCGGCGAACACGCTCGATTCGACCATCGCCAAAGCAGCAGCATCGGAACCTCATACACTAAGTGTACGTCGTCTTCAACGGCGTTGGGGTCGCGCGTGAAGAGCGCAGACTGCTGTGCGCTGAAATGCCTGGTCGGAACACGGCGAGCGCTAACTTGTCTGCAGTGTATTGCACTGTACCCACGCAGGACGCAGAAATGGCTCATGCAAGACCAAACTACCGTTCTTGCTTTGTCGTCTGGGCCTTACCAAAGTTTTAGGAGCTGGTGTACTGTACGTCGACGATTTGAGCGCCAAAACACCCTTTTTAAAGGGTGCTCAAGAAGACAGCGTCCGCGATCTCAACGGGGACGTCCCTGTGTTACTGTAGGACACCGGAGTACATGTATGTACTGTACCGTATTTCGCATGCAGAGAAACACACCCATATCATATGTTTAGGGTTATTTTCACGCCGCAGCCCAAAACTGATGTAAAACCCAAAAAATGGGACAGGTGATCCTAAAATGGGACAGGTGACTATTTTTGAAGTTAGAGGACTGCTTCCTGTCGTCTAGCAAGAAGTCATGGCTCAAAGCAACAGGATTGCCCTCGAGTAGATGCAACTTCTCTAGATTGGCGATCAACTTCGCGCAGGCAATGCAGTTATCGCTTGGCAACAATCCGCTCGCGCGAAAGCTGAGTCGATGACGGTTTTTGAACCCAACCACCCATTTATCAGAGGCCATAAAGCCTTGCACTTCAGCCTCCTCAGCTACGTCGATAGCCTTATCCTGCAGCATCTTGGTAGACACGGGGATGCCCTCATCTCGCAGCTCGTTTACCCATTGAGCCAAGTAGGCTTCGCTCTCTGCCGACAACACGGTTGCCGTGCCGACGCTGGGCACTTGCGGTAGAACAATGCCCCTACCGACTGCTGCTGTGGTGGTATAACGCCGCATTTTGAGAGCTACACCGCCACAAGTAGATCTTTTAGCGCTGTAGTTGGGATGCTTAGCCCAACTCCGAGCTCAACTGTACGACGTGTTTTTATAATACAAATTCCAGAGCCAGTGGCACCGGCTGGTTTTTATTAATACCGTAAGCTTAACAGAGAGTCATGTACCCTAGTGTATAAATTCAAGCGGCATGCGCTCTGAGACGCCTCGAACTTATCCGGTCGCGTAATACGTCGAGAGTGCGTTCGACCATGCGCTCGGTGTGCTTAGCCTTACTATGATGGAGCACTGCACGGGTGACACCCGTCGGGTGCAGTAGCACAGTAAACGAAAAACATCGCTCTGTCCTACAAATACGAAAGTTATTTCCACCGTCAACGGGTTTTAGACGCGGTGCGGTTGCTCACAGTGCCGTGAGAATGTTCACGAGCTTCGTCACCTGGGCATTATCCCCCGCAGCACTCCGCATCGGCCCTTCAACTCGTGCGGTAGGCAAGAGTGAGTTAAACAAAACCTACCGCGCCATACACACCGAAGCAGTACGTCACTAAAGAACCTCAGTAAAAAAGTATCATCCTCGAGCATTGTTTCTTTACACAAACTGAAGAGCCAACGCTGTACAGCTAACTCAGCTCGCCCATTAAGCCCAGACAATACCAGGTGCGAACATGCGCTATATCGCAGCAGTCACACGCGAGAAAATTTTCTTCCAGCGGGGAGCCGAGGTAAAACCACGTCGGGGACGATGATGAAAAACGTACTTAGGCAATTCCTGGTAACACCGCAGTCGCTGCTTACATGGAGCCGTCGGCGGCAGGGGCGGCGGTGGCCTTGGTGCCGAAGACGGCCTTGCCGACCTGGTAGACAACAGTGCCACCAACACCCACACCGAGCGTGATGAGGAGGGCCTTCTTGATCTTCTGCCACTTGGTGGGGTCCTTCTTGACGGTGGCGGCCACCATCTTGGTAATCTTTTCGGTCTGCTTGGTCGTGAGCTTGGACGCGTCCTTGGCGCCGGCGGCCATCTTGGCGGCCTGGGACAGGATCTTCTTCTCGTTCATGGTTTCGATGAACCTGGCGACGATGTCGTCAGCCTTGAAGAGCTTGGTGGCGGCAGCGCCGGCCTCGCCAGGGCCCTGAGCGCGCAGGCTGCGCGACTCGGCCACAGCCTCGGCGTTGGTGAGGCTGATGCACGCGACGAAGGTGGCGACCACCAGAGCGAGGAACACCGTAAACCGCATTAGTGTTTTGTTGTGCTGAGCTTCGTAGTGTCTCCGGGGACGAAGGAAATTCTAGAATGAGAGCGCCAGTAGATTAGGAGGAGTGGACGTTCCCCCTCGTCAATTTTACAGGCAGCATTGATAGCGGTACAGTGAAGAGAGCCGTTGCTTTGAGGAGTGCACATAGGCTGTTCCCCGAAGATAACCAATCGGATAGGAAATCCTGATCTCGCTGCAGGAGTCCTGGGTCCTGCCAGGACCTGCAGTGCAGCATGTTCACTCAGTGTACTACTTAAGTACCCTGTACAGTGCACTCTCGTCAGGGTTTGCCAATCCCGAACCGTTTTCCCGGGCACATCCCAAGATTGTGCATCTGTCGCAAAGTCAATTTCTCGCACCAAGCCCATGCTGTCTTTGTCCGTCGTCCAGGTGTCGTCCTATTACATGTACAGTACACCATATCATGGACGATGATTCATGGTCAATTAGAGAGAATGAAATACTGCACCATTTCTGGATCAAATTGAGAATTTTCAAGATCAAAACAAGAATTGCTCAGATCAAAACGAGAAAGCCTCTATGATTTGGTATGCATAATACCTATTATACTTCATATAGGCTGCATACTAGCAATGGTGTCACTTATTAATTTTCACGTAAATAATAAACTCTATGATAGGATATTATATTATATTTGCCTAACTTGGCCGCTCTATTGCTCATCGAATCAGCCTCTCGAAAGCGATAAAAAGGACATTCAAATCACGCACCCACGATCTTCTCGTTTTGATTTTAGCAATTAGCAATTCTCGTTTTGAACTGGGAATTCTCAATTTGATCCAGAAATGGTGTATACATGTACGGTTAGACTCCGAAGGCGGAAGGTCTGAGAGCGGCGAACGTCTTCGGAGCTTCAAACTTTGAAGGACTGTACATGTACATGTACATGCATTGCCGTTTACGCTGGAACCGATTCACTCACGACCAGTGACTTGGAACGTCTCGTTGCGGGCATCTCTGGTCAAACTCGAACAGCGCAGGTTTGCGACCTTCCTGAACGCCGTATGGATTTAGCGAATTGGTGAGGTACTTTGCAAAAGTTCAAATTGTACATTACATGTACATGTATTGTACTGGCTTCACTATGCCATGTGAACCATAAAACTGTGCGAGAACAACTGGCCCGAATATTTATCAGGACCCGTTACAGAACTCTGCCTGAGTACCGAACGCCTGATATATATAAGGGCTCTAGGTTTATAAAGTGATCTCAGCGTTACCATAAAAAAGGCTGTACTGAATTAGTTTAGTTTAGAAGGACTTTGAGGCTTGCTTTGTTAATCAAGCCCAAGCGAAGCCAGAAGTGCTGAATTGTTTCAGCGCTGACCTTTGACCAAACGTGTTCGCACCACATCAGTGCGGTTAGTAGCTCTAATTTGTAAGGACTATCTGCTCCCTCTCCTAGTTGATCTAGTGCATGCATCATCTTTTCAAAAAGCACATACCTTTTGATGAAGTAGATTATTCCATGGTCCATTGACTGAACATGTGAAAGTGGAAAGGTATAGAAGATGAGAGGTGTTGGGCTCCACGTTGCTACTACTACGTAGAGTTACAGTCATAGCAGTCGCAAAGTAGATAGAGAAAAACTTAAGAAGCACGTAAGTGCCGAGGCAGAACGCCACGACAGGTACAGCAGTAGTTCGGTAGAGGTTCCCACTTGCGCCGCAGGCGTCAAGTTCTCGAGTGAGTGGGAACCTCCAGCCAAACTCCTGCATACCAGCAGTCAGTGTATTAGCAGCAGCAATACAACTAGCAAGATACCTACACTAAATCTAAGTACATGTTGTCCTTTGCAATAGAGCAGGGAGCAGAGCCTTTGTGCTCCCTGCCATCAATCTCGTTCTCCATAGTAGAGTGTACATACTCCAGCTGACGTTGCACGACCGAGCTGGATACACTCGATAGCCGCGCGTGGCAACCACACGCTAAAGAGCTTTGGCACGATCTGCCGTTGTCAAGCCGCGGCACAGGTAAGCTGTATCTCACACTCCCACTTGAACACGGCAATCTTACCCAAGTCGACGTGATCACACTCCAATTCAGAGTAGCAGTAGCCTGTGCCCGTAGTGCAACTACGCAGTGGGTGCAACCCACTCTCCCGCTTGCACAGCATCCCTCCAAACCATGCATGCCGTAGTAGAACTACGCGAATAGGTGCAACCTGCTCGGCCTCGCCAGGCGCACTACATCTCAGCACGCGTCAGCACGATGTAACTCCTGCGCAGCAGTTGTCGTAGAAGAAGCCGCCTCGCTTTCCACAGTCACAACAGGTAGCACCTTCATCATCTTCCGAAAGCGAGCAAACTTTACAGCTCCCAGCGCCTTCGTCATGATGTCTGCAACCATGTCCTCGGTCCCGCAGTGCTTCACTGTCATGCGCTTCAGCTCGACGTTCCTTCTCACCATGTGATACTTGTTCTCGATGTGTTTGGTCTTCGAATGCTTGCCCGGTTTGGCACTCAACGAGATGGCTCCTTCATTGTCGCCAAGCATGAGTGGTACTGGATGCGACCAAGCCAGCTCTTTGCATAAGCCCTGTAGCCACAGGATGTCCTTCGCAGCTTCAGACATGGCCACATACTCTGCCTCACAGGTGCTCATTGCATTGATCTCCTGCTTTCTGGAGGCGTATGAGATCACGTTCCCATCGAGCATCGTCACGTAGCCGCTAATGCTGCGACGATCCGCAGGATCATTCGCATAATCAGCATCAGAGTAGATCACCAGCTCAGCTGATGTACCTTCAGACACGTCCTGCACTAGGCCGTAGTCCTTCGTAGCCTGCAGGTAGCGCAGTACCCGCTTGGCTTCAGCAAAATGTGTGTGGTCAAAGTTGGACAGATACTTGCCGAGGTGTCGTACGGCGTGAGCGATGTCCGGCCTCGATGCACTCACAAGATACTGCAACGAACCCACCAGCTCTCGGTAGGGAAGGTTCTCACTTGTTTCAGGCTGCTCCACCTTGGATGGTGACGTAGCTTCAGGTGTCGCGCATCCATTGCATGTCGACATGTGATACTCCTTCAGTACATCCACCACATACTGCTGCTGCGAGTAGATGATCTGTCGCCGCGGGCGATCAATCAGGATCTCCACACCGAGTAGGTACTTCACATTTCCCATTGTAGTCAGCTCGAATGACTCCTTCAGTGCAGCCGCAGTAGCCTCGCACAACTCGGGAGTTCCCATCAGCAGTAAGTCATCAACATACACAGTCAAGAGCATCTTGACTTCACCATCCTTCTTCAGGGTGTAGAGACCAAAATCCGAGTCCAGCCGCTCGAATCCCATGGTCGCCAGTTTTGCATGTAGCGTCTTGTTCCAGATGTGTGGGGCCTGCTTCAGCCCGTACAAGCTCTTCAAGAGTCTGCACACATAGTCAGGACCCTCCTCCTGGAATCCGGGCGGCTGCTCCATGAAGATCTCCTCAGCAAGATCTCCATACAAGAACGCAGTCTTGACGTCATATTGGAGCACGGCCCAACCACGCTGCACTGCATAGTAGATAGCCGCCCTGATCGTCTCAAACCGAATCACAGGAGCGAACGTCTCAGAGTAGTTCACTCCACGCTGCTGCTTAAATCCATGAATCACCAAGCGAGCTTTGAATCGCGTCACTCGTCCTCGTTCATCACGTTTCACGGCAAACACCCAGCGACAGGTAATCACCTTCATCTTCTTGGCAGAGGACCTAGGCACAAGTCTCCACGTTCGATGACCTCGAAGAGACTGTAGCTCGGCCAGCATCGCTGCCTTCCACTGCGGCCAGTACTTGCTAGCTCTGGCCTGCTTGTACGTCGTTGGAATCTCAATGTCTCCTTGTGCAGCACACACATGCCCCACAACGTAGTCACTCAGTCGCACGTTCCGCTTCTGCGTTCGCCGAGGCCGCTTCACGCACGGTTCCACAGGCGGTGGCTGGATCTCAAATCCGCTCGTGACCTTCTCAACAGTCTTGCCACGCTTGCGTGCACGACGTTTGCGCGTGCTGCGCTTCGCAGGTGAAGCAGCAGCAGGTTGCTCAGCTGGTGAGCTTGCACTCTTGCTAGAGCTCTCAACAATTCTCCCACTGGACTTCGATGCACTGCGCACTGCAGCAGAAGTCCCACGAGGCTCACCAGCAACAGCATCATCACAGACTCCCACTGGAGCATCGGCCGTCACAGGCGGGTCTGCTCCCACGTGATCGGTATTCATCGTAAGGTCTAAGGAGCTGTGCAGCAGCCCTTCAGACCCATCAACAAGAGAGTCCATGGTAGTCTTAATGCGCACGATCGGTACAGTAGATGGCAGCTCGTGCATGCAGTCCAGATAATTGTTCTCAAGAAGCTGCTTCACATAGTCGCCATCCGCAGTAAAGTCCTCATGAAAATGTGCGTTTCCTCCTTGTGCAGTGACCACTTGACAGGTGAGAAGATCCAGGAATTTGTAGCCTTTTGTAGAGTTGCTGTAGCCCAACAGCAAGCTCAGCCGAGCTCGAGGTTTCAGCTTCTCTTTACGACGGCGAGATTCAGGCGGAATGTAGACCCACGCCAAGCAACCCCAGGTCCGCAAGACACTGAGGTCCGGTGCAGCACCGTACAGTCGTTCATGCGGAGACTGCGTGCCCAGCGGTTGAGTCGGTAGCTTGTTCAACGTATCCACCACATGTAACAATGCTTCTCCCCACAGCAGGTCTGGCATTGCTGTGGCGAATTGCAATGCACGGATCCGTGGCAACACGACTCCGTTGGCACGCTCCACAACACCATTCTCTTGTGGTGAGTAGCCATTCGTCGTCTGCAAGATGATGCCCTCCTTGGCACAGTAAGTCTCCAGCTCAGTGCTGGCGAACTCACCGCCCTGGTCCGAGTGCAAGCGCTGCACTTGGAACTGCTTGAACTGTGTGCGCAACTCGTTCATCAGCTTGATCAGGTAGTAGGTTGCATCTCCTTTCGCCGTCATCAAATAGGCCCACTTGTAGCGGGTGACCTCGTCCACAACATAGAGGAACATCGTAGCTCCACTCGCAGTAGGTTCATCCATCGAGCAGACATCCATCATCAAGATGGACAGAGGTTGCAGCTCCCGCAGCGAACGCCTCGCATGATGCATTCGCTTCGCTTTGCCCGCAGTACAGGCAACACAGTCGTAAGGGTTCAGATTCTTTGCATTAATCTTTACCCCAACTTTCTGCTTGCTTGCCATCGCCTTCACAGCAGGCATGTTCAAATGGCCGAAGCGCTGATGCAGCAGCGCCATCGTATTCCTCGAGTCGTCAGTCTTCGTTTGCACCGCATTCACCATCACTCCAGCCACATGCTCCACTCGCAGGCGGTAAATGTTGTCATGCATATCAAATCTCAGAGAAGTACCAGGCTTGGATAGCCATGCCGTTCGTTGATCGTCAGAGCAAACCAGCTTGAATCTGCCCTCCATCTGCATGTAGCCCAAGCTGATAATGTTCACTTGCGCATTCGCAATGTACATCACATTCTCCAAGAGCTTGTCCTCAAGTTCACCAGTCACCTGGTTGCACACGGGCAACAACACAGATCCACAAACAACAGCAGATTGCACCGTCCCGTTAGCAAAGCTGAGTTGACTTGTAGTCTGATCAGATAGCGAAGTAAACAGTGAAAGGTCGTTGCATACATTTGCCTGGGAGCCAGAGTCGAGTATCCACTCAACAAAGGCCCCTGGCGTTCGCATACCTTCGTTCCGGTTCACCATGTTCACCATCCTTGGTCCCTCTGTGCGACCGTGGTTGTAGCGCGGTGGTGACCCACCACGGCGCTCACTGCGCCACGGCGAGTTGTCCCATCCACGCGATGGATCACGTTGCCAACGAGGTGAGCCGTGCTGCTGATTCGGCCCATAGTGATCAAAGCGGCCTCGCGGCGGCGACCAGCGGCGTGGTGGCGACCAACGCCGCGGCGGCGACCGCGGTTCACGCCCCATGTACGCATCCCGCGCACGCTCATAGTAGCCACGCTGTGGCGAGCGGCCCCGCTCCTCATATGGACGCGGCGGGCCAGCATAGCTGTAGTCATTGCCACGTCGTTCGTCATAGATTTGGTTCGTCCACGCGTGTCCACCATAGCCGTTACTGCCCATTGCATGTTGTCCACGGACGTCCCAGCGATGACCATCACGGCTATCCCCTGGCGGAGGTGGACCCCCTCGTGATCCACCTTCTGTTCGCCCTGGCTCAAGCCCTGGTCCGCGAGTGTCTCGTGGCCAACTGCGTTCACGTTCTTGGCGATCAGCACGCTGTGCAGGTGCAGCATCGTGCTGCTCATGTCCGCCTCGTTGCTGCTCAGCGGGTGCACGAGCTTGCTGATCTCCTGTCCCTTCACCGGCATGTCCTTCAGTCCGCGCAGGCAGACGTCGAAGTGCCAGCTCACATTCGTCGTCACTTGCGGGCGTGGTAGGAGAGTAGATGGGCGACGCCACCTGCACGTCTACGCGCTGCACGACCCGGTCGGGCTGCACAACTCCCACTGCCCCCACAAACGATGTCGCCGGCTTGCGGTTCTTGGCCTTGAGCTTGTCCGCCAGCTCCGACTTCAACGGCTTACCAGTAACCGCCGTGCACTCGGCGTACCAGTGTCCGGGCTGGCTGCAGTTGCTGCACTTCGTCCGCGCCTTCTTCTGCGCCAGCTCGTTCTCGCTCATGCCCTGCCTCTTCTTCTTCTTCTGCTTGCCAGCCGCCTTGGTTCCTTGGCTCACGAAGCTGACGACCTGCGCAGCACGTTGCGCTGGTTGTCCGGCTTGTAGCCCAGCGACCTGGCTTCGAGCCTGGTCAGCTTGACGCAGTCGCTGCGTGGCATCCGCTCGGGTCAGTGAGCGGCGATCATTCTTGCTGCACCACACCGTGTGCTGCTCAGCCAACTCACGGAAGACGAGCTGTGCGTTCGAGAGCAGGAGACTCGCATGCTCCCACTCCTCCAGCTCACCGTTGGCAGCACGCAGGCGTCGCACCAGCTCCTCGCTCTTCTTCACGTAGGCCTCCACCGTCTGGCCCGGCTTCAGCTCATGGTTGAGCAAGTCGCGCAAGATGTAGTCGGGGTTGACGCCATCGCCCTTGGTGAAGTGCGCCGTGATGCGCCCCCACAACAACGACGGCGCCTCGATCTGGTCGCGCAGCTCGTCGACCTTGAACAGGTCACGCAAGTTCATGTCCAGCGACAGAGCCATCGCCGTGAATGCCAGCACCCTCCGCGTGTTGTACCACGTATGGTACTTGGTGTTGGTGTAGCCGATGGCGGAGTCGTAGCGCTCTCCGCCGTACGTGATGTCGTCCAGCGCGAACGAGGGGAACCGCAGAGTCACCTCGCTCTTCCAGCGCGCGAACTCCTCCTTCTTGTCCGTGAGCTTGGGCAGCGGCACTTCCTTCCCCATCAGCTTCTCCGTGTGCTTGGCCAGGTCAGCGTCGTCGTAGCGCTGGCCGAGCTGGTTGTCCAGCATGCTGGTGCCGTGCGAGGACGCGCGGCTGCGCACGTCGTCGGGTGGTCCGGCTTCGCCTTGATCGCTGGGCTCGGAGGGCGCGCTTGGTGCTGGAGCGCCTACTGGTGGCGCTGCTTGTGGTGCTGCCTCCGGTGTTGGGTTCGGCTCCGGTGCTGGGGTCGACTCCGGTGCTGGGGTCGAAGGGGGAGGATTCGAAAGTGATCGGTCGCGGGCGTTCCGACGCCGGGCCCGACTGACCAATCGGTGATGAGAGTCTTCCACCAATAGGGCGAGGAGTTCGTAGCCACCTGGCATTTCCGCCAGACGACGGCCAAAATCCTCGGCGTCCGTGATGGATACATTTTCGGCTTCGGCAGGTTGTTCAGCTTCTTCCTCAGCCGCAGAGTCGTCCGCCGATTGCTGCACCTCAGTCGAGTCGCCCTGACCTCTATTTGGGCTCATAACCTGAGAGGTGTTGGGCTCCACGTTGCTACTACTACGTAGAGTTACAGTCATAGCAGTCGCAAAGTAGATAGAGAAAAACTTAAGAAGCACGTAAGTGCCGAGGCAGAACGCCACGACAGGTACAGCAGTAGTTCGGTAGAGGTTCCCACTTGCGCCGCAGGCGTCAAGTTCTCGAGTGAGTGGGAACCTCCAGCCAAACTCCTGCATACCAGCAGTCAGTGTATTAGCAGCAGCAATACAACTAGCAAGATACCTACACTAAATCTAAGTACATGTTGTCCTTTGCAATAGAGCAGGGAGCAGAGCCTTTGTGCTCCCTGCCATCAATCTCGTTCTCCATAGTAGAGTGTACATACTCCAGCTGACGTTGCACGACCGAGCTGGATACACTCGATAGCCGCGCGTGGCAACCACACGCTAAAGAGCTTTGGCACGATCTGCCGTTGTCAAGCCGCGGCACAGGTAAGCTGTATCTCACAGAAGACCGCACAGGCAATCAAAAGCGCGCCAATTTTCAACTGCACAGCTTAGTACCTCTGGCCAAACAAAGGTATCCTGGATTTTTACATCAGTACCTTTGCCCATCTCCGTTCGACCAGTCGTTGGACCTTGAAGTATTAGTTATATGAGGTTATGTATTGTATACCCGTTCGGTATTTAGGCAGATTTCTGTACAATAGTGGCGAACCTTTGCATCTCCCGTTACAAAAACTTTGATTGGCTAATAATTGACGAGCCGTGATGCCGCTCGAGCCGTGGTCCACAAGCCCAAACTCGACGAGCCGAGGAGGCATCGCATCACAAGCCGGCCGCCGACCCGCGCCCACACAGGAGATCTCCGGAGGCAGCAGCAGGAGCACGCCATGCAGGCCGAGGCCCCGCTGCCAGCCACCAGCCGCCCGCAGCCAAGAAGCTGAAGGAGATCGTCGACGCTGCCAGCCACCAGTCGCCCACCACCCAGAAGAAGCAGCCGGAGAAGGCGGCCGTGAACGAGCACGCAGCGGTGTTCGCCGTGCTGGCCGTGGCACTGCTGACCACCAGTCGCCCGCTGCTCGATCCCGAACAACTGCAGACGGAGGAGGAGCCGCTCGCCCCGGACAAGCAGGACGTGAAGACGGCGGAGGAGGAGAACGTGGTGGCGCCGAACGTGCTCGCCGTGGTGGTGCTGCTGCCGCCGATGCTGCTGACCAGCAGTCCGCCCCCAAGAAGCAGGAGGAGATGAAGGAGGAGCCGCTCGCCCCGGACAAGCAGGACGTGAAGACGGCGGAGGAGGAGAACGTGGTGGCGCCGGACGTGCTCGCCGTGGTGCTGCTGCTGCCGCCGATGCTGCTGACCAGCAGTCCGCCCCCAAGAAGCAGGAGGAGATGAAGGAGGAGATGCTCACCGCGGACATGGAGGACATGACGACGGCGGAAGCGAACGAGGTGTCGCCCGCCGTGTTCGCCGAGGCGCCGTAGGTGCCCAAAGGCGTGAAGCAGAAGGGCACAAAGGCGAGGAGGAGAACGAGATGTAATCAGCCGTGCCGGCCGTGGTGCTACTGCTGCTTATGTCCTCTCCAGCCATGCGCCGCCCGCCCCCAAGCAGCAGAACATGGAAGAGGAGACGCCCGCCACCATGAAGCTGGACACGAGGGACGATGAGGCGGCCGGATGTTGTAGGCCGTGCTTGCCGTGACGCTGGTGGTGCGGAAGGAGACACCGGTGAAGGAGACGATGGCGGTGGCGTGGAGGATGCCGTGTGCTGGACGTGGCGTTGAGGCCGCAACGCGACGATGAGTCCTGAGACGGAGTTGTAGGTTGGTATGTGCCATGCTGGCCGAGAACTGGAAGAGTAAGTTAGGTTGTTTTCGTCAACGTATTGAACTGGAAGTATGGAATTGTATTGATGAAAGAGTGGTTATGCTTGACTAGTTCTCACCTCCTGCGGAAGGGGAGATCGGTGGAACTATCTGGCGGCTCAGCTCTATGAATGGGCAGTTGCCCACAACGTATCCACCAGGGTTGACCTAACTGGCAGCTTAGATTTCGTTATTCTGGTTTGTAGCCTTGACACAAGTGGCGATGTTGTGGCCGTCTGCAACCCCACAGGCGCTACAGTGATAAGGTCCTCTCGAAGATGGTGTCAGGCCTACGATCTGTTCCTGCATTGCTGCGACGACATCTTCATCCACTTCGGAGCATGGAGATACCCGTAACACAACATTATCAGTGGCGCTGGTCGCGTGAGCACTGCGTGGTTCTTCCCCACGGTTGGGAGCACGCTTCTGCCGTTTAGCTCTGTCAGCCAGTGAGCTAGAACGCTTGGTGGAGGCGCCTGTCTTGTACTTGGGGGGGGGGGGGGGCAGTTGCACCGCTGGGCTCGGGATGATCTCACTCAGCAATGGAATATGGATTTTTGTCTCCTTGAACGATGCCTCGTATGCTCTCACTGTGTAACACGAATTGACTAGCGATAACGCAGATACACCAGTTGCGTTTTTGGACTTCCTTAGAGCAGCGAGAAGATGTCGGCAAGGCAGTTGTAAGTGTTCACATTTGTTGCAACGCGCGCACTTCCGTATTGCTAGCTTGACGACGTGGGTGCGGCGATCTTTGAAATTACCCCGTCTTCAATTCCGACGTTTTTTGTGATAGGGTCATCAACGTAGAATTCCGAGTCGGTACAATGAATCGGCCGGACGCTGCACGATGATGACCTCAACAGCTCCTTGTCAAAATACCTTTTAGCGGTTGGGGTCACATTGCATTTGTGGTCAGTCCAAAGTTTTAGTGACTCGTGCTTTGCTGTTAATGTCGCCGCTGCTCTTCGGCAAAACAGTATCGTTCCCATGAGCACTTCATTGTCTCGGACACCACTCCATAACAACCCATTGTTGTTGCCTTCAACAGCGCTAGTGGTCCGGACTCCATACAAAGGCACGGGTTTGCCGTAGCTATCAGTTTGAGACCAACACTTGTCAATATAGCTGCGCTCTGCTTCGTTACTATCATAATTCCCAAGGCGAGCCCAGCTAGTTGGGTGAATCTTCCGCAAATATTCACCCGCCGTCTGAAACTCAATAGTTCCATCAGGTCTGTGAATCTTCCGCGGGGCTGGAAAAGTTTTATCTATGAGCAGGAGAGTTGACTCGTATTCAGCCACCGTATCACACTTCTGTAAACGATAGACCAAAGGCTCAATTTGGTCTATTGACGGCCCCACCGAACGAAAGTGATCTTTGATGTTGAGAACAATGTGCCACGCACAAAACTTAAGGTTGACTTGATAGCCAAGAGAAGCTAGATATTTCTGGGCGCCTCGCTGCTTTCCACGATCAGAGAATAGCGGTAGATTGGCCAAAGAAATTCCACTAACAATGCAATTAGCGAAAAACCAGCTGAAGTTATCATTTGTCTCTGATGGCACGAAGGCAACCGCTAGTGGTACAACCTTTCTATCTCCATCGAGTCCAATCATGGTGAGGCAAATTCCATTGTAGTTGTCGCCTTTCATGTGAGTGCCGTCCGTTTGAAGAACGGGAAGTAAAAGAGAATGATGAGCAACAAGCGGGCCCACAGAAAGAAATAGTCGGAAAAATCTGCCATCAGCATCCAACTGACAGCTCACTCTTGAACCAGGATTCCTGGATTCGAAGGCAGTCAAAAACCCCGGTAGCAGACTGTAGTCATCCATGATCTTAGTTTGCGTGAGGCGTTTGCGAATCGCTCGATACAAAGTCGCCTGACGCCCATCCATGTTGATCTTGTCTATTTCTTTTAGTGCTTTTGATACCCGCGCAAGTGCAGTACTGTGGCCGTCAACAAAAGCGCTCTTGAATCCGACCATTTCCAGTAAATCGTTCACGGAAGGTGTAGCCGCAGACATGCAGAGTTCGTTATGTGTGGTGTGGTAATTCCACTAAAATCCTCCTCTACCAAAAGGTATTAGAGACACCAACAACACGCTAACCCGCAAAGGTAAGCGCTTATTGGATCAAAACCTGAAGACCAGGAACGATCCCTTACACCGGGTCGGTTGCAAGCGCCTCTGTGCACCTTAGGTTGTTTTCGGTCAACCCAAAAACCTGTACCGCTAGCCACGAGCTAAGGCTAGGATACTATGTAGCGCTTTCGCGCAACCCCACTGCAGTCCCTCAGAAAGGAAGGGTACCGGCGTGTTAGGCCTTATACAGGGGGACCAAGGTAAAACCTCGGTAGGTAGACTAATACACTCAGGGACACTCTTGTCCCACAAATATACAGTGAACGACACTCCTATGTCGCTCTTGCCTCTCCGGCCACGCCAACTCTTGGCGCCGCCAAGGAAACTCTCGGTCAAAGCACGATAAGCTCCCCGACAGGCATCCACACGCAGCCGAGCGTGTCCAGGCACTACAATAAGCTAGCTAGACTTACCGAAGTCGGACTTGACCCTTGTTGGCTTTGGGGGAAGACTGTCTTTTTATTACTGAGTTTTATGAGGCCCAAGGGGCCTCGTTCTGGTCATCCTATGATGAGTCCTATGTCCCTATACAAATATCTAGTGTGAACGATCGCAATAAGGCGATTCCGGACACATCAAATGACGACCGCGGCCACACTAATAAGTGCGGTCGAAGTACGCAACTAAATGCATCTGTACCTAAAAGTGGGTACCACGAAGCCTCGCTCGGGGTTCTATTAGGACCCGACGAGGCTCCGGCCACTGACTGTCACTCCAACGAGGATAATGTCGTCATCCAATCAGAAGTAGCCATCTCCGTCTCTCGCTGGGCCGCTTCTTCATGGAACTTGACCTTCGGGCCGGCGAGGCAATCACCTTGGAAACACACAATTTCCGATACCACAACTGCCCCCGCCTCGATGCGAGCCTCCGACACAGGTGAGCGTCTAGGCGCCTTCGGTGCTTCGACTCCATGGCCCCTCAGTCGCGCGCATTCGGCGACGCGGCTACCGCAGCTCTTCGAAGCCTCCAATGTGCTGGCCCGGTGCGTCCACCACTCTTGTCGCTCCTCATCGTCACCTCGACTCTCGTTGTTGACTCCATCTACTCCTTGGTCATCTCAGGGAGCTGTTGAAGCCGCCACCGACATTTGGGGTCGTCGTCCGGCGCGCCTGACTCGTTCGACGGTGCTATCACCGCTGGTGCTGTACCACCAGCCTTATCCGCACCTGCTGATGACCTTGCGCTCCTTCCTGCCGCGTCTGAGACGTCGGTCGACCCTCCACGAGGTTCTTCCCGTGGTATTGCGTCTTCTGCTGGGACAACCGAGAATTTGAGAACGCTTGAAGCTTCCACGGGGCACACGGCGACGCACACACCAGGTGTAATCCGGTGGTCGTATGGTCCAACCTTGGTCGCTCCATCGATATCATGCGGACTGCTGGTCGTTGCATCTTAGTTCAATTTGCTCCATCTTCACTGGCGTCTTCTGTCGCGTGTTGAACTCGAGCAGAACGGCGGTCGGTAGCTTTCCAATCGGGAGCCCATCCATTGCTACACCACCGGAATTCCGGTGGTCGTATGGTCCGACGTTGGTTGTGCGATCGATGTCCCGCGTACTGCCCTTGGTGAACACCTTGGCTCCGTCTTCTCGATGGCATTGGCGTCTGCTTTAGATAGCGCTGTATCACCCGAGGGTCAAACGGAGCAACTCGCCCTGCCACTCGTCTGGCTTCAATACCAAACTACCGGGATCCGGTGGTCGTATGGTCCGACCTTCCATGAACGTGCTGAAGGCCGCCGCTCGTCACACCTCGGTCGCATACTTCTTGCCATCACCGGCATCTGCAGTAGCTAGGCGTACATCGTCCGAGGGTTCAACGGCAAGCGCAGTAGTCAGGGAATGTGTTGACCCGACCAGCGGGACACCATTATAGCGCCGGAACTTCGGTGGTCGTAACGGAGGCAGGGTTGGTTGCCCCAATTTGAAGCCCGCGAATCGCAGCACCGCCAACGTCGGTCACACCGCCACTTGATTCGTTATCACTCGGAGATGGTGTAGCTGTGTCGACCGTGGTTTCATTGCCTTCGTTCCACAGTTCCATACGGGTTTCCGGTGGTCGTAACCAAGTCGGGTTTAGTTGTCCAGTCTGTGGCTCGAGAACCACCGCACCAGAAACGTCGGTCGTGCCTGCAACTGCTTCCTCGTTGGCGTGCGAAACCGTACCAGTGTTGACCGTGATTCGTGATGCACTTACAGCAAATAGTCGGTGGTCGTAACGTAAGGTCTGGATGCCCCAGCCTCCACCAGCGACCCACTGTGTTGCAATCACATCTCTTCGAGCTGCACCAATTGCCGTTCACGGTTCCAACAGTTTCGGCGCAGGCTACAGCAGGTACCGCTGCCTTGGGCGAGACTTAGTTGTCGACCGTAGCGGTCCCAGATCCACTCGTATCTCCACTTCATCATCAAATCCATACATAGTCCCAAGTCGAGGTCTGGTGCACAGGCGCGAACTTCTTCCACGTTAATGTCGACGTTCGAAGACTCGTTCACCCTTGCTTGAGCTTCGTCCTTGTTCGTTTCAAGCCGCAATCTTCCCTCGCGTCAACGTACATCGCATTCAATACTCGGTCGCGGTTCCCAGAGCTTCTTACCATCCTTCGACCGCAGTGGATGCCCCAAATGAGGCTTGGTTCGGAGCTGTAGCAACCGGGTTCCGTCTCGTTTTCCAGCGACAGGGTCAGGCTTGGGCTCGTTGAAGACCAGACTCGGTTCGCGGAAGACCGAGCTTACTTTCATTAGCCCCGTTGCGGGTATGTTTTTGCATGACACACCGATTTTGACAACCGCACGCCCGGTTCGCTGCCAGTATCAGGTACTCAACCAAGAAGTCGAGCACGCTTGCCCGAGCTACTTCCACACAAACCACTGCGTCCGAAGCCTCGGTCGCCCTCCCATTCGCTTCATCACCACTTGTTTCGTCTGTTGAAGGTTTGACCGAGGCTTGCTTGCGTCTTCTTGACTCCATTCCAATCTCCATTTCATCGTGACTCGTTCACATAACATGCAACATGCACATTCCAGTAACTTCCTTCGTCTGTCACTGCGAGCTGGATAGCCCTCGCAGGCAGTTCAATCATCGTCTCCAGTAGCTTCGTTCGTCTGACATCGCGGGCTGGATTGCCCCCGCGAGCAGTTCGATCGTCGTCATCGTATGCAGCTAGTTCTTGACCACGTGCAAACATAGCATGCTGGGCTCGCCGCTCGTACATTTCACCACCAAAGCGAGCGACGTTCGGCTGCGCACAGGTACATCATCTCCGGTCTGTTCCACCTTGAAACCTCGACTAGCCCGCTATCGAGATTCAGCACTCGTGCCTTGGTTTACCTCGTTCCATGTAGGGCCAAATCCGAGTGGTAGGTTTCAGTCGAAGTATAGGTAGAGACTCCTGGGCGTAGTCGCTGAGGTTAATCTCGTTCGCGGTTTCATCACCCTCGACCGACCCCTCGGCACCCATGGCATGCATGACCGAGATATAGGTCGACTCCAGTAGTTGCTCAGGATCATCGATCGCACTTATATCCGAATTATCGAACTCAGTGTCGGCGTCAGCGGTGGTGGTTCCGGTTTCAGTAGAAACGTCGTTAGGTCCTGGGTCGTGTTCACCCCAGTCGACCTCGCTACTACACACCGCAGTCGACGTTTCTCCTGGCTCCAGGCTGGGCGTGGCGGTCCCTGTTGGCAGGACACCCCATGCAGTTGTCTTGGCCGCTGTTACCACGTCGCGGTCATCCTCCGAACCGTCGTTCGTCACGCCGCCACCATCATGCAGCTCATCACTGGCTTCCGATGCCTCAACTGAGGCCTGTGTCGCTTCCTGGCTGGTAGAGTCGGCACTACTGTTCGGATTCGCGGGCAGGTGACTCGGCCGGTTGAGCAGCGAATCTACGGGTTCGTCCAGGTTATCCGGTGCGCTGGCTTCGTCGTCCAAACCATCGTTCGACACACCAACACCTTCCACCTCGGTTGTATCAGCTTGAGCACCCTCGATCGAGCCTTCACTGACCCTGGGGTCGTTGCCGTAATCATGTACATCGGGTGACGAGTACTGATTACCCGACGATGCTTGTTGGCGGTCTCCCAGCCACGGTGGGGCATCTGCTGGCTTCGGCAGGATCTTCCGCGGCGTCGGGTAAGCTCGGCGCTCCACCGCAGGTGGCTGTTTAGCTAGCCACCGCTCGTAGAGGTGACGTTCCCGCCCTTGAAGGGTCTCGTCTCGGCTCGTTGAGTAGGCTAGCACCTGCCACTCTTTGTACTTATTCGAGTCCAGTCTCGCGTAACCCGTCTCCCGCGGCAGTTCGCCACGAGGTACCCAGAGCACCACGGAGTCGTGCTTGGCGCACCGTGCAGCCGTCGTCGTAATGTTGGTCAGCCGTACCCATACCGGCTGCCCCCGTCGAAGCCTCGCCACGGTCGGCACAAGCTTGTCTGTACGCCGTACCCATACATCGTATCCCGAATGAGGTAGCCGCTGACGCGGCAGTCGAAACTCTCGCCACTCGCGACCGGGGATGTATAAATCCTCGGTTGGCCCACACGAAGGATGCGTGCCGTAAGGTTCGTCATCTCGAACACTCTGCGACTTCAGCAGTGGTACCATGACCTCGTCCGGGAGGCGTGCGGTGCCGTGGAATAGATCCAGCCGGATTCCAGCCGGGATCATAAAATCCATCCCAAGGACCACATCCACCCCGGCACTGTGGTCCATTATCCACACTTCGAATTCGTAGACCTGCTCCCATCCGAGGGTGATCTTGACGAGCGCCCGTCGCCGGGTCTCCATCACCCCTGGGTTGATGCCGCGGACTTCGAGACTTCGTCCGTGGTCCAGAACTTCCCGCACGCGTAGTCGCTTGGCGAAGCTGGCAGAAATCACGCTAACATTCGCTCCGGTGTCGAGAAGGATCCTCGTTCGCGCATCGTCCACTGCGCCGTGAACCAAGGCTCTCATTCGCTTCCTCTTGTCGTATCGTTGGGACGACCACCAGCCCAGTCTCTCGCCAGGCAGCAGTCTTACTGCCCGGACGAGGCTCCGAGGTGGCCCTCTGACTTGCGCTACGCTTGAGATCAAAGCCTCGGTCGGGTGTCCACCATGTTCTTCATCATCTTCTTCATCAATACCAGTCTCAACGAGACTTGCGTCTCGGTTCAATCCATTTTCCGTCGATCTCACACTTCCATTGCTCTTCAGGTCGTCAGGCCGTTTGCTTTCGCCTGTGAACGCGAACAGATAGTCCGCGTCAACAGCAGGCTCAGCTAACTGTGGCAGCCCGATTGGGACCAACCCAGTTTCAGTTGGCGGGCTGCCTAGTTTAAATGGCTTCCATACACCAGGCTTTGCAGCTCTGGCGACAGATCCTTCTTGTCGACCTTGGACTTGAGGAGCTTGGTGAGCTCATGGAGTGCTTCGCACTTCCCAGCGTCGTGCACCTGTTTGCACAGTTTGCACCGCCGGTAGCAGAAGTGCACCGAGTGGGACGGGCTTCCGCATGCTGCGCATGGCCCATACTGGCGCCGGCCGTCTCGTTCACGGTTGGACGGGCCTCCACTGCTCCTGAAGCGTCGGTTGTCAGACCGAGCGAACGTTCCTTCGGCTGCGGCCCTTCGCTCAGCGTCGTTGGCGGCCGCGACATGTCCCGTAGAGTCGTCCGAGTCATAATCCGCATCCGAACCCTCGTCCGAACGCTGATCATCCGAGTATTGGCGCTCATGCTCGAAGTAATCCTCGTTCGCCTCACCATCACGTCGGGAGGCGTACGAAGCTTCGTTGCGTGCACCGACCGAGCCTCCGACGTTCCATTCCGCCATGACATCAGCTAGCGCGTCGACCAAAGTCACCCTCGATCGGTACGGAGATGCATCGCGTCGGTCCCGACGGCGATCGTCATCACGGTAGCGTCGTTCACGGCAGTATCCTCCACGAGAATCCTCGTTCGACCTCGCATCACGTCGGCGACCATCATCTTGACTCCTGGAGCGCCGGAACGACGACTCGCGAGTTGATTTGCGGTCGCGGTGGCGCAGGATGTCGTTGATCATGTCTTCGAGGTCATGAATGCTCTTGACCCGCACGTGGCACAGACGGTCTTCTAAGTTTCGGCCATCACACGTAACCAAGAAGTGTTCCACGTGGTCCTTCGCGTCGCGTCCACCGTTCTCAAACTGTACGCCAGCGTTGCGAGCATAGCCGTTGAGCCGGTTGAGGTAGTCACATACGTGCTCCTTGTCCTCTCGCTTGGCCGAGTAATACCGAGCCTTCGCAGACTGGGAAAACTTTGAACAGTAGTACTTGATGAACGCCTCGCTCAGCAACTTCCACGAGCGTCTCGTCTTGCGCGGGAGCTGACGTCACCAGTGCAGGGCTCCATCCCTGAGCTTGAGTTCGAACGGCATGCACCACTCGTTGGGGGGAGCATGCGTTCCCTTCATCTCATAGATGAACGTTCGGAGCCACTGCATGGAGTGCTCGCTCTTGTCACGCGTCCCGTAGAACGGCTTGATGTTGGCGAGTGGTAGATGCGTGGCGATCTCGAGCTTCGGGGTTGAGCTCTGGTTGTCGGTCGCGCTAAGTTCGCGCACCTGACGAGCCCATTCGCTCGGCAGATCACCCTCGTAGTGGTCAGACGCGAGGTCGTCATCACTGTCCGACGAGTCATCTCGGGGGTCGTAACGATGGCTGGATCGGCGACCGGTCGCCGCTCGCGTGCCAGGCGTTGCATACGAAGACTCGGTCTCCCTAGCCAGACGTTCACTGCGATCCGCAGATCGTGGGGTTACCATGTGCGAGTCTTGCATGTAAGGCGAAGCCTCACCCTTGGCAGCAAAGACTCCGTCACTAGTGGCGGTCTTCTTTGGGGTCGCCGGTAGCGGGACCTTGGATGGGTCAACCACTTCCGAGGTCGAACGAAGCTTCGTTGAGCCTCGGTCGGCCACCCCGAAGGCGTCACGCAACTTCTTCCTCCACTTGGTGAGCGCTGCAGCGGCGGCAGTCGGCGTCCAGCTCGCGAGCGCGGCCTCCGTCGGGAGAATCTGGGGCTCGCACCCCATCGCACGCAGGAGGTCCACCGTGTTCTGGGCGACCTGCCGAGTGCTCGTCGAGTTGATCGGCGCGGCTAACGCCCCTCCGAGGTCCATCCAGATGGCCTGGCGGACTTGCTTCGGGGAGAACAGTTGCATCCACTCACTCTTGGTCTTCATCAGCTCCAGGCATCGGCCCAGGACCTTGTTGGCCGCCGGAGTATCGCCGTTGAGGGGAGGACGAGTACCGACCGGCTTGGAGGTTGCCCCTCCTACCGTCACCGAGGTCTTGAAGTCCTCGGTTGCACCGTCATCCGCGTCGTAGGCGGGCTCGGGGCCCGGCATACCGTTGAACGTTTCGGAGAGGTCGCGGGTAATCGACCTCGATCCTCCACTGCGGCCTGCCGACACCACCGCAGCTTCCGAAGTCTCGGACATCACAGTCCGGACATCCCCGTCATCGTCTTCATCATCTTCTTTGGCGTCCGAGGAATCCATCGCCGTGTCGTAGCTCGCCGAACGCTCGTCGATCGACTCCATCCGATCCGTCGCTGGGGTCGAGAACGAGCTTCCGGAGCGCACCGAAGCCTCGTTGCGCGTTCCACTTGACTTGACCGGCGTCGCTGGTACCGCTGACTTGGTCCCCTTCGCCATCTTCTCACTTCTTCTTCTTCTTCGCTTCTCTTCTTCTTCTTCTTTTTCTCTTCGCTCGTTGGGGTAAGACTTCCAACAACCCAGACACACAGAAGGTCACACCAATCCCGGGTCGCGGCACCAGTTGTGGTGTGGTAATTCCACTAAAATCCTCCTCTACCAAAAGGTATTAGAGACACCAACAACACGCTAACCCGCAAAGGTAAGCGCTTATTGGATCAAAACCTGAAGACCAGGAACGATCCCTTACACCGGGTCGGTTGCAAGCGCCTCTGTGCACCTTAGGTTGTTTTCGGTCAACCCAAAAACCTGTACCGCTAGCCACGAGCTAAGGCTAGGATACTATGTAGCGCTTTCGCGCAACCCCACTGCAGTCCCTCAGAAAGGAAGGGTACCGGCGTGTTAGGCCTTATACAGGGGGACCAAGGTAAAACCTCGGTAGGTAGACTAATACACTCAGGGACACTCTTGTCCCACAAATATACAGTGAACGACACTCCTATGTCGCTCTTGCCTCTCCGGCCACGCCAACTCTTGGCGCCGCCAAGGAAACTCTCGGTCAAAGCACGATAAGCTCCCCGACTGGCATCCACACGCAGCCGAGCGTGTCCAGGCACTACAATAAGCTAGCTAGACTTACCGAAGCCGGACTTGACCCTTGTTGGCTTTGGGGGAAGACTGTCTTTTTATTACTGAGTTTTATGAGGCCCAAGGGGCCTCGTTCTGGTCATCCTATGATGAGTCCTATGTCCCTATACAAATATCTAGTGTGAACGATCGCAATAAGGCGATTCCGGACACATCAAATGACGACCGCGGCCACACTAATAAGTGCGGTCGAAGTACGCAACTAAATGCATCTGTACCTAAAAGTGGGTACCACGAAGCCTCGCTCGGGGTTCTATTAGGACCCGACGAGGCTCCGGCCACTAACTGTCACTCCAACGAGGATAATGTCGTCATCCAATCAGAAGTAGCCATCTCCGTCTCTCGCTGGGCCGCTTCTTCATGGAACTTGACCTTCGGGCCGGCGAGGCAATCACCTTGGAAACACACAATTTCCGATACCACATATGATCCAAACAAACACGAGAGATGTACCACTGATCCACCGGAATGTGGCTGTACTTTGATTTTCGTGTTTTTGTCGAAGTAGGCTTACGTTTCTTGGTCATCCAGACATGCCACGAACAACAAGCTTGCCATGGTTTACAAGACCACTTCACCATAGTACCCCCAGAGTAAGTCTGCTCCACGGACTTGTTGTTGGAGAGGGCGACTTTACGCAGGAGTAGCGTCAGCTCCTCAGTTCCAGAAAACTTGGCACCTTCCGATAGTCTGGTAGTTATTTCCTGGGTAGACTTGCCTCCGGCACTATTGCTTCCATCTTCGCCCTCCTCCATACGTCTTGTCCTGAACAACCACAATATGAAGTAGAGCAACGGACAAGACCCTTGAGTATGATTATAAAACTATTAATACGACCTTTACTGGAATAATTTGCAGGCGTCTTCATCTTACTACTCTCCCCTTGCGACGCGGCCTCAACGCCACGTCCAGCACACGGCATCCTCCACGCCACCGCCATCTTCTCCTTCACCGGTGTCTCCTTCCGCACCACCAGCGTCACGGCAAGCACGGCCTACAACATCCGGCCGCCTCATCGTCCCTCGTGTCCAGCTTCATGGTGGCGGGCGTCTCCTCTTCCATGTTCTGCTGCTTGGGGGCGGGCGGCGCATGGCTGGAGAGGACATAAGCAGCAGTAGCACCACGGCCGGCACGGCTGATTACATCTCGTTCTCCTCCTCGCCTTTGTGCCCTTCTGCTTCACGCCTTTGGGCACCTACGGCGCCTCGGCGAACACGGCGGGCGACACCTCGTTCGCTTCCGCCGTCGTCATGTCCTCCATGTCCGCGGTGAGCATCTCCTCCTTCATCTCCTCCTGCTTCTTGGGGGCGGACTGCTGGTCAGCAGCATCGGCGGCAGCAGCAGCACCACGGCGAGCACGTCCGGCGCCACCACGTTCTCCTCCTCCGCCGTCTTCACGTCCTGCTTGTCCGGGGCGAGCGGCTCCTCCTCCGTCTGCAGTTGTTCGGGAGCGAGCAGCGGGCGACTGGTGGTCAGCAGTGCCACGGCCAGCACGGCGAACACCGCTGCGTGCTCGTTCACGGCCGCCTTCTCCGGCTGCTTCTTCTGGGTGGTGGGCGACTGGTGGCTGGCAGCGTCGACGATCTCCCTCAGCTTCTTGGCTGCGGGCGGCTGGTGACTGGCAGCGGGGCCTCAGCCTGCATGGCGTGCTCCTGCTGCTGCCTCCGGAGATCTCCTGTGTGGGCGCGGGTCGGCGGCCGGCTTGTGATGCGATGCCTCCTCGGCTCGTCGAGTTTGGGCTTGTGGACCACGGCTCGAGCGGCATCACGGCTCGTCGATTATTAGCCAATCAAAGTTTTTGTAACGGGAGATGCAAAGGTTCGCCACTATTGTAACGGGTCCTGATAAATATTCAACTGGCCCTCGCGGACAGATTGTATGCAGACGACTGGGCCAAACTGTGAGATCAACTTTGACAGTACGCTGAGGTTGAAGCGAAGCGCAAGCTCGAGCTTGAGCTTGAGCGCACTCTCACATGCCTCGGTCCACTTTTTTTTCATGAGAACGGGCGGTGTTGTGCACAATATTTTTTGGAAGAAGGAAATAAATCGTACTTAGTAGTCGTATTAATACTTGAGATCTGAAAGCTAATCGATAATGTTCAGAACGTCTGCATTGCAGTTGTACATACCTGGAGGTCTCACTGAAGGAGGAAGTCTCAAAAGCCTGCGTTCCGAGCACTCAAGTATGATGGGCTCTCGTTCCATGACAGCGGGCTGCAGATATCCACGTAGTATCGGGAAAGATACTGTATCCGGTATAACGGGGTATTAACCAACCTGCTGTGCCGCTGATAATGCGTCCCTCAACCTGTGCGTCCTCCTGGTAGGTACTGGTACGTTGGCAGTCGACCTCCAGAAAAGAAAACAAAGCGTGTACCCTCCGCTCTCAACGGATACCTACATAACCCACCTACAAGGAAAGGTACGGCAGAGCATGTCGTTGCGATGACGATTCAACCTAGTAGCTACTGTTACCATCACTTTCTGTAGCCTGGTACGTCTTCTTGTTCATTGCAGGGTTTCAAGATATGCAATACTTGTACCTCCAGTTGCGAAGAAATAATGCGATGGCAACTTATGCGTGGTAAAAAGCAACGTCGGACTCATCTTACATGTGCAATGAATGCCAGAAGTGTACACAAAGCAAGCTGCTTCTGATAAAACATGTATTATTAGTTGGACTACCGTACGTGTAGTTAAAAAAAAAAAGCTGAAAGCCAGTCACACACTGCAAACGCCTCATACGAACCTTCAGCAATTTTATCAGTTTGATTGTTCTGCTTTTGCATGTAACTTAGTCAAGACGGCTCTTTGTTCTCGCTAACTCACCCGTGGTTATAGTTTTAATCTTTGAGGAAGAACCGCCCTTAATCTCGAGAATGGTATGACTGACTCGAACGAAGCCTAACACAACCTATTTTTAAATGCGTGTGTGTGCGTGTGTTTTTTTTGTTTTCAGTACTGCAACGTTTCCGCAAACTGCAGCCTGGCACGACGCGAGAAGGATTTTAATCCTTTTCGCGTGCCATACCTAGTGTATTTTTATGGTAACGAAAGGGTTAAAATAATACATGTAGCACAGCGCCATACAGAATATTGCCAGTGGCAATTTGCCACATTCTCACCGATGCATATTTCAGGTTGCAGAGACAACGGGCTAGTTTAGGCTAGATAAGTTGGCGAGGAAGCCATAGTTTCCCGATGTCGTAGTGACTAAAGATAGAACGCGGCAGGAGGCCAGTGGCCGCCCGAGGAAGGGCGTTCACTCTCGATTTTGCCTCGCCGCAGCTAAAACCTCCAAGGAACCCCTCCTTTTCGGACTCGTCCCGGTATTCCGCCGTGGCTACAACCTATTTTTACCTACGCCCAGGCTCCTTCAGTGTGGTTGGTTTCGCGTATGGGAAAGTAGATGGCGTTGGAACACGAGGTAGCAAGGTCAAGGTGAAGCTCGTGCCAAGTGGTCGCTGGGCAGAGGAACAAGCTGAATCCGTCGACCTGACGCAGGCGGAGATCGCCCCGAGGGAGGTAACACCTGAAGAGGCGCTGAACGGGGTCGGAACATACGTCTGGGGTGTCATCTGCACTTCCTGGGTTAAGCCAGGTAGTGCCCGGGTGTGGGACTACGGACTCGTAGTGGGCTATAAGTGGTGCGCTGAGTCTCGTCATGGGACGCTAGACGTGAAGTTCGGGGGAGTGGATGCCTCCATCGTGTATACGGCCGACTCAACACAAGACGTGGCCGTGGAAGTATATGGCCTCCAGCCTTGTAGAGACCAGAGCACCAGCCTACTCATGGCACCTGAAATGAAGCAGCGACACGCGATGGTCTACAACAAGTTCAATGGGGTCGATGGAGCGGCGGTGCGAGACTCCGGAGCTCTCCTAGCCGAGGTCGGAGGAAATCCGTGCGATGAGACCCGGCGCATACCCTTGCTCGATATCACCAGCTTTGAGGTGGTCCAAGTGACAGTTCGCCATATATTGGATTACGTCTTCTATAAAGAGGGCGGTCGGCCTCACCCTGCCGGAATGATATTTGGTGACACAATTTTTGATGAGGTCGACTCTCGCACGACCACAGTGAGCGCTGCTCCATCTCACCGAGATCCACCGAGGACGGAAGTTGTTCTCAGTGATGGGCTCAGCGACTCCGAGGATGATGGTAACGTTATCGAGCCTCGCGTGCAATCATTGAGTGAAGAAGGACAACCGGAACCGAAGCGTCAGCGCCGGAACGACAGTGATGCAACCTTGCAGGGCGGTCAACCACAGGCCTTGGTTGGACTCGGCTCGGCACGCCTACGACTAGACCCGGATGTGGACCAACTCATCTCTCTCCACAGAACAGGGGCCGGCACAAACAGCGCGGCCATCGTTGGTATTGTACGCAGCGAGGACGACTCTGGGAAGACGCAGTTTCGACCCACCGGTATGCAGACAACAGTCCATTTAGCGCTGGTGAACGGTAAGTACGCGTCTTTCACGGCGCAGCAATTTGTGGATTTTATCCAGATTCATTGGAGAAAATTTGGCTTCTTTCCGCACCCTGCTGTCCTGCGTGGTCTGTTTGGATGGGATTTCGGTACGCGGGGGTTATCGATCCTGCATTTCGCTCGAGTGACGGAGTTGGAGAAACGAGAGCGCGTCCGAAGGAGTGATATGAGTAATTTTTCGAAGAAGAACACCCTCCCAGTACCACCGGAGGCGACTGACTTCGCCACCCTTGCAGGTGCGGTGGATGTGCTCAGCAATGTCGCTAGACAATTGTACAAACCTGCGGTGAGTGACGCACTGCAAGCTGCGTCAGCGTTTCTAGCGGAGCTACGCGTCAGCGAGTTGCCAACGTCAGCTGCGGCGCTTGCCGAGATCACAGCATGGATGGACGACCGTCTTGAGCTCTTCCGAGTGTTCATCGCAGATGAAAACTGGGTGGAAGTCGCCGCCATCAAGTCTCACTTCAGCGCATCGCACGAGTCGTTTGTACGGGTACACCAGCTAATACTTCGCCAGGACATTGTTTCCGCGCTCAGAACAACCAAGTCTAGCTCAAATCGCAACGACCGAGCGAACCGTGGAGCGGGCTCAGACAAACGAGTATTCATTCCTCAAGATATCCGAAAAGCGTTGCCAAAGCAGGGCAGCAAACAGATTTGTCTGCGTTTCCTTTCCGCTCAAGGCTGTCGTGGAAGGAATGGCAAGTGCATTATCAACACGCTCTGCCGCTTCAAACCAGCTAATCTGCCAGAAGCTGTACGGGAGTTCATTATCGAGAACTACGGGGGCCTCGCAGTGGATATGCAGTGACGGGGCCAGGAGGTGATTCATGGTCCGGTCTCTCCGTCGGCAAAGGGCCCAGTCTTGAACGTCAAAACTCGTAGCAATTTGGAACCAAAGTGCACGGGCTTGGAAGCGAAGACGTGCGCGCGACGACAAGCAGCCCCCGTTGTTCAAGAAACGTCTGTGCCAATCAGCTACCCTGCGAACACCTTCGGGCCGCTCAACAGGTCCATGCCTGTGAGCTCGTCCACCCTTGGGCCGCTCAACAGGTTCATGCCTGTGAGCCCGTCCACCCTCGGGCCGCTCCACAGGTCCATGCCTGTGAGCCCGCCCACCCTCGGGCCGCTCCACAGGCACACGCCTTCGAGCCCGTCCACACCCGGGTCGTCTGACGGAAGCACTACTTCGAGCGCCTACAGTAAATTCATTTTCGATCTGAGGACTCGAGTCAAGACCACAAAGGTGATTCGCCAACGTCTGGCGCAATTGCATCACGAAGCTAGTGACTCCATTCTCAACGACTCTCTGCGACTGCACGGCCTGCAACCCCCTGAGCCAACGCCTACGTCGATCATGGATAATGGCCGCGTAAAATATCTGCTGGACCGACAGAAGCAAAGCGTGTTCAGTGAGTTTATCCGTCGCACAAGGATGCAGCTACCGCAGTTCGTACGGCTACTTCGCGGTGAAAGCGTCAAGGACCCAAGACCAAACAAAGCGTTGGAGGAGGTCAGACCCTCGACAGCCTGGGACACCTATCGCTACCGGTCGCGCTGGGGGCAGATTGTACGACAAGGCGTGATTCCGGTTTGGAAATCCTTGTTTAAACCGCAGTCCGTCCCACCTCCAAATCATGGATCCACGAAACGCGCACTTAATGTCATCATCAAGCATTTGCGCAAGGGTCAAGACTCGAACCGATACCTTATCCTGGACATTGATTTGCTACCACTCCTACACGACGTCACCTGCAGCCCGTTCAGAGCAGTCCAGAAAGGAGACGTGGACCTTTCCATCGACGCCCGAATAATTCACGATCTCTCCTTTCCGCCAGGCGAGTCTGTGAACGACAATACAGAGCCCGATCACGAGGTGGAGGTTGGATATGATGGCCCAGAAGCTCTCGGTAACCGTATTATGAATGTGGCCACCGCGTTCCCGACGCTACAGCGAATGATGACTGGGGATGTGAATGGTGCCTTTCGCAACATCCCGATGTCGGCTGACCATGTCGGGCGCTTTGCCGGTACTATACCGGAGCTTGGAATCTTAATTGTGGATCTCTGTTGTCCATTTATTTGGCTGGAAGAATTCGCCTTCCTCGTATTGGATTGCCGGAGCAGCTATTGGTCACTTGTATGCCAGCTCCGCTCCGACGTGGCCACTACAACCCCCTGAAGCAATGCAAAATTTCGATGCGAAGACGTGGTGCGACGATCACGTCGCAATCGAACCTGATATTGGGTCCCGGCTAGCAGAGGCTGAACTTGCACTTCGGTCTGCGATGGTAACAATCCTGGGCTCTGATGCCTGCAATGAAAAGAAATTCACGAGCTGGTTCCAGACCGGACGGGCGCTAGGTTTGGATTGGAATATGCCAGCGCAAACTGTATCGATGCCGCCAGCAAAAGTGGAAAAGGCCCTCCTGCGACTTCATAGCATGGCGGAACGCACCAAAACCACAAGGACCGAGTTGCAGAAACTCTTAGGCAGCCTTCGGCACGTTGTAACGTGTATCCGTGCAGCAGCACCATTCTTTCAGCGGGTCGCAGCCTTAGCACGTAGTGCGCCACGCTTCGGATATATCGATGTATCCGACGAAGCCAAGGATGACCTGCGGTGGTTCGGTGTCATTATGCAAATTGGGAGACTGAATGGAATTCCACTGGCGCGGTTCACTCGCCGCGATGAGCCACATCACAACATTCAGATGGACGCGAGTGATCAAGGACTCTGCGCTCTGTTCCCGGCGAAGAAAGAGTATTTGCAAGTAAAGTTCACACCAGAGGAGCATAAATTGATCCGTGACTGTATGGAGACAGGAGAAAGTAGCTTCTGCATCAACGTGCGGGAGTTAATGAGCGCCGTGTTCGCTTCGCTAGTGTGGGGCCCCGCGTGGGAGAGTTCGGACACGGAACCAGACACACATGTGCGATTTTGGATTGACAATACTTCCGCTGTGGCATGGAATAACCGAAAGTCCAGCCGGAACACTTTCGCTCAAATGCTGCTTCGTATCATGGCCCTACGTGAAGTCCAGCACGGGTTTTATTCGACGGCATCTCACGTCGCCGGTGTGGATAATATCATGGCAGACGCAGGCAGCAGGGTGTGGATATCGCCGTCTCTAGCTATCTCGTTCTCTAACTTAAGCTCTGATTGGACACAGGTTCAAGTCCCAGACGACTCGCGCAATCTCTCGAATCTCTGGGGGCGCTTCTGCGAGCAGGGGCCCTGGCCCAATCTTCGAGGAAGCACTATTCACGCGCATGGGAACAGTGGTCGGCTTGGTGCAAAATGATGCACTTCACCCCTTGGCTAACTGCGACGGATATCGACAAGAATGCTGAACAACTCGGCGCGTTTGCTGTTTACTTGTGGAAGTACGGTATGAACCGTCGGCAGATTGGCAACACCTACTCCACTATCTGCGCCAAACTGTGCGCAGTGCGCTGGTTTCACCGCAATACGGCGGGTTATGACCCTGGTGTTAACGCTTCTCACGCTATTCTACTCCGTGGTATACGCCGATTTACCGATCCAGTCGTCAAGCAGCAGCCCTTGACCGCCCGGCTTCTTCGTTCGATCTTCCGCTTCCTGGATCTCACAAGGCCACGCGATCAACTCATGTGGGGCGGGCTACTTCTCGGGTATTTCTTCCTACTTCGACGCTCCGAATATCTCTTCATCGGAAGTCGAGTGCACAATTACATCCTGCGACTCTCGTCGATTCAGCTTCTCGACGGCAATGAGCAGTCCGCGACACCTAAGCAAGCCAAAATGGTGGCGATCACTCTGACGGGAGCAAAGAATAACCAATTCGGACGCCAAGAAAGGAGATACCATTACAAGTCGGGTGATAGACTGCTCTGTCCTGTGAGAGCAGCGCGCTGGATTTTCAGAGCAGCAGAATTCTTCGGTACAAGAGCAAGTGATCCCGCATTGGCGATGCGATGTGGAGGCATCACGTCTGAAGACATCTCGAAGCTGGTCAAGCGAGCGGCTCGAGAAGATAAACTTGACCCCAACCGCTTCTCCACCCACTCGGTCCGCATCGGCGGTGCCACCGCGCTACTTAACGCTGGAGCTGATCGACTGGTCATCAAACTACTTGGTCGTTGGCTATCAAATGCATTCGAAGAGTATCCGGTCCTGACAGCAAAGGGCTCGATGGAGCTCTCTCGACGAATGTGCTGACCCCCCGTGCAAAGCACGCGTCACGATGCGAGTCGCCGCGGCCATTTCATCTTGGGGGTAGCCGCCACGCCACGCCCCTGGTGTGGAAGATCAATGAAAAGATCATTTGCCCCAACGCGACATCGCTGGAAATTGGAAATAGTACACTGTGTATATCCCATCGTGCCGATATTTCATGTACAGTCGCTGTAAGCGCGTGCCCATTCCCAGTGTCCGCTCCTGCCGCGTGCCACCGGCCAGTGAACTTCTCAAGCGTGCCCGCGCGCTTCACTCAGCATCTGAGTGAAGGCACGGGTCTCAGAATCTGGTGCATCTGAGACTCAGATGCACCGCCACACCAAAGATCATACGTATTAATTATTTTTTTTATACCTCTACTCGGAAGTTGGCGCGGCTGGTACCGTATGCGACGGCACCGACGCGACCGCAGCCGTACAGGTAGATCCGAAGACGAACTCGTGCGAAGTCCTAAGTTTGAACTCTAAGCATGAGAGGATGCCAACGGATCCGAAATGTGAAAACTTTTGAGGGTACAGTACAAGTACGTCTTCTTACGGGCACGGTAGTAATGTATTACTTAAGTATACAATACGCAGTACAGTCTTCTGGCTAACATATCATTTATATCCTCGTGCTCAACTGGAATAATTACTCTTCGCGTGGACAGAGCCACGCTCGCAAACACGAGCAGCACCGCGCCGTACACCAGTTGCATGCCCTGGGGGCCAGACTTTGGAGGGTTTCTTGACCTCCTTGGCGACCGCTCGCAACCTGTGCTTTGGACAGCGTTGCAGGCTTGGCACCGCCCTCCGCGAGCAGCTCCGCGTTAATCTTCACCTTGAGCTTGCTGATGAGGTCATTCACGGACTCCAAGGAGATGGCCCTCTCTTCGTCGTTGAAATGCCCCTTCTCTTCTGTCGCTTTGCCCTTGAGACGCCGGATCATGGGTAAGTTGTTGACCTGGTGGACACTTCCAGCACAGTGGAGACGGCCAAGGTCACGGCCACCAGGAGAATTGAGCGCGTCGCCATGTTCCTCGCCGTGGCAAGACAGAATGGAAGTGTGCCGGGGGAGGCCCAACTTGAGGCCCAAGTGATCCACTCCGTGGATTTGCCCTTCATGTATTCAGAGCTCCGCTCATTTTGAAATACGTAAGCGAACAAATGTGAGCAATGTCCAGGCATGTCCGCAGGGGGCATTTTGCAAATCATGCCCCTTTTGCTACTACGGGGTACACCCGGGACTTTTCAAAGGGGTAGCCCGATCAGTATTGTATGTTTGTATATTAAAACCAGAACGAGGCACTACGAATATGTAAAAGAATGTATAGGTAGTGAGCTAGAGTGGTCGGCTTGGAGGGCAACGAGCACTAGACATTTGAATTTGAATTTGCTGCGGCTTAGATGGCTATCTACTCCCAGGATCGTGCTCAGCTGCAATCCCGCCTATAGATGGCGTGCCCGTACCTACGGTAGAATCTATCGAGCACTAGACAGCTATCTGCCTGGACAGCTCGTCTGTCAAACGCATGGGCTCAACGTATTGTCAAGATTGCTATTTACCTTCCATCGCGTCGTTGCTAAGCCCATCGTACGCGGCATGCGTACACAACCTCCACAAGTAATTTTGGGACGTGCTCTAGGTTCCGTACACCAAACGCTGTGACTTCAGTAACCTACGTCAACTGATACTGACATTCTCCAGGAGGCAGCAAGGCTATCATCCTCACGTCACTGATAAAGGGAAAGATGCCTGTTATTCACCATCAGGAGTTATTAATAGTCGACTGGAAGGTAAGCGGTATGAACGTGCTAAGCATATCTTATGGCAACGGTCCTGTGTGGTGGTCTCATTTCTCTGCTCTCCGGCGTCCATGCTGTTAAATAGCACTTACGAATTGATGGGCACTACTTAAGGTGGTTGGCCGTTTTGATCGTGTTCACATTCATAGACGTTCTCACAAACTCATCCAGAGTGAGTATTGTGCTTGCGAACCTTGCTTCGCGCTGTGAGCGCTGATTCGAATAGCTTAAGAAAACAACTAATATAGTAGGAACATTTGTATGGCAGGTCGATCATTCCAGAGACTAATCCGAAGTAGATCAATGTTATGAGCGAGGTAATGACACCGTGCCAGTTCTGGTGACCTATTTGCTACTGCAGGCATGTCCTGTAGTCCTAATACAAGGTACCAGGTCGAAAATGTGACATAAGGTACAGCATATTCCTTCCTCGCCAGGATTTCCTTAGTTAAGAGGGGGCACTCTTGGCAACTTTAAAAGGGGTATTTCGTTCTTTTTCTGTCCACACTACCCCCTCCGGACACGCCTGGCAATGTCACATGTGCACTTACCAAGAGGAAACTCCAAAACCCGCATACTTGAGTTTCAAAACAACAAAACCCGCATACTTCTACAAAACCCGCATACTGGCAACAGATGTCCGTAGAATCAGACAAAGCAGGAATAGCTATAAATAAATAAGCGTGCGAAGGTCTCTCAGCTTATCTGTAGCAAAAAGTAACTCTCCTCGTGTCCCGAAGGCATGGTGTCTCTGGAGCGTGGGCAGACCTTCAAGAATGGAGAGGAGGCCAAGTACGCCATCCAAGACTACGCTCTATCAGTGGGCAAGAGAGTCAAGGTCCAAAGGAGCGGTGGGGGTCACAAGAAGTTCGTCTGCTCGTCCAAAACCTGCTCATTCTTCGTGCAGCTGTACCAGCTTAAAGTTGACGGGGAAGCCATTAGCACTTGGCGAATCAGCTCGTTAGAACTGGAGCATATCAACTGCACTTCAGTTCCTAAAATGACTGGGCGTCAACTAAGAGAGTCTGCCGTGTTTCGAAACCCAGTTTTGTCGGACAGTTCTCTTTCGGCTCGAGCTCTCATCGATCAAGTTCAGCGCTCAGAGGGAATCCTTCTCCCAAACGCGACAGCAGTATACCGCGGAAAGGATTTCATTACGGAAGGCACCGCTGGTGAGCAAGCCGAGTTATACAAAAAAATTCCGTCTCTTCTCGAGAAATTTGCTTCCAACAATCCCGGCTCCTTCACCGATTTCCAGACTGATTCAACCGGCCGATTCAAGCGTGCTGTTGTAGTGTCGGGTCCTCTGGTGCGCAGTATGCCGTACAACCAGCAGATATTAGGGATTGATTGCGCCCATTCCAAAAACCGAAGCTTCAGCGGGCAACAAATACTGCTTGTCGGTCGCGACGGCAATTGCAACAACATCACTATTGCAATGGCACTGGTCGATGCTGAGGACATCGTCAACTACACGTGGTTTGTTGAGTCACTTCGTCAGGCTGGACTAAATCTTACACAGTACCCTGTCTTCTGTGACCGATGCGACGCGTTCCGCTCTGTCGCCGCTACGTATAGCATCAACGTCCGGTAGGTCATACCGTTGTATGCTTTGATCAGATAATTGGCATTGACACCAAAGATGTTGGCAGGTACTGCTCGCTCCACATCATCAGAAACATGATGCTCCACAGTACTTTCAATCAATCACACAAGAATTTGGTATGGGAGCTACAAGCTTGCAAGTACAAAGAGCAATACGAGAGCCTGCTGATCATTATCGGCAAAACGTGCGGTGAAAAAGTGGAACAAGCCCTCCGTACCATCCCTCCGGAGAAATGGATCCTGTATACAACATTAGGTGAGTATCCTCTGTATGGATGGCGATCGACTAACTTTGTCGAGAGTATGAACGCCAAGACGCTAGTGGAAGGTCTGCGTGATAAACACCCCTGCGGCTTTCTGGATGGCGTGATGGAGTCCATGGCTAAAGATCTCTACAAGCGTCGACAGCAATCCGATGACTGGGTGAAACAAAAGAGGGAGGTAACCCCGGGGGCAGAAAAATTGTACTACGAGCAACTGAGTAACCTGGGGAACTACGCAGTTGTGATGCTAACGCCAAGAAAAGGATCTGTCTCGCGCGTCGGCAAGTTCCCTCCGTTCCGGCGTACTGTGAACTTAGATGGCAATCGCTGCACTTGCACATACATGGATCAGTACCAGATTCCGTGCAAGCACATGCTTGCCATACTAAATGCCGTAGGTGAGCTGGAGTCGGCTTATTCTCGCTTCGGATCTTCTTACATTGTTGAAAGCTACTCAAAGGCGTTTGCCGAAGCATCCGTACTGATCCCCGCTTCCACCGAGCTTACTAGCGCCCCGCTCCTACCTGCCCAGCGAAAGGAAACTTCCCGTGGAAGAAAGCGCGTCAAACGAATCCCTAGTGCTGGTGAAAGCAGACCGACTCGTGCTCAACGCTGCACAAACTGCGGGGAATCCAACCACAATCGCAAAACATGCAAGAAGCCGCCTCAGATTGTGGTCGCGGTTGCTGTAAACACCACCAGGAGCACTACCCCGACTACCTGCACTACCCCGACTTCCTCGACTACCTGCACTACCAGCACGAACTCGAATAGCGGCACTACCCCGACTACCTCGACTACATGCACTACCAGCACGAACTCGACCAGCGGCACTACCCCGACTACCAGCACTTCCTGTAGTGCGAGTACCAGTTCGCCTCTGACTACCACCAGATCGACTGCTCACACAAGTCCCATGGCTGCAAGGACCGGCTCCACTCCACGAACCAGCACGACGACCTCTTGACGGACCCGTTTGACTTGAACACGAACGCAGCTCCAGCTGAGAGAGAGGAAGGAGAACTTGCATACGTTTATATTATATTTTTTTACAGCTCCCAACCGAAGTGTTTCTGATTCTACGGACATCTGTTGCCAGTATGCGGGTTTTGTAGAAGTATGCGGGTTTTGTTGTTTTGAAACTCAAGAATGCGGGTTTTGGAGTTTCCTCACTTACCAACGTATAATGGCTACATTCGTGTTGCACCACACCAAGTGTATCTTGAACCGCCGCGTCAAAAGATTTCGCGTATCATTCGCCAATCTGCCGTCTCAGCCACACATACCCAGCCAGAGAATCAGCAAGCTATGCAGCCCCCGCAGCGCTCCCCGTGCCTCGCCCTGCTGCTCTTGCTGGGCGCCATGAGCGCCAAGGTGGTCGCGGCGCAGAACGTGCCGGAGCTGGCGCCGCTGGACGACGTGCTGGCGGACCAGGCGGCCATCCCGAGCCCCTTCAGCCCCGAGAACCAGCAGGAGCTCGTCAACGTGGCTGCAACGCAGCTAGAGGATGGCTATATCGTCACGGACCTGGACGACGAGCTGCAGCTGCTCGAAGGAGAGGAAGCCATCATCGCCGCGGCGCCCGTGAACCCGCCGGACAAGTTCCTACCCATGGACACGCGCAGCGACGAGGTGCTGGACCTCGTGGGCCAGTTCATGCTGCAGTACCAGCAGGAGGTGGGGCGCACGGCGCTGAAAGCTTCAGTGCTGCAAGTGCTCAAGGCCGAGAAGACAGAGCCTCGAGAGGAGGTGCAGGAGATTGAGATCGACACGGGCGGCGGCCCCCTAGAGCTCGTGCAGACGGACATGAGCGAGGTCATGCGCGTGTACTTGCTGGTGGATTATGGCTTCCAGAGCAGCATGATGGACGCCAAGCGGCCCTACGTGTCGGTGCTCAAGCTCACGATGGACTGCGTCAATGGCACGACCGAGGACGAGGCGGACATCGAGTGCGACCTGTTGGAGCACTTGGACCTGCCGAGACACAAGGCCGAGGTGGGCAAGGCGGTGCAACGCACCATCGCAGAGGCCGCCCCGGCGTCCTTCTTGAGCACCCACTCGCTGCACGTCAAGTACGACGCAGCGGAGCAGCAGGACTTGGCTACGGGCGAGGACGGCGACATTGAGACCATGACGTATGTGCGCTACCGCGTGCAGGCAGCTGATGGCAAGTTCAGCGACGACGACTGCATGGTGGTCGTGCAGCAGGCCAGAGGCATCTCCACGCTCATGTTCACAGACACGGTGTGCTTCGAGAGCGCGTCCAAGTCGGCGGTCATGGCGGCGTACGAGTACGCGTCCAACAACTTGCCCGTGGGGGCGCTGATCTTTGCTGCGGTTTGCGGCGCTGCGGTTGCGGCTGTGGTGCTCATCCGCCACCGCCGCAAGAACCAGCGGTTCGGATACTCGTACGTGCGGTCCAAGGCGCCGTCACACGTGCCGGCACAGGGCGCGGCGGGGACGGGAGTCAAGTATGTGGACGCTGACTCGCCCGCTATCGCCTGCTAAGACGTTGAGTTGATCGGTTCAACGCCGCAGCTGAAGCTCTGCGTATTGTAAATCTGTCGGTGGGGTGATTCACTCTCACACCACTTGTGTTTGTATAGGATAGCTGGGTTGTATTTTGTTGTTCAATTGCAGCTGCTACTGTTCATTGTTCTTGGCCGCCCAGTACTTGGTGTAGGACTTTTCGTGCTTGGCCAGCTTCTTGGCCAGCTTCTTGCGTTGGCTCTTGGTCAGTGGCTCGCCGTCTTCGAACAGGGGGAAACCCTCGGCGTCAAAAGTGTCGAAGCGACCTGCGAACTCCGGCGACTGCTTGAAGAAATCGGACGGAGCGATCTGCATCAGCGCCTCGAACTCGAGCTGCTTCTGCTTTAGGGCCTGCGCCGCTTTGTCCGCTTCTTGAGCTGCCTTCGTCGACTCGTCAGTTTCAGCTTGAGCCGCTTGGCGCTCTGCAGGCGACAGCAGCTTGAACACGGAGCGTCCCGGAGCAAGGTCCTCGATCTGGATGCCCAGAGGAGGCAGCTCTTCATTACGCAATGCATCACACAGAGCAAGTACGCGAGCATTTCCAGGCTGCTTCGGGTCACGCAGAGCTTCTTCCCTTACAGCAGCACGGAACTTTATCAGAGACCGCAGGAGAGCCTCTTGCTCATCCCTACTGACGTGATCCTCGCTGTCAGTCGATTTCTGCAGGGGTGATTGACCTGGAGCTGCGAATCGACGACGCATCATTGCTGAAAACTCGGCGTGTAGTCCCTCGAGACCGAAGAGGTCGAGAACTTCAAGGATGTAGTTCGTCAGCGACATCAGCACCTCGTCCGGGGCTTCGGAGTCGCCTCGTTGTGCCAGCAAGTACGTGTTTCCACGAGACACCAGGTCCAGCACGAGGGACAGCGCACGCGGAGTATCCAGGTCGTCCAGCAAAGCCTCGTCGACCTGCGCTTGAGTAGCAAAGAGAGCGTCCAGCAACTCCAAGTCTGGCTGTTCACAACGCTTCGACTTGACCTCGGATCCGTCGCGACTGCTTGCCACCTCGTGATCTCCGCCGTACGCCATGACACTGCGGAAGAACCCCCTCAGTTTGTCAGCCACTGCCTCCGCGTCACGCACTCGGTCCTCGGAGTACACCAAATTGGCGCGATACTTGAACTGCAGACAAAAGAGTCGGAAGTGGTCGGCCGTATGCCCCTGCTCCAAGAAATCCCGGATCGAGATGAAGTTCTTGAGCGACTTGGACATCTTCCGTCCTCGGATGTACAGGTGTCCGAAGTGCACAAAGTGCTTGCACCACTCTCCATCCTGTCCGCAGTGATGGTGCTCATGGTTATGCGCCTCACACTGCGCGATCTCGTTGTTGTGATGCGGGAATCTCAAGTCCACACCGCCAGTGTGCACGTCCAGCTTCTCCCCGAGCACATGGTGCGTCATTGCCGAGCACTCAATGTGCCACCCAGGTCGTCCCATGCCCCAGGGCGACGCCCACGCCGGTTCGTTCTCCTCTTTCGCCGCCTTCCACAACGCAAAGTCCTTGGGGTCCTTCTTCACCTTCTCCTCCTCCTCCACAACGTCACTCTCCTCCACGGCCGCAAGCACCTCGGCATCCTGCTGGCTCTGCCGCCTCGGGTCCAGCTTCCCGTACTTGTCACCCAGTTGCGTAGTGTTAAAGTAGACTCCTGATCCATCCGCAGCTTCATACGCGAAGCCCTTTTCTTGGATCTGCTCGACGTACTTGATGATCTCTGGCAGGTGCTCGCTGACTCGGGTGATGGCGGTCGGGGAACGAACGTAGAGCCTGGCCATGTCCTCGAAGAACTGCTGCTCCTGCTGCCGCGCGAGCGTCTGGAAGCTCACGCGCTGCTCGTGCGCGCGGCGGATGATCTTGTCGTCCACATCCGTGACGCCCATGACCAGCTGCACCTTGTAGCCGCCCGTACGCTCCGCCACTCGGCGCATAATGTCCTGACTCACATAGGCCCGAGCGTGGCCCAGATGGGCCTTGTCGTACACTGTGGGGCCGCAGGAGTACCATTTCAGCACATGGGGGGTCACGGAGGTCTCTCGCGGGAACGGCTCGCACTCGCCCGAGAGCGCGTTAAACATCTTCAGATCTCGGGAGGTGGACGATGAAGCGCCGGAGCAGGTGGACAGCCATTGAGATCGAAGCAGTGACGGCGTACGCCGCGCGGAGACGCACGGGAACGAGAGCGCTCGCAGCATCCGCATCCTCGCGGAGCTTGTGGCTATGATAACGGAGGGATGCGATTGGTTAATTCTTTTAAACGGTTTTAATAGCATCTTGAGAAAATATACAATTGGCTGATAGCTATATTAACCAATCATATTGATGCTATCGGATATAGGAGCATATTTGTTTTCTCTTAGACGCGATGTTGAAGTGGATGGATTTGGATACAGTTCATAGTGGTAGTGTATATAGCTTGCTTGTCTTGCCGTTCCTGTGTTTTATGCCGCTGCGGTGCAGTTGACGGCGAGCAGGCAATTCTCGTCCCATCGCTTCGTGTAGTACGCAGCGAGTCTCCTGCCGTGGTCTCGCCAGGTCTGCCACTCGGCCTGGGCCTCAGCCGTAAGGTTCGGGAACAGATCGATGTTCATGGCGTGGTCGGTCTCAGTATCATGCAGCGTCATGGCGTCGCTCACCTGGTCGTAGCGCAGTCGCTGGTGGCCGCGCACAATGGACATCTTACGCGCCGGCTCGTTGCTGAACACCACGCGCTCCCCGTACGGCACCTTGCGCTTGAGTGACCGACCGACGCCAGTCTGGACGAATCCCCCCTCAGGGACGCCAGTGATGTCCGCCAGTGTGTTGAGGAAGTCGTACTGTTCCACCGCGTCGTCAATGACCATCCCCACCGCGTCACCCAATCGCCCTTCAGCGATGATAGCCGCAGCGACTCGAGTCATGGACTCTTCGTGGGTGTTGGTGACGTCCGCTTCCGGAGCTTGGCCGTGATCCCCCGTGATGATGACGATGGTGTCGTTGAGCACGCCTTCCTCCAGCATGCGGTCCATGAACTTGCCCAGCTCCAAGTCAGTGAAGGACCGTACGGTCAGGTACCTCTCGATGAGCTCCGCGTGTGCATGACCTTCGTAGAAGACGGAGAAGTCGGGCTTCACCTCGTCGTACCATTTCGGCCACGAGTCGAACGGCGCGTGGCTGGTGATGGTGTAGTGCGTGATGAACGCCGGGTTCTTCGCTTCGCCGTTGGTGACGCGCTCGCGCTGCGCCTTGGTCTTGTTCACGAGCAGCTCGCCTAAAATCTGGAAGCTCAAGTCGTCGTGGACGCCCCAGTTCAGGCCGCGGTGCGGGTCTCCAAGCCAGTCGTCAGGCTTAATCCCCAGGTCGCTCTCGGCGATCTCCATCATCTTCTTGTTGTCCCAAATCGTGTCGAATCCGTGCGTGGGGAGGAACTTGTCCCAGTCGTCCAGGTCGATCGAGGATCCCGTGGTGAAACAGGTCTCGTACCCCTTCTGAGTGAAGAGCTGGGGCAGGCCGGAGAGCTCCGTGCCGTTCCTACCACCAGTGATGGCAGTCTTCACAGCGCTATCGTACGGGATCTGAGCGAATAGAACACTCTCCAAGGATCGACTTGTCGGGTTACTGGACCAAATGTTGCGCATGGCGACGCCACGCTTCGCCCACCGGTCGAAGTTGGGCGTGATGGTCATGTCCGTCCCCTTGAACAAGTTGGACGGGTCGTCCTGGCCCACCATGTAGCGCGAGTCCTGGAACCGAAACGACTCGACTCCAAGCACCAGAACGTTGGGAGGGTTGGCACTCGATACCTCCACGTCGAACGCGAGATCTCCGCGGAATCCGGTAGTACGACGGTAGAGCGAGTCAACTCCAAACAGCTCGTGCTTCTCGGTAGGGTGAATGTAAGGCTCCACCCACGGGCGTTCACCTATCACGGTCGTAAGCGTCACATCGGACGGCGCGGGCTGCAGCGCGTAAGCGAATAGCTCGTTCAACGTCGCATTCAGCGCCGAGTAGGCAATCAGCGGTGAGCTGGCGCAACTGATCTCCACCACAATCGCGGAAAAGCCGACAAGCCCAACAAGGGCGACAGCAAGCCGAACAGCGTGGTGGCAGCTCAGCTGCTGATAGCTGAAGCCGCGCTTGGCCGGCGGCAGCAACGCGTCCGCTTCTTCACTGCCTGCTGCCGTCTCTGCGCCCTCTTCTAACTGGTTCTCTCGGTCTTGGACTGCGTTCTTGTTGATAAACTTGACGCTGCGCTTCTCCAGGACGACGAGTTTCGGCACTAGAAAGTCGGACACTATGTGGGTCGGGTTCCACTGCGCCAGGTCCGTCCAGCTACCGAACGTCCGCACGAGACCGAAGAACGTTGCGACCAGAACGAGCCCCACCGCGTTGATGTAGCCTGAATTCACCTCCTCCTCGGAGATCGGCGCGTCCTTCAAGTGTTCCCTCTCCCTGATCAACGTGGCCACCAGTCCACTGCTAAACCGCATGTCCCTGTGCACCACGAGCAACAAGTCGGCGATGAAGGGCCCCATCATGGCCAGGAAGAGCAGCCATGACACGGCGAACGTCACGACGCCGCCGCACACCCGCGCGAAGACTCCGAGCTTGTGGTGGTCCAGTGCCGCCTGCTTGAGCACGTCAAAGAGCCACAGCGCGCTGGCGAAGTACGTGGTGCAGACGAAGTCTTCGAGGAATCCGAGTCCCATGACGGCGGCCTTGACGCTCGAAGTGTAGTCCGAGGCGCTGCTGTACTTGGTCACGAGCGCCTTGAGCGCCACGCAGCGACTGGCCGAGAAGTAGAAGATGGCGAATGTGTAGATGAAGAGCCAGCCGAGCCACGGAGCGGCGACCACGAGGTCGTCCACGCGGAAGACGTCGCTCGGCCGCTGCCTCTTCCTCCGCCGATTGGTGCTGGGCTTGGTCTCTGACGCCTCCATACTGGAGACGGCCACGTCGTCCTCGGCCATGGGCTCTCCTGACACCCGATACCGAGTGGACTGGAGGTCTCTCGAGGGCGCCATTCTATCTGTGAGCGAGCGGCTGCCGTCGCGTTGAGAAATGAGCGTGTGGCTCGGTTGTGGCCATCGCCATCAGCCTCGTTGGAAGAGGATTGCGAACGTCTGGCGCGTTGGGGTCGAGGCTATGCGCGACAAGGCGAGTTTTTTCTGTTCGACCGCCAGCAAATCCTTGTAGAAGATGACATGATACCCACAATCAAAAGAGTCCGGCCATTTTTGGGTTCTTTTTTCGCTTGGCGCTCAAAAGTCAACCGAGTCGCTTGGTTTGGTCCATGAGGCAATGGAGGCGATGGCCTCAAAGGCTGAGGGCACAGTGAAGGCTTTTCATTCTTGCAGGGGGCGTGTTGTTTGCTAAGGTGGACAAGAGCCTAGGGCTCTCGTATAATCGCGACGATGGGACGAAACCTCGCTTTTGGTGTACGGACAGTGGAATTCACTGCACGAAAATTTCTGCTGACACCGAAAAGCTGTAGACTCTAAGTGTGTTTTCCGGTGTCTCTAAGTGTGTGGTGGCATGATTTCGTATGTAGCCGAGGCCGGGCGTAGAGCGTAGAGACGGTAGAGGGGAGGTGAAACCAGATCCCCCAAAACTGCAATTTCGGTGCCTGTGAAGCGAGAGCGGGGCCTGGAGCAGTGCGCTTTAGGACCAGGCCTAGGCTAGGCTATTCCACCCTCTTCTATTGAGACCAACCCTAGATTCATCGATTTCGTGGGGAATTCAAGGCATTCATTTCCCTGAAACACTTTGAGGCTTTCACGATTTGAGGGCCGTGACATCCATCCCCGGCCGGCTGTGCAAGACCGGGCGGGCCCTAGTGTTTTTTTCGTTGGGTGTTTCTTCCGGTGTCAGTAGCAAGTGATGACCACTTGGGTGAGGCAGGGGCTTTGTTTCTTACGCGTGGCAGAAGCGCGTGCCGGACAGTACGAAGCTGTTTTTGTTTGAAGATCTGCAGTGGACGCACGAGGACCGTGACCGAGGCCCAGACAGACGTTTGAGGGACAAAGCTGGCAGATCTACAGTGCTGGGCTGCGCTCCTTGTTCAGAGTCTACATGCCAGGAAGTTGGGAGCTTCACTGTACGGGTGTGTTGCGGAACCTAGGGGTCGGAAAAATATAATAATATCAATACAATAGTTATGGCATTTTTTATCACGGAATACTTTTTATTATTTCGCTAAAATTATTACAGTACTGCTTAAGGATGCTCCCGTACAATTGAAAATTGTCCCAATACAATATCAAAACTTGAGCCCATACAAAAACTAAGATTATTACGAAAATCCCGTATATATTTATTGCCAATAATTGTGAAAATACTGTATTATTGGTTGACCCTGCATTGCAATGAATTTTTTTTATTTTTACTGCGACTTCAAAACCAAAATACAATACCATATGATATTTTATTTTCCGACCTCTGTGTACAGTACTTGGCAGTACGAACAGACGAAATAGGAGGCAGTAGGCGGACACCACTTACTTACCGTGGACACTTTGCAAACTCAAATCCAGTATGGCAGTACCAGTACATTGCAACGCAAAACCTTCGGCAATTATGGTAAGGCAAAGTGCCAAATTAGTAGCTTGAGCCAATTTAGTAGCTCCGCTCCTTTTGTCCAATAGAAAAAATGTAGCCATTAAATACGCGCTTTCATTTGGCAAAAAGAAACCAGCTGCTTTTGAGCGAAAACCTGAAGGACTTGATATCGGCGCTATTTCCGTCCTCCTCAGTTCCAAATCACCACCTCACCTTCCATGGAAGTCGCGGTAGCCAACGAGGGTGTGGCTGCAACATGGGGACGAGATGACGGGGCCGAGATGGCAGCGACGATCTTGAAGGCCTCGACATACAGCGTGAAAGCGCACAGAAACCACGAACGACGCAGCCCGAAGACCGCGCTGCTTCTGGAAGCGCGCGGCATTGTAAGAGGGTGTTGTGCATCGAATAGCGCATAACGAGCCGTATCGTATTGCTACTGGGGAGCTGGTTGTGCTCAGGCGTGGTGCAGCACGTTCATATTACATGTAGGGCAAGTCCTCGAGTGCAGTTTAGTATGCATACAATACAGCACTAGTGTCGTGTATGATAACCTGACTATTGTTTTGTGCTTGGACATTGAACAGGTCGCCGCTCTTTGTGTGGGGATTGTGCACGGCATCGCTGGACCCGGAGGCATTTTGGGCGTGCTACCCGCCGTGGTGCTGAACAACTGGGGCAAGTCGATCGCCTACCTCGGCTCGTTCTGCGGCGCATCCATCTTGACGATGGGCGTGTTTGCAGCCGTGTACGGGGAAGTCACGCGCCGACTTGGTGGCAGCTCGCTCAAGATGGACTTCCGTGTCGGCATGTGCTCTTCGGCGTTCTCGTTCGCCGTTGGCATCCTGTGGATCACCCTGCAGGCAGCGGGCGTACTTGACGAGATTTTTGGCTAGGCGTCGACGCGGTGACGCGGCTACTCATAGGCCCAGGAGTGAAAAAAGTAAATCGTCTTAATAACGAAGTTATTTCGACTGCAATCGTAGCTGCGATCGATTCCACGGCAGCAGACAATTTTTAAAGTTTCTGCCGTGGGCTCGGTCGCAGCTACTCTAAAACGAGAGCAGCAAAATTATGACTTGTATTCATTACGTTACACGTAAGTTTCAGAAGATTCTCGCTTTCCCAGCCGTCCCTTTGTTTAGGGAGGTTTGTGGGAATCGTGGAGGTCACATTCCGAGGACAAAATACGAAAAACACCAAAGAACGCACACGAGCACCTTTCCTAAAGGGCTAGGTCGACCATATTAGAAGGCGGTAGTGAGCGGGTGTGAGGAGCGTAGCCATAGCAAACCCGCGCGGGGTGCCCGCGAAGCAGGGCCGCGCGGTATTTGCGGAGGCGGGCCCAGCGACGAGCTCCTCTGCGAACGGACCCGTTGCCCTGTCCAGTAGTTAGTTTTTCTAATGCGGGGGTCTGGGGGTGCAACCCCCAGAATCACCCCAAATAGAAGGACGCGATTTGCTTGGGTGTTTTTGGTAGGTTGTCCATTCCGAGTCCTGTCCGCCGTGATGGGGTGGTGTAATCTTGGCGTGGCGGCGTGCGATTTGCCTTGATGTGCTTCTCGTTCCCTTCAAAAGTGCTGTACATGTACTATAGCCTCTACAGTAGTGGTAAAACACATGTACCACTGGTAATGACACAGTACAGTACAATGTAGAGGCCCGAGCGAGCGTCTTCACAGACGGTTGTCCGGAACATCACTGTATTCAGCGACGACAAGCATGTGTACACGGTCAAGAATGCTAAGATTATGTGACCTTAGTACAGCATTGACTGTACAGTATAGTGCTCTAGTTTCATCTCGATTGCCATCAATGTCCTCACCTGGATGTACACTGTACTGTATCACGTAGTGCATCTTGTATCGAGAGCGAGCACAAGTACAAGCACGAGGAAGCGTCCAACAAAACCGCACACGCAATATTAAATATTGCAATATGAAATTTTCATACGTGTACACGAGCGCCGAGCACTGGGCTCATCGTAGTGACGATCTCAAGCATTACCTTATGTTTTTTATGTCAAAACCCCAGGAATGCACACAAGTGCGAATGCGCACTGTATGAAATGTTCGCGTAAGTTGTGTGGACGTTCCGCCCTCAAATAAGACTGATATGAGTTACCATACTGTACCCAGTAGCTTGATACGATACTTATTTGTCTAGTTCGCCATGTACACTTGCGATCATTACGGCCCTCAAGTGTTGATTGACGGGTTGTTTACGAATTTTCCTTTTTTATTTGGATGACTTTACCACTGACCAAAAAATAATAAACCATATGGAAACACGAGTACGTACATGTATCTCCATAAACTTTGTCATGCACTCATGCACACACCATTAGTGCATGACAAAGTTAAGGAGACGAACCCTGGAAGGAGTGCATGCACCGGTATTAAGTAAAATAGCGGCCAGGGGATATACGTCCATAGGAAACCGTTACAGCCCCCCACTGCATGTATCACTAGCCGTGGCAAGGAAAAAAATACTATGCTGGTATAAATTTATTCACCTATCTGCCAAAATAGTGTTTCGGTGAGCCCCGGGAAGTTACCGCTAAGGTTTCGCCTAAGTTCTACGTAATGTAACCCTGGAAACACTACCACTACAACGCGCCAACATACCGATCCCATCTTTTATCCTTGTGCAAGCAAAATCCTTGAAGGCTTCCCGAGTCCCGAGGAGCATCACGGAGCCGCTCCGAACACCCGCTTATATTCTGAAGTTCGAAATGTACAGTACCTGTAGGTACTACTTCTACTGCGTAGTAGTGGCTAAGTTTCACGGAAATAAATGCCATTGTTCGTTTCAAACGAGACAAACGAATCGTTCGTCTACCAAATTCCTCGATGAGCTGTACCCCCGTGGTACATCGCCAAAGGGGGCCAGCTTTTCGAGGAAGTCCCTTTGTGTCCAATCCGTTGTCATTGGTCTAAAAATGGGAAAGAGTCGGATTTCATACAACCTGATTGGATAAATTAGAGCTCAGGGGTACAGCTCATCGAGGACGACATTTCAAAACTTGCCCATCACTTTATATAGCAAACCCATGCGGGGGGTACAGCTTTTCGAGGAAAAATTGGGGGTACAGCTCATCGAGGAATTCGGTAGGCATCCGTAAAAGCGTAAAGTGGTGTACTCCACAAAGATGTTGGTGGTTTCCACAATACTTACACTATCAAACTGTCCGACACAAAATAACTACTATGAGCGTTTAGAGGTTTTATGCCTCAGTTTTGAGATTTCTCTGTCCCAGAGCAGCAAACCCTTTTAATGTACTGGTAGAGCTGTTTTTCACGAATTCGCTCAGAGCTGTAAGAAATAAAATGCATATTAGTCGAAAAGGTGGTTTTAAAAAAGGACAGCCTACGCGCCAGGTTACAAAAATACTCAGATTTTTGATTCGGCAGGTATTGTCCAGGTGATGCCCCAGGTTATATCCAGGTATTTGAATTGTGAGCGTTATCAGATGAATGTAATTTAAACAAGGATGGTTAAGTTACCAGAAAAGGTAATGTCCAGGTTGAACACCTGGAAAACTCATGTGCGTAGTACTTGATGAAAAGTGAAAATGACGGCCTGCAGGCTGAGTCGGCTGCATTCTAGCCATTCATTTCCTGTTTCACTGTCCAGGTAGTTTGCAGGTATGGAAACCTGGAAAATTTTTGAAAAAAAAATCATGTGTGCACTACACGGCAAAAAGTCGAAGTGGCGTCGATTGGTATCGATCGGAACCACATGAAGTCATACTGGCTTCAAAAAAGTTTTGTGTACCCATCTACTCGTACAGATTTCTTGCAGGTTGCAAACAGGACTTGCCCATGTATTATCCATAAGATGCTCTTCTCGCTGCCGCTCACGGCCTAACTACGCGTCATCGTGATGATCTTGTGCAGCATTGCCCAACGCAGCTTGGTGATGCCACTGGGAGACACACTGCTTGAACGAACCTGAGACATGAGACCCCGGTAAACTACCGAGTTTGGAGGTTTCAGATACCATTTTTTGAACTCAGTATATCGATAATCCAGGTTCGCGGTCATTTTTGCAATTAAACACGAACCACGCCATTTACGGTTACGTCCTTGGTTCGTTTTCTTGCGTCTTCATTGGCTCTCTAGACTTACTCAGTTAGAGGCGCATAACCGTCGAGTACCATTCTACTTATCAACATATTATCGCTCATAAAATATAGAACCTCTTAGGCTAATCTTGAAGAGGTAACTTATCAGGGGTTTCATCTTATGCAGCTACTTTATGCTAAAGGTTATTGGATTCGATGATTTCGTTCGTTTTCCTGGGCTCTTTCCAAAAGCCACGCTTAGATCGTCTAGCCAATCAAATTCCTAGCAAACGAACCAAAGTGAACCTTCCTCTCGCTTAAGTTCAGGTTCAGTTTGGCTCATTCAATTAAGTTAATCGTAGTCTGAACAAAAAACCTCGCGAACCGCGGTTCTGGGGTTTATTCGGTTCGTTCAGGCCGTGGGGAGACACATCACCTGGCACTTCGCTGTCAACGCACGTCCACAAAAGTCGGCACGCAAATACCCCGCAGCTATCGCTATCTATCTGCTTCGGCTCCGTAACTTCGATGTCACTGTAAGCTTCTTCCTTAAGGGGGCCTGCACGGAGCTTGCTAGCCATCTTCTCAAGTCGTTTCTTGTTTCTCTTTCCACCCATGCTGCCATATGTATTCACTTGCCGCGCTTCACGGTCCACTACGATGCAGCTCCAATGAACCCCACCAAAATTGACCGGTATAAACACAAAAACATGCGCCTCCATACCACTAGCAACCTCCTCCAGCGAAGTTGGCGTGAGTATGTGATTTCCCATCTTACCCTTCTTGAGAGGAGGAACCATCACCGTAACGTTGTTCTTGTAAGTAGACAGAAATACGCTGAACACCCGCAAGGCGTTGTCGTTCAGCCAAGCGGAGTCTCTGAAGCAGAAAAAGTCTGCGTAGGTCAGGTCGAAGCCAAAGCCAAGTAGCGGTGTGTATGGCCGGCACTCGAGAACTTTGCCAAGTAACAGCCTAGGGGGGGGGGGCGCTACGATATCTTTCACGTCTTGGCTCAGCCATGTGCAACACAGTACTGCATTTCGGCATGTAGCCTGCCAATTCCACAGCGACCGCATCGATTCTAACTGCTCCCGAGTAAATCTGCCAACTTTCTCAATGGCGGCCACGTAACCTTCCGTTTCGCGTGTCACCTCTCCATCACTGTCCAGCTCAATCTCCCCCCCTTCGCCAAACCACCTCTCAGTTAAGCTAGAGCGTCTTCAACGACGGACTCCGGTAGGCGGAAGTGCACGACCTCGCAAATATATTCGGTGTCTGACATCCACTGGATTGACTTTCAGTCACCTTTCTCCTTTGTTTCATGCGTTGTCAGAAATGAGCTCAGCTCGCTGACACTTAGCTTAATCACTTCCAGCGTTGCTACCACTCTCGTCACGTCCTTATCTCGTAGTAGAGCTCTGAGTTTCATCCCATTGTTGTATACTTTCAGCGCCAATGCTTCCTTCTCTCTCATCTGAGCACGATTCAACCGTGGTCGACCGACACACCTCTTGTTTGTCAGTCGAACCTTTGCGCCTTTGCTGGACAGCACCGACTCCTGGGAGGGGGCTGCCACTGTGTCGAAGGTTCGTCTTTCTCATCATCTGGTCCGTTTTCGTGAGTTGTATCCTCTCCGCCAGAAGCACCAGAACTAACATTCGCACCTCCTGGGCTACCTCCACCGCCTCCATGGCTTCTATTGCTTCTACTGTTGCCGCCACCACCACCAGCGTCATCTCGATCGGGGCCCGAGTCGTCGCCCAGGTCTGCATCAGCTTGCACCAGCGGAAACTGCGCTGGACGTAAGTCATACCACCACTGGTCAATCTGTTTCATCGCAGACTCGAACGCAGTGTCATCACATTGGATAAGCTCGCTGCTGACCCAATCAAACGCCTGCTGCGTACGCCGATACTTCTCGGCTTCACTCACGCTGCCAGCAGTCGCAGGTGTGTGCTCCTTGTAGATCTTAGCAACGAACGGTTTTTCCACCTCCGCCAAGTCATGTTGCGAGATGTGATTCTGTCCAAACCACCTATTCATACACACCAATAAGAAAACATGGTTAATATTTGATCAATACATGGATACAGACAAATACCCGGAGAACACCTGGCCAATACTCATAGAAAACCTGGACATACCTGGGCGAAATTAAAGAGAATGGGATGATGAAGGGGCTTCCGCGTACTTTTCGGTAGACCATTGCGTGCCTACACGGAAGCTTCATAGTCTGCGAGCACTCGCAGTCGCACACCCAGCCTTCCTTCTCAAGAAGATACTCTTTCTCTTCGCTTTGTACGGTGATCGTAGCGCCATTGTCCTGGAAAGCGTAGGTATCGACAACCTCGGGATTTGCAGCAATCTCAAATTGCATCTTCAGAGCAGCAGCTACCCACCTCATGGTCATGCCCAAAGCGATGTTCAACTCCTCCGGGTACGATGCGCCTCTCCGGATACCCGACATCCCGACCTTGGACCGATATGCTTCTTCTTTTCGGCGCTGATATTCCAGAAGCACCTCCAGACTAGAACGCATAGTTAGATGTCCTTTCAGCTTTCGTTTCAGCTTACCAAACAGGCTCTCGACACGATTATTCGTGTGATTCCCGAAATGTGGCAAATCGACACGGTAAGGCATCACCCACATCTCTCGGCACGCATTCCAGTTCGACACAGTAGCTATCACCCACATCGCTCGGCACGCATTCCAGTTCTTGTCGAAATACTCCCATAGCTCCACACGACCGTTCCGCGAGGCCAGGCTCTTGAACTCATCCCGATGCCGCGCATAGTCTTCCTCAGTTCTGGCGTATGTCATGTTCGTGATGGTGGGCTTCATCTGCGTCAAAACTTCTGCTTCGTAGACGCCATAGGTCTGAAATTTCTTGATAGTGTCATGAAGTCACTTGATGACATGAAAGTGGCAGAGAAGAATCCGCGCCTCCGGGAATTTCTTGCGAATCACATCGATCTCGCGGATGTCCTTGGCGACGATAAGTATCCGCACGAACCGCCAGTGCTCATTTGCATGCTTGAAGTGGTCGAGGCACTTTGACATGTGCCAATCGGCATTCGTTTCGATGAGGGAGTACTGCCCATATTGATCCATAGCTACAATCGTGAAAAGCTGGTAGTTCTATCTATTCACAAATGATATGAACACATGGTTAATACCTGGTTTAAACCTGGATGAAACGTATAACAGAGTTGGGGGACACTGATTTGTCTGATGTGTGCAGTCTATCTGCAGAACCTCCGGAAAGTTGTCGACCATCGCGCGCATGCCACTGGTAAACGAAATAACGCCAGTATCTCCTCGTTGACTTTCGTGAACGGAAGCTACATTAGCGGGCGACTCTCCATTGAAGTTCAGGATCATCTCCGTAACCGCGTCGTCATCGGACAGTTCCACTCCTGCAGTCATAAGTAGTATAAGCATCAGTCACAGATAATATAGAACAACAGCATAACCACTTGCCTTGCGTCTTCATTCGCCTGATCAGGGTTCGCACGTCGTCCATCGTGACACGGTGACTCGAGTTCGCCCTGATGTACTTGTACACGCTGGAAGTGCTGGCTTGGGCGTCGACCTGCTCGATTCCGGGCATGAGCAGAGACTCAGCAGGAACCTGGCGAATACCTGGGTAAGACCTGTAGATGTCGTCGGAAATGGGGTGGTTGTGGCTGTAGACTTCTCGCTTCATGATGATGCCCCACGTTCCATCTCGGCGCATGACGACTTGAGCCAGCATCTGAAACGGACAGTCCGTGCGGCGGAGCTTGTGCGACGTCCTCTTCCCCGTCGACCTCTCACGCTCCTTCCAGCCGTGTGTACAGATGTACTTGAGCTGATACGGCTCCCACTTGTCGGGCACGAGCGGAATCTCGGAGTCTGGAAGCCTTTGGAAGCGAACCTGCTTACGCAAGTCTGCATTGCGACGAGTGACGTTAATCACCTCCGCGATGACAATCTTCTGTCGCGTCGCCTCCATGTACTCTTGCAGTCTGATGTCGAGCAGGGACCACGAGTCGTGCTGAGCCTCGAACGCTGGAACATGGACCAGGTCCTCGTCTTCGACGCCGGAAACGGTGCGCTTCTTCCATTGGCGCTTTCGAACCCTGGTAGTTCCTTTCTTCATTTTCTTCTTCTGCGTTCCCTCTTCCTTGTCTTTTTCATCTCCGTCGTCCTCTTCATCATCTTCTTCTTCGGCTGCATCCTCTTCTTCTTTTCTCCCTGAGCTTCCTCTTCTTCGCCAGTGGACGCGGCACCTGCTGTGGTCGCATGAGGGCCAAACTGCGTGGCCCGTGAGTCGCGGGCATCCTGCAGCGCCTGTGATCGCTGCGACCTCGTGCGTGTGCTGGCTACCTTCCTGCACGCCTCCTCCTCCTCCTGCCACGCTCGCTCGGCCATCTGCGCCTTGATATGGGCCGTCTTGGGGGTGCGAGCCATGGTGATGGGGTCTCCAGGGCCGAGGAACCGCCGCACGTCGATTGCCACGTGGCTGGACTTGGCCCCCTCGAATTGGTGGCTGTGAGGCAAAAGTTGAAATGACGGGAATAAAAAACATGATAAATTATGCCTGGATAATACCTGCCGTCAGACCTGAACAATACCTGCTGTACAAAACCTGGGCTAGTAGCTTGCCGTTTAAAAAAGCGCTATTTCAACTCGAATACGGCCTAACATTTGAGGATTCTCCTCCGGAAATCCGAGTGAAAGGAACTCAAGTTCTTTGTCAAAGCCCATCTGTCTATACGATTGATTGGGATCGACGCGTAAGGGTCAAAGGGTTTTTTAGGCTGATGCTTTGCCACAGTAGTGAGCGTGTGTGAAATGAAATATATTACTTTGCAATCTGCATCCTACCACTAAAGTGTCTTCTCGTCTTGCATCCGCCAGCTCGCGCCTAGCGCTCGCTTGTGCAAAGCTGTTATAACAGTGGATCTTTGCCGGACCGCACAGTAAAAACGGTTATCAGATAGAATACCAAAACAAGACATTCCGGCATTTGGTTTCGTTTCGTTGTTTTTTTCGTAACCATTTCCAATTCACTGGTTAGCATAAATTTCTTCGCCTACCGAATATTAGAGCAACAGGCCTCGGTGTTGAATACTTAAGTATATAGTCAATGTTAGGCCGCCTCGGACAGACCCACACTCTTAATAGCGAGCTTTTCTAAGAACACATGCGTCAACCGCAAGTCAACGAGGTTAACAATTCCCTCCTCTTGAATCAGGCAGCTGAGGCTTTGAGTAGATTATTTTCCAACTTTTGAATTACCGAGCTACATCTTAACATGAAGAATGCATATATGCCTTTCTAGCAAATGGTAACAAGAGTGCCAAATGTGCTACACCCAAAGTATTTTTTATGAGGTAGGGTAATGATTTCAGACTCAAACAATATAAATGTATTGATCGCAGTGCGTTATTGGAGAGAGGTGGCCCCAGCCCATGCAGATCGCTGTCGGGCGTGGTAGCGCATACTACCGTCTTACCCCGCATAAAGCGCATAGGCGTAGTAATAAAAAATCTGGTGTCAAAAGTCCTACATGCATACCCCAAATATAACGCAGAGTGTATTACAAGGACACCTCCAGAGAAAAGGGTCTGGTAAAATCAAGTCACAACCAATGCCTATGCTAATGTAAACTTAGATTTAGCTACAAACCAACCATTACCAAAGCTACGCTTGCTCACCCTAACACTACCTCCAGCTCAAGCCCTCAACCAAGCTTGCGTCGCAGCTACATCATCACCGAAAGCATACGAAGCCGGTGTCGAAGGAAGAGGGTTACACGCCACGGTATTGCTGCAAGCACCATTCAAGGATGGTGGCAGCATCGAGAGGAGCTCCGTGATTAATCGTTTCATAACACATTAACATAGGTGATTTATGCAGTCGTATTTGTTGCTTCAAAAATACTTTTGGTGCCATTGGGGTGGCCCGCCTTCTAGGTTGTAGGATTTGTTCGTAGCATACCGCCTAGGCGGTTTAAATAAATATTACGCTCACTGGGCGTTATATTTTATTTGTGCGCCTATGCGCACTATGCGGGGTAAGACGGTAGTACACGCTACATGCCTTTCGTGTCCATGCCCAACGTCTTCGCTTGCTTAACTGGGCGTCGCTTCATGAATGTACATGACAGGTCAGAAGCCTGTGATTTCGGGTAACTCTTCAGTAATAGGAGCGTAGCCGATGAAACCGACATGTATTGTGCCTTTCAGAAACTTTGGCCAATCTGACCTCAAAAAGGTGGTCTTAAGAAGGAGAGGCTAGGGCTAGACCTAGGATTTGCTGTTGGCCTTGCATCGGATTACGGAAGTCTTACGTAGGAGCTCCGTCTTCATCTAAAGGGTACCTTTTTGGAAATAAGGTCCGAATGGCCATGTTAAGCTGGCCATTCGGTCCTTCGTAGGACTAGCGAGTCCTTCGTAGGACTAGATCAGGCCAGTGCGCCTCAAAGCATATGTGGCAAATGCATAGTTTAGCCGCACCCGTACAGGGGGAGACTCAGGCAGCACCGCAACCAGGTCACCGTGATCAGACTGTACGTACGTACATGCGCTACATGTATAGCGGTACTGAACGCGCTCACTTGTCGGCCTACCTTTGCAAGCCATTCGCTCAGTTCACATTCAGTTTTTGTTTATGCATGGTTTTACTGGCCTTGGTACTAGCTTTTATGAGGTCTTACGTAGGAGCAAAAGTCCTACGTAGGACCTCAAATCGGAGGGCATTTTGCCAGAAAGGCACAATATAGAAAGCCCTGCATCTAACTTGGGTAATGCTGCTCTATGAAGCGCTAAGTGTCCATAGATATCGAGCTGTTTGTCGCCTCTGCGATGTTTCTTACCGATATTTATGCATCATACAGAAACTATGTGGTATTTGTGTGACCTTTCAGGTAGGGGGTGCCCACCAAAAACTGATATAACTCGGCATAGAATGTGTGAGAGGTCGCCTGATATATGCGTCAGTTGCTAGAAAAAGGACACCCATAATGAAACCAAGTCAAATCTAATAGTTACCGAGCAGCGACCCTTCAGACGTAAAAATCGTCTGAGTAAATATAAGTTCCCTTAAATTTAAATATGCTTAGTTCGATTTTGGTAGGCGTCCCCTGAAATGATTTTTTTTAAGTCGAATACAACGCCCTGTTTCGAAGATAGGCCGTTGTATAATAAGAAAACGCCGCGTATTAATAGATATTATACGTGATATATCAAATTCTATAAGTATATTTTATGGTCAATACCATAGCCGGCCAAACTGTTTCATTGCTTCATCATACATTTATCTAGTTGTGCTGTCGTGAGTTGCCTACGCTTTGACCAATCCGGTTGTTCTGCATCTCCATCTTTCATCCGCAGCGTTTGGACATGTGTCGAGCTCGGGATTTGGTGGCGTTGACGGGGATGGCCAAAATGGTAATCTTTCCTCTGTTTTCGGTGTGGTTGTGCTGGAATCCGGTCACATTACGCACCCTGCATCCACCGCGATCGGCAGGGAGTAATCTTCGCGACGGTCGAGTCTGATAGGTTTCTCGTTCCCTCTCACATGAAATGACACAGTCCGGTACAGTGCATTGCCACTAGTACAATCGGTCAATAAGTATGTACGTAGTGCGCGTCCGTGTGTGATGTAAGTACAAGCTGTACTGTTCGCACGTACTGACTGGATTACAATCCCATGACATGACCAATTGTCTTCACATCCTTATAGTCTTACTACAACTTTAATGAGACGCATTCGCACTATTGACTTTTCACAAGTCCTGGTCTCGGCATTTGAAAGGCTGAAGTTCATCTTTCCTACTTGCGATATAAAGTAGGGTGACGAATATCACATTACCCTACTGACAAAATAGTAAACAAAATGGGTAGACGTATTATATTATGCTAGCTAGTTTCTTTTGTACGTTTGGGGGGTGGGGGATAGTGCACGTTAAAGTACTTAAAGTAAACTCTCGAGGTATATTCTACAGCAGTTCGACGTAGTTCCGGGAAACGACACAACAGCCCGATCGGCCGATCCAAATTTTTTATCCTAAGCTATAATGTGGCGGGGCGGCTGCGCGAAATTTGCAGATCGCGGGGTCCTCTTGCACACGGTGCCCGAACTGCCGACTAACGGAGGGGGGGGGGGAGGTACTCCGATCTTCCGTGAAGTTGCTGATCCTCACCTTGTGTACCCGTCGGTGGGCTGGATCGCTCTTCGGGTGATCTCGGAAGACGCGCTTGGGGTCGAGTCTTGGACTGCCTGGCGGGCAGTGGGAACATATGCTTCACGCTGCGCCGGAGTAGTTGTGGCGGTTTCGATCTGAGGTTGTCTTGATAGTCACGCGCCGGCCAGATGTGATCTTGGCCTGGGGTTGCCTTGGGGTCGGAGTGCGACCTTCTTTTGCCGTTCCTTGCTTGTCGCTTCATCTAGCGGTGGGTCGTAGTGAGGGTTGACGGCTGCGCCCGATCGTCCGTCACAGTGCATCCGACCGAATTTATTAGGGGTTATGCAACCTCTTCTACCGGCAAACGCAAGCTAATGCAGCACTTCCGTCAAGTTCTCCTCGGTCTCGTGTAGAGCTTGCGCTCCGTCGCGTGCGCGCCCGTCTCGTCCTCGTCCGCGTGTGCGTCCGAGTCTGTTGCCTACTGCGGTTGAAGTATCGCTGTCGGCCAGGAGGTGTGGGTTTTGCAGTATCGAGCTCCTTATCACGACGGACCCTGGCCCAGACGCAGCAAAAACACTACGAGCGACGGCCCGCTGGCGAGCTGGCGTTATCCGACTCGTTTCATGGTGGTCATACAGGGGCCTACTTCTACAACTACGACCGACGCTACGGGTGTCCTGACGAGGGCCATGACGACGATGTCTCCGGCAAGCACAAAGACAGCGAACCGGTGGGGCAAGTCCAGGCTGAAGACGAAGACGAAGCACTTCGATGATGATGGTGATAAGCCGAGAGGTGGCGAGACGGGCGCTCGCCGGGGCTTCAGTAACGCTGGACGGGAAAAGGCGAGGTCGATCCAGCCACATCAAGGTCTACGTGAAGATGACAGGGAGACGGCTGGAGAGGCCCATCAGGAGCTAGTATCAACGGACCCACCATCCACCGAAGAGTCGACTCAGTCGTCGAACACTCGGACGGGCGACGGAGAAAGCAGCACACGCGCGGACACGACGGGGCAGACGACAGAGATGAACGAGATCGCGGCGGCGCTACGCCAGCTCACGGCGATGGTCGCAAGCATGCCACCTTCCACACCCACGACAAGGAACACCGGAGGGGATGACGAGCACGTGCCAGCGACGGTGGGCAGCGGTGCAGTAAACGAGCCGCAGGAGACACCGACGAACGACACGACTGGTATCGGGCTCCAACGACGAGCACGGACACGACATCGAGGGCAGCGAGTCGTTTGTCGATGACAGAGAGTACGAGAGCAACGACCGGCGCGACAGTGGCCATGACGGGCACGAACACAACGCGCACGACCTGCACGGCGGCGAAGGGCGACTGGAGCGCCCTGACGGCGGCGATCCAGAATTTGACCGGTCGTATCAAAGGCCTCCAATCATCTGCAGACAGCACAGCACAGCACAGATGGGAGGGGTGCCGACCGCGGACTGGGCGGCCGTGACTGCCGCACTGCAGCAGTTGAAGATGATGGTGACGCCGGCGCAGTCTGAGGCAGGCAGTGCCCCGCAGCAACAGCCGCAACCGCAGCCAGTAGCTCAAGGTGGTGCGCAGCAGGGTCATGGAGGTGGTCCACCAATACTCGTGCAACCTGGGCGACAAGCAGTTGGAGACCGGCATGGGCGGCGTTGGGCTGTTGGGGCGGGACCGCCACCTCCGGATGGGAGCGACGAGAGCTCCGACGACTCATCGAGAGATGACAAGAGGCGGCCGGGCCGCGGACGGCGACGTGCAGCGAGTATCAGCTCTGAGAACATCTCTGACAGCTCCTCAAATGGCGGCAACAGCGACGAGAGTGACAGCGGCCCCACGAGTAGCTACGGCAGCTCCAGCGACGAGTGGGTGGTCGACGTCGCCGGCGTAGACGCCATGGGCGACGTGAGTGTCGACGTGGGCATCGGCGAGGGCGTGAACGCCGTGAACGAGAGCAAGTGCGACGCAAGAGCGTCAAGGACTTAGAGCTGCCGACGTTTACCCCGTCGCCAAAGGTCTCGGTGTCCACGTGGATCGACCGCGTGGACCTAGCGTTGAAAGGAGCAGCGGAGGCTGGACGCGGGCACTGGTCTGACAAGTCGCTCTACTTCATAATTGGCAACAAGCTCATGCAGAATGCTGCCAAGTGGTGGGTAGACATGGATAGGCGGATGCCAGAGAGGAAGCGGACCTGGTCCAACCTGAAGAAGGCCTTCCTGAGGAGGTACGGAGAGAAGCTCGACAAGTCGGCAGCGGAATGGCGCGTGAGCATGCGACGGATGCTGCCAGGGGAGACGCACGCCGACTTTGCGGCTGGCCTGTGTGACGTGGTTGGTCGAAACAAGGTGAGCGAGCGTGTCCTGCTCGCGCAGTTCTACCGTTGCCTGGACAAGACGACCAAGAAGCTGGTACGTCAAGATCCGAAGCCGCGTACGCTCGAGGAAGCGGTAGACAAGGCGACGGAGATTTATGATCCAATGGACAATGTCGCTCAAGGCATGATTAACATTGGCCAGGCGTGGGCAACGGCTTTGTGGTTCCTATGAGCGGTACGATGGGAGACACAAGTGGCATCCCTGGAATAAGCAGCACGGGATTGCCGACGGAGATGATCGGAGGGTCGGGCGGCGAGAGGTGCGGCCAGAAGTGGAGCAGGTGGCCCTCTTCACGAATCCGCAGGGGGGTGTTTACAATGCCTACTCAGGAACATGGGACCCTCCGCCTGGACACGTATGGAACGGCAAATATTGGTACCGTATAGCAAATGTCATATCCAGCAAAATGTCGTATCCGACAGTGGAATCTATCCAATCAGAATCAAGTATTTGGTCAGTACATAATCACTCCAAATGCAATTGTTGTATCCGACACCAACCTGATGCTCATTAATTCGCAGCTAGCTTTCAAAACAACATGGTAGGAAGCTTTGCCTTTCATACAAGACGATGGGACGTGGCCGTGGAGTAATATTCGAGCAAGGCAACACGCTACAATATCGAATTTCTCCTAGGTATCCTTTCATTTACGTTTTCTATTGTGATTATCATGTTTTCGAGGTAGCATTCGTACTTAGTATTTGACTGCTGGATACTACAATTGCTATACGGTATGAGCCGAGAAAGACGGTGCGGAAGTCGGCGCCAGTATCGACCGTGAGCAGGCGTTCGGAAACGAAGAACCCGGCTATCAAAGCCAAGCTGAAGAAGGAAACAGTTGAGTCGAGTGCGGAGGAAGCGGATCCAGAACCTCGACGGAAACGCCTTAAAGCAGCGGTGAAGCAAGCAGCTGCGACCGAGAAGCGGGGTACTGACAGGTCTTCCAGCGGGCGTCGACACGTGGTGAACGACAACAATAGTGGGCGGGCTAGCGGCGCGTGCTACAAATGCGGGCAGTCCGGCCATTGGGCGCTGCAGTGTCCTTTGGAGCCGAAGTGTTATGCCTGCAATCAACTTGGCCACTACGCACGTGAGTCCACGGACGTCGAAGCGAAGGCGAAGAATGACGCGTACCTGAAGGAGCGCGAGGCGAAGTCGAGCGCTTCCTCGGAAAACGCTGGCCGGGCGTCGTAGACGGGTTACGGCGTACGGATCAGGCCGAAACACCCCGACGAGGACGGACGGACGAGGGCGGACGAGAGCTGATGGTGGTGACGGGAGCGGCGGCTAGCTGCGAGCCGATGGTAAAGGCGCGGTCAGCAGCCAACGAAAAAAAGAAACGAGGACGGGAGCAAGCGGAGAAACACTTGCCTGTGGAAGATGATGAGGGAGGAGTCAGAGCTACCAATGAACAAGAACGAGATGAGTGACTCGAAGGAGGAGAGCTCCGAGGACGACGAGAAGAGAACGAGAACGGCACGTACGGCGTCGTGTGCAGCGCTGGCAGGCGGTGGTGTGTGGCGCGACCTAGTGCAACAAATGAATGAAGATGCGGCGTCGCGAGACGACCAAGCGAGCGGCGCGGTATGTTGCGACTGTGCGGCCAGCAATGGCAGCGGTTCGCTTCGTACAAGCGGAACGAGAACAAGAACTGCAAGCACGCAGTGGACTCCGAAGTGGAGAAGACGACGTGTCTCAAATTGGAGAAGGCGTGGATCGGGCAACGTTGGCAATGAACGGGGACGAGGAGTCGGTGACATTTGATCACGGTGCCCAGCGCGACACCGAGCTCAGTCAGTCTAACAGGTACCACGGCGGTGTGTAGCTGCACGGAAGTGATGGCGCCGAGGGGCGCCCGAGTTACGAGTGGATCCTTAGTACTGGCGGCCGAGTCAATAACGGGAGCAAACACTTCGGTCACGAGCGGCAGCTCACTGGGCACGAACGAGTCGATGGACGTAGCGAGGGCTGACGTGAATGAGCAGACAACAATGATGGCGGTGGTGCCAGGCTTCACATCGAGTGCGGTGGTGGCGGAGGGCAGCACGCCCAACGCCAAGGTGCAAATGGTGGGGCACGCTGGGAAAGTGACCTGCACAGTGTAGACGACGACGTACTCGAGTTGCCGGCCAAGAAGCATTCGGAGGAGTCGAACAACTGGACGGATGTGGTAACGAGCGAAGGGTCGCACGCGAGTGGCGGGTTGATACCAGACAGCCCGGCGCTGGTGTTGAGCGACGTGTCGACGGTGAGCACTGAAGCTGTGACGCGCGTCGTGAACTATCAGACGAACAGGCCGGTGGTGGAGGCCAACATGTCGGACGTGGGGACGGACACGGCCACAATGGACGTGAACACGGTGAACGACGACGAGCCGAGTGTGATCAACTGCTCGTCGAGTGACGAAGAGCGGGCAGCCTGCATTGAACAAACGCGCCTGGCAAGGCGCAAGGAGAAGAAGGCGGCGAAGCGCCAGCGCTTCAAAGCGCTAGCAGGCAAGCGGAAGCGCGAGGAACGAGCCGTCGAAGCAGAGCAACAACGAGCAGCAGATGCGTGGCGGGCGGAACGGCAGACAGTGGCTGACCAAGCAATGGTGGAGCTCGAGACGCGACGCCAACAGCGTCAGAGCGACGGCGGGCAAGGGCCGAGGAAGTACCCGACGGGCCCAGCGCGTGTGAGTTTCGTTAAGCAGCGACGAGGAACCTCGAGTGAATCGAAGGTAGTTGGTGACGAGGATGTCGAGTATGCTGGTGCAGATGATGGGCTGCCGACGGCATAATAAAGGTGAATGGCGTACAGCGGAGCGTGAAGCTCGATAGCTGTGCTCGCTATACTATTGCGGGCTCGGAATGGATGGTCTACGGCGACAAGGCGGCTACGAAGGCGCCGGTAAACTTCGTGGAGGGCATTGGCGGCTTCCTTCTGGATGTCGTTGGTGTCTGGCGCTTCCGATTCACCAGCGTGTTCGGCGACACTATCGAGGTCGGCGCCTGCATCGTGAACAGATGCCCGGACGAGTTCCTCATCGGCGTGTACTTTATGAAAGCCCGAGGAGCAACAATGGAGTTCGATCGTAATGAGGTTCGATACCACGACGGTGAGAGAGCCGTGGTAATCCCTTTTCGAACGCATGACAGCGACAGCGGCAGTGGCGCCAAGGTGGCGGCGGTGCGCATGGTCAGCAGGACGCGGCTGACGGAGCGCGCAGTTACTCCAGTTAAAGTGTCTGTGTCGGCCGCCGATGGTGAGCGCGAGCTCTTTATCCCCACGCACTATACGGATGCCGTGATGCTGGCTGCCACGGTGACGACTGCGCGCAATGGATGTGCATGGGTTCCCGCAATTAACAGCAGCGACAAGCCTGTGAGGCTGCCGAACAAGAAGGAGCTCGGCGCTTGGGTGCCTGTGGACGAGGACATGGCCATCTTGTCCATGAATGGCGAACTGGACGCGAGCGGAGTGGGCCAGTGGTTGGACGAGCTGGGCGATAGTGAAACGCCTTTGGAGGATGAAAATGAATTGCACATTGGAGAGGAGGATTCGAACGCGCGTGCGTTAGTTACAAAGTTGCTGCGTATCTACCGTAGACTCACTCTTATCGCAGGTGATTGCCCTCCTGGGACGGCGTTAGATGTGCAGCACCACATCGACACTGGAAACGCTGCACTGATCATGTTGAAAAGACGCCGTCAGGCGCAGGTAGAGAACTAAGTTGTGGACGAGAACGTGACGAAGATGTTGAACGCGGGCGGCATCGAGGAAGGCAACGGTGCTTGGGTTTTCCCTGTTATGCTGGTGAGGAAGAAAGATGGCGAGGTGCGGTTCTGCGTGGACTACTGAACGCTCAATAAGGTGACGAAGAAGGATGTTTATCCACTGCCTCGCATCAACGAGACGCTGGAAGCCCTTGGTGGAACCCTGCTATTCTCTACTCTAGATCTACGCGCAGGCTACTGGTAGACACTTGTTGCACCCGAGGATCGTGACAAGACAGCGCTCACGACGAAGAAGGGGCTCTATCGGTTTGTCTGTATGCCCTTCGGCTTGACGAACGCACCATCTACATTTCAGCGCATGATGAATAGTGTGCTACGAGGACTCACGTGGGCAACCTGTCTAGTCTATCTGGATGACATTGTGGTCTTTACGCGTGGTGGCATCGAGCGCCACGTGGTCGAGTTGGCGAACGAGCTGGAGCGGCTGGATCGAGCCGGCTTGACCCTGAAGTTGAAGAAGTGTACGTTTGCAGCTCGGTCCATGGAGTACTTGGGCCACGAGCTCAGTGGTGACGGCGTGCGGCCGTTGCAGCGGCTGGTTTCGGCAGTGCGGGAGTTTCCTAGACCTACGGACGCAGTCGAAGCGAAGCGGGTCGTCCACTTGGCCGGCTGCTACAGGCGCTTCGTCGAGGGATTCGGATTGATGATGGCACCGATCACCAAACTTCTTCGGAAGGACGTTGAATGGGAGTGGGTCGAAGCCCAGGAAGCAGCGTTTGGGCGATTGAAGGTGATCTTCACCTCCAAATCACTGCTCATCTACCCGAACTTCCAACTGCCTTTCAAAGTGATGACGGATGCGAGCACGGTGGGCTTAGGCGCTTGCCTGATGCAGGACCATGACAGCGGGTGGCAGCCTGTTGCATACGCGAGCAAAGTGAACAGTGCAGCCGAGAGTAAGTATGGGATCACCGAGCTTGAATGCTTGGCGGCTGTCTGGGCGATAAAGCTCTTTCGCCCGTACCTGTATGGGCGCAAGTTCACGATTGTTACAGATCATGCGGTGTTGAAGTGGCTTCTAATCTCACGGGCAAGCTACACCGATGGGCGCTCACCTTACAAGAGTTCGACTTCACGGTGGAGTAACGTCCGGGTGGTAGCAGACGCAATCTCGCGAGCACCTGCAGTGGCTACGGTATTGGCGGGTGTGGGGCGAAGACGGCGCTCGCGAGAGAGAGCGGCCGCACGAATGGTAGCAGCAGCAACTCCGGCTCCAAAAGCATCAACTGCGGCAACTGGTAGTACGACGGCCAGATCAGAACGAGGCGTGTGTGTGAGTGATGAGCGGTCCGGACAGCATAGCCAGCAAGACGGTAGATACGACGGCTCAACGGGACGAGCAGCAGGCGATGGCCCAGGTCGTTGAGGCGCGGCAATTATCGGAGTCTGATTATGGAGTGCAGCGAGAAGCTCTACATTGCATAATGGAAGGAGAGGAGACGAGAACGGGAGCGACAGCTGACGACTGCCAGCGGAAGCAAGATGCAGCAGCAAGTGTAGTGGCTGGTAAGGCAGCGAAGACGCCACGAACGAGTGGCATGCTGGGGCGCACTCGACGGGACGATGTACGTGATGAAGCGGCGCCGCCCTTGACGCGAGCGGCCAAGCGACGGCTCGATGAGCAGCGGAAGATGGAGGCGTCGGCGACTGAACTCGAGCAGCAGCGGCTGAGGAATGGCGCCGAGACCGCGAGTAACGACGAACGACACGACGACATGGTGCACAAGGACGCGATCAGCGGTGAACGGCACGCCACACCCGTCGGAAAGGTGACGCCGGCAGATGTAGCATCGGCGAGTACTATCGAGGTGTCAGCGATTGTGGGTACACCGCTCAACCTGGAGGCAGCGGATACGTCGGCGACGCCAAGGACCCGAGGACGGCGCCGATAGTGGAGTCGACACCGACACCGACGGCGGAGGGGAGCATGAGCACGGAGACGCCGGTGCGCGTGGACAGATCGAAGAGGCGCTGTGGACTGCGACAAAAGAGTAGCGGAGCTGGCACGGAGTGAAAGCGGCACGAAGACGGCCGTGGAGTCGACGAACGAGGCGTCGGTGGACTTGCCGAAGGTGGTGAAGAGGAAGCGCGGGTCGAAGGCCCCGCTTACAGACTCTACCACGTCGACGGCGACGGCCCAATCGCGGCGCCGATCACCGCGGACGACAACACCACGAGCCTCGGTAGAGACTAGCAGTACGCAGGCGACCGCTTCTTCCGTGGTGAGCATGTCGGTGCAGCACAGTGGCAGCGAGGGCGGACAAGCATGTGGGTGGTGTACCACGGTTAGGAGGGGGAGACGAACGGCATGCTGCTGAGGCTACCCCGCTCAGGCTGAGCGGGGTAGCGAAGTGCGACGAGTGCGGGAGGAGCACGAAGAAGCAACATGTGGTGAAGGTGATCGTAGTGAAGAGTATGCTGGGCGACAGTCAGGCGAGTCTACGCTGCAACTGACGGACGACGAAATCGTGGAGGCGCAGAAGCAGAGCCGGCTTGTACAACACCTGTTCAAGACGGGCGAACATCAGGGCAAAAATATGTACGTGACATTTGGGCTGGTGGTGGTCGAGACGCCGGCGGGGCGACGAGTGATTTTGCCGCCTGCATTATGGTTGAGTGTGATGAAAGAGTGCCAGGATTTAGTGTGGGCTGGGCACTTACGAGCCCCACACACCCACGCGCGTATCGCTAATGTCTACTGATGGTCAAGTCTGCGGTGGGAGGTGAACCGTTGGGTTGCTGGATGCCAAGAGTGCGGCAGTCGCAAGTCAAGATCGCGCGAGGTGATTCCACCACTACGCAGCATCAGGGGCGGCGACGTGGGCGGCCGATGGGTTCTCGATGTGGCTGGGCCTTTGCCAACAACGGACGGCGGTGAGCGGTACGTCATCGCAGACGTCGAATATGTGACGAGGAACGCCGTCGCGACCACCGTCCAGCAGCACACTGCGGAGAATGTGGCGAGTTTTCTGATGAAGAACGTGGTGCTTCGCGTCGGGGCGATATTGACCGACGGGGCACCGCAGCTGACAGGGAAGGTCATTGAGCAGCTTGTGGTGATGCTCCAGGCTCAACAAATCAATCCCGTGCATTATAGACCACAAATGATCGGCTTAGTTGAAAGATTGCATCGGACGTGGAAAGCAATGGTGGCCACGTACATGAACGACGAAAAGCAATGAGATTGGGACCTCTGGGTCGACTTCGCTATGTATGCCTACAGTTCTGGGCAGCACTCCACGGTGCTGCTATCTCCTAACGAGCTGATGATGGGAAGGCGACTACGCGCTCCAAACGAGCTGTTGCGACGTGCATGTGTGGCGGAAGCAGGACCGTTACTGGGCTACCACCAGCGATTGCTGGATGCGACGCGCAGTGCGCATGAGTGCGCTGAGGACGCTCGAAAGTGCGAGCAAGCACGCCAAGCGCGCTACTACAACAGGAAGGTGCGACGGCGACGGACCGGCGATCGGGCTTGGGTCTACAAACCTCCGAGGGGGTCCAAGGCCTCGAAGTTCGTGCATCATCGGGTCGGACCAGTGCGAGTGGTGGAAGATGCTGGCTGCGACAACTACCTCGTTGAGCGCGAAGACAAGAACAGTGGTATTAAGCAATTTATAGCCCATGTTTTCTTTTTGGTGAGTTTCCACACACCGGCTACACTATTAGAGACGGCGGCCAAGGACATCGAGGCGCAGCTCGAGCATGAGAGCTCGCTCGAATGGCAGGGCGATGACTCGACGACAGGAGCGACTCTGGGAGCAGCGACGGCACCAATACATACAGCAGCGGCGCCGCGAACTACGAGACGGAGAGGACGAGCAGCGACGCGTGCGGATGCAGCGTCAAGACCGGGTGAGCTAATGGTGGAGCTTCGGCGATGGCGATGGCGACGGCGACGGCGACGCCGAAACTCTGCAGGACAGTACGTGTTGGAATACGAGCTCCGGTCACTACAGAAGCGGACGCAACGAAGCCGAGAGCAACCCGCAGGAGACGACGGGCGGCGGTGGGTCAGCGTTAAGGAATACGACGAGCTCCTGCAGAGCGACAGGGTCGTGGAAGACCCTGGGTTTGGAGAAGACGCGTAACAGGAGCCCTGTGCAGATGGACCCCATGTGGCAGACGGCTGCGGCGGTGGACGCCTACGAGACGCTAAAGATGATGACGGACGGCGACGCGAAGTCGCCGGCTAAGGCTCATGACGGCAGGTCAACGATGGGCAGCACGGGAGCGGTACCCGAGGTCGTGACGGTGGCGGAGGACGGCTTTCTGTCGGTTGATGGTCATGCTCATGTTGTAGATAGTAGAGAGACACGAGAGGGAGGGGCCAAAGTGCCTCCTGGGTCTTGGCTTGTGGTGCTTGAGAGGGAAGTGGCGGAACGGAGAGTGGGGCCGCCTTCCTCTCACAAGTGCCAAAGCTGCATTGACCCAACATGTATTTTAGATGCATCCTTAAGGTCTTATCCTAACAACTGCGAGCATAAGAATAGGAGGAAGCCTCCGACACTCCCCCTTGCTCGCATCGAGCACTCGACAATGACTGCGACCATCGCAACATTGGAGATGACGAACTTCAACTTCCGCGCGTACTGGTGATGTGGCGAACTTCGCGCATCACCATTCTCTCGTGAACATCACCAGAGACACACATGCGACCATCGCATCATCGCGACCTTCGCGGTGCTTATTTGTCAGCGAACATCACCACCATGCAGACCGAGGCAGCTCGGTCGTCTTCTGCTTCCACTGCTCCCCCTTGCTGGTCTCTGCGACAGACTCCCAGCATTTCGCGAAATTGCGCGAACTTGACTCGAGCTAGTGGTTTGGTAAATATGTCGGCTGTCATCTGATCAGTGCGGCAATGACGAACTGCGATTAGCTCACGTTCTCCAAGGTTACGGACGTAGTGATAGCGATTTTCAATGTGCTTCGATCCATTGTGCTTGCCAGGCCTCTTGGACAGTGAAATCGCAGCAGTGTTGTCACACCAGAGTGTTGGCACCGCGTACTTCCACATCAGCTCGTCGCACAGCCCTCGCAGCCACATCACATCACGCGCTCCTTCATTCATTGCCACATACTCGGCCTCCATCGTGCTCTGTGCGTTCAGGCCCTGTTTCCGCGAGCCATACGACACTACACTGCCATTTAGCATAGTGACGTAGCCACTGACTGACTGTCGATCCTGCTGGTCATTTGCATAATCAGCATCACTGTAGGCTTCCAGCCGCAGTAGCTCTACCTCCACTGAACCAGTGACCTTCATTTTAAGCCCAAAATCCATCGTAGCTTTCAGGTATCTCAGGACGCGTTTCGCCTGCGCAAAGTGATTGGCACCGTAGTTGGACATGTACTGCCCCAATCTGCGAACCACGTGCGCGATGTCAGGTCTCGAGCCTGAAACGAGATACTGCAGGGCACCAATAATTTCTCGATATGGCAGCGTGCTTATCTGAGTGGCGTCAACTCGTTCTTGTTCGATGTCGCTTGTGCCGCCCTCAGGTGTTGCTACGCCACGACAGTCCTTCATGTGAAATCGACGCAGCAGCTCCTCGATATAAGCTGCTTGGCTGAAGAACACGGTGCTCTGCTCTCTGTCGATCACAACTTCAACGCCTAGCAAATACTTCACTGGTCCGAGCGCGACAAGCTCAAAGCTCGTGGCCAGTTGTGCTGCGACGACTTCACACCGCTGACTTGTGCCCATGAGAAGCAGGTCATCTACGTACACCGTTAGCAGCATGACGATCTCTCCCTGCTCGTGCAGAGCGTAGAGACCGTGATCACTTTCAAGTCGAACGAAGCCAAGTGCCACGAGATGACGGTGCAGAGTTTTGTTCCATACGTGCGGTGCTTGCTTAAGGCCGTACAAAGGCTTGATTAGCCGGCAAATCTTGGTGTCGCCTGGGGCTCCGCTGCCCTGGGGCAACTCCATAAAGACGACTTCAGACAGCGTGCCGTGCAGGAAAGCAGTTTTGACGTCATACTGCAAAATCATCCAGCCCCGTTGCACGGCATAGTATATTGCAGCGCGAATCGTGTCGAACCGGATCACAGGTGCAAACGTCTCGTTGAAATTGACCCCATAGCGCTGCTTAAACCCGTGTATAACGAGTCGAGCCTTGAAACGCTTGACAAAGCCTTGCTCGTCCTTCTTCACCGCAAACACCCAGCGATTGGTGATGACTGCTGCTTTCCCAGCAGAGTTCCTATCCACGACAATCCACACTCCATGACGCCGCAGCGACTCCAGTTCTTCGTCCATTGCGGCTCTCCAGAATGCTGCATACAGTGAGCGCATCGCCATTCGGTACGTCCTAGGAATAGAAACATCGCGAGAATGCAGCCGAGAAGTGTCATGAGGGTCCAAAGAATACCGGGGAACTTGCAGCTTTCGCCTGTCCTTGCTCGGAACAACAAAATTGAGCTCGAAGCCGTTGAACCTTGTGTTGCGCTTCGGTTTGCGTCCAAATCGAGATACTTGATGGCGCGCAACGGTGTCATGATCACCGGGGGCTGCACCAGAAGCTGTTGTCGGTTCCTTGCCGTGCTGCGTCACAGTAACGGGCTCGTTCCTTGGCAATTGCTCAGTGACTGGCTGCGTTGCTGCCACCGTGGAGCTGCTTACACCGGTTTCAGGGGGGCCTGGTCGTACTAACACGCTGTCCTTCACCGAATCAAGCCGCACGACGTCTTCAATCTGCATTTGCATAGGAACCAGAGGGGCACGGGCTGGCAACTGATGATCACCGTGGCTGTACGCGTTCGCCAGTAGCTTCTCGATATATTCTCGGCCAACAGTGTTGTCTTCCGCCCAGACTAGATTCCCACCTCGGTTAGTTGAAACTCCCCCTGACTCCAAGTCAAGAACCTTGTAGCCGTTGGTGCTGGGCGAGTATCCCACGAGAACAGCAGTGCCCATTCTTGAGGACAGCTTCTCCTTCTTCTTCCTTGAGCCGTTTGCGATATGATAGTAGCAGAGCGAGCCCCACGTCCGAAGCCACGACACATCGGGGCGCTCAGCTGACAGCAGCTCGTGCGGCGTGCGACCTTGAAGGACTCGTGTCGCTGTCACATTGAGAGTGTGAACCACGTGCAGGGCAGCTTCTCCCCACAGACTGTCAGGCAAGTTGGTCATGTGCAGAAGAGATCGTAGCTTCGGGAGAACAATGCCATTTGCACGTTCAACGATGCCATTTTCTTGAGGCGTATATCCATTTGTTGTAGTGATTGCAATGCCATGTTGACTGCCGAACTCGTGAAGGTCGGTGTTGTCAAACTCGCCGCCTTGGTCCGAATGTATTTCCTCAACTCGCCAGTGCCTAGCACGATACTTAATGTGCAGACGGTTGACAAGTGCAATGATGTGAGGCTTTGCCTCGCTCTTGTGCTTCAGGAGAAACAACCACTTGTAGCGTGAGTATTCGTCGACCACGAGCAGGAAGGCTGTGAATCCTTCGACAGTTGACTCGTTGACCGTACACACATCAACTTGGAATCGCTGAAGCGGCTTCTTCGCTCGGTGTCGCCGCTCCTTGTATGACATGCGAACGGTCTTACCCTTAATGCATGGCAGACAAGCATGATCTTCATTCACCTTCGTCTCCGGCTTCAGTCCGCGAACAGCCTGCCGCTTAATCATATCCAGAATTGTTTCAGTACTAGCATGAGCGAACCGCTTGTGCCACACCGCCATTGGCTGCTTTGCTCGCTTGTTGTTGGGCCTCAGGATTGCATTGCAAACGACTTCACACCGCTGTCGCCGAGGCCGCACCGACCAGATCCGGTAAATACCATCAACCTTCTCGAACTTGAGGGACACAGCAGGCTTGGTCATGAAGCAAGCTGACTGGTCGTGCGCCATGGACAGGAAGTAGTTGAGCCGCGTCTGCATGTAATCGAGCGAAATGAGGTTGGCAACTGCGCCGGGAACGTAGTATACGTCTGGTAGAATTCGCTGCTCGCGTCGTCCTGTGTGCTCATTAATCACGAACAGCTCCACCGATCCTATTTGATTCACATTCACCGAGCTCCCATTAGCGCAGCGCATTACACGGCCGTCGCGAACAGTAGACACCTCGATAAAACAGGTCGGAGCAGATATTGACTTGAGCACCGCTGTCCAGGCACCACTCCGTGCCTTCTCGTACGGAACGACCCGACGGTGCCTCCATCGACACCATCAGCTCCAGGGGGCCAGTCATGTCTTGGTCTTGACGCCCTGCTCTGCCACCAGAACGAAATCGCCCGCCACGTCCGTTGTTGCGGTTGCCATTATGGCGTCCACGGTGGTGCGATTGGCCGTTATTGCGAGGGCACTCTCGATACCAGTGACCCAGTTGGTTGCAGATAGCACACGGACGTCGATCCATGCCGCTCCGCACGGACCGCCGATGACCTTGCTGGGCAGGGAATCGCCTTCCTGATGGCTTGCCGCCCCGATTCTCGTGTGGGCGAGTTGGGGTGTGGTCGTTGAGCACTTGGAGAACTCGACTGCCGTCCTGGGCTGGTGCTGAGGGGTTTCCAGCCTGAAAGGTCGTGGGATTGTGCGACCCTTGAGGCCCGCGCATATTTTCTTCTTGTTCTCTTGCGAGGAGTCGCCCGCGCACCCGACCAACTTCTAGCACAGTTCGTTTCAGCCGAGCCGCAACTAGCTCATTGCTGAGATCTGGAAAAACTTCCAGAGCGTTGGTGAGCAGTAGGCGGGCCAGCTCTGAATCTTCAAGTGCGAAGCCAAGCGTGACTAGATCTTCTTGCAACTTCATCACAGCGTCGATGTAGGTGTCGACGCGCTCCCCACGGATCAGCTTGCGTGCGAACATCGCACCCTTGATCAAAATGTCGTTCTTGGCTGCACTTCCAGCATTATACTCCTTCTCAATTTCTTGAAATAGGAGTACGGGATCGCAATTGACAAGAAGCCGCCTGTAGCGCCCAGCAAGGCGCGGTCCGAGCGAGCCTGCAATCGTCTCTTGTGCCTTCAACCAGCGCGCTTCCCAGCGCCGCTTGCGACGAGAGGTCCATGAGTCTTTCTTCACCGTTTCTTCAGTTACTAACGACCAGAGTTTTTGCACCTTGAGCTTCAGCTCGATCATCGTGCGCCATAGCTCGTAGTCGTCGGCTCCTGTGAGCTTGGGGACTTCGAGATTAGAGCTGTGCTGAGCCGACCGACGGTCATGGTTGCGCTTGCTGTTCTTCTTCCTCTTCTTGCTGGAGCGCTTACGCTTCTTTTCGCGCCCACTGTCCGAGCTAGCCGAGTCGTCCGACGAGCTGGAGCTCGTGCTATCCGAGTCCCGCGAGCTGTTGCTCGAGCTGTAGTCGCTCGACAGCGATTGCGATTGGTCCTCGTCGGGGTGGCGGTTCGTGCTGTGATTGCTAGCAGTGTCTGAGTTGGCATCCGCCGAGTCCAATTCGTGGCCAGAGCTGTCACCACCACTTGCACGTGCCGATGACCCACGAGTGCGCATAGCCCTGTTTGGGCTCATAACCTGTCGGTTGATGGTCATGCTCATGTTGTAGATAGTAGAGAGACACGAGAGGGAGGGGCCAAAGTGCCTCCTGGGTCTTGGCTTGTGGTGCTTGAGAGGGAAGTGGCGGAACGGAGAGTGGGGCCGCCTTCCTCTCACAAGTGTCAAAGCTGCATTGACCCAACATGTATTTTAGATGCATCCTTAAGGTCTTATCCTAACAACTGCGAGCATAAGAATAGGAGGAAGCCTCCGACACTTTCTGTGTGGCCCATGTGGCCAAAAGTGGCACGAATAGCAGCACGAGCTAGCTGCGGTTGGCGACTCCTGTTGAGTCGACATTGAAGGGCGAAGCAGCGGGCTCCGGCAGCGAGAGAAGGCCGCACACAACGGATTTTGCTGCCGAAGCCGCAGCAGGCAACAGACTCGGACGCACACCCACACGCGGACGAGACGGGTGCGCATGCGACGGAGCGCAAGTTCTACACAAGGCCGAGGAGAACTTGACGGAAGTGCTGCATTAGCATGCGTTTGCTGGTAGAAGAGGTTACATAACCCCTAATAAATTCGGTCGGACGCACTATGGATGTATATAGTGGTCTTTCCGACAGATAGCTTTGCAGGATTTGTGCGAGATAATTTATAGCCAATCAGATTGCGCACTTGAAGTAGTTTCAGCGAATGATATCAAACTGTTGCCTTTATTGTATTCCGACTCGTTCCGACACATATTTGTCGGAAAGCCGCCTGGAATATGAATATGCCAATACAAATGTCAAGATAAATAAATATTGTGGGCAGATTTCAACAATTCCGCGGATTAGGCATTATCCTAGTCTACCATTCCTTACTTTAGGACCCACATTGGTGGCGAGGACAGTTGAGCAAACTAATGCAAAGCATTGTCTAAAAGCAGAAGAGCCGACATGAGTCTTTCGTCGTTCATCCCAGTGAACACGCAGAAAGCGCGGGCCACTGCGGTAGGTGCTTTCAAACGGATGCTGGAAGATGAACAGGTTAGCCTTGAGTACTTACAAGCTAGCCTCGAATCTGACTCAACCGGCAAGCGCTTGATAGCGACGATGGACCGGTTTGGTTACTATCTAGCCACAAATGAAGTTAAGAAAGGTAAGCTTGCACGTAACACGGCGGTTTCCTACTACAGAAATGTAAAGCTTTGGCTTTTCGATCTGTATCCGCACGTCAGGAAGACGACGGAGCTACAGCTCCTGAAGCAAAGCAAAACTCTAGATAAACATTGTTTGAAAAGAGAAAAGGGCGGGTTTATTAATAAGGCACCTCCCTGTACGAAGGAGGGCTTACGTGCGCTAACTGAGTTTGTCTACAGCACTGCCCGCGTGAATTCTGACTACCAGGACGCTGCGCTGGGGTGCTTGATGTGGCATTGCTTCGGAAGATCGTCCGACCTCGGCTACATCCAGAAGCAGCACGTATCCGTGTCGGCGGACGGCGCCTTCTACTTGCGCCTGCTTCGCGTCAAGACGGCTGAGGAGCAAGGTCTCACGCTCGTCCCCGACAAAGACGACTTCCTCACCTGTCCTCTCCACGTGTTGGCTGTCGCTCTGGCTACGCAAGATGCGCCATGCAGCTCTCTCCTGAGCCAGCTCCCCGAGCTCGTGTCGACCAAGGTCCAAGACCTGGATGCCGGAGCGCCTCTTGTCGATCTGCTGGAAGCGGATCCGGCATCCCTTGGTGTTGCGCTAGCGGCCGCGTCCACAGGCGATACCACATCCCCGCCAAGCTCTGCTGCAACCGCCACCACGTCTCCCTCTGCTGCCACCCTCCGTGAGAAGCCGCCTGGCCAAGGTGAAGATGGCGTACAGGCGTACGTCAACCGCTTCTTGAAGCGCGTCGCCGATCCGTCAGGTGCTACCGGCGACTTGACGTCGCACTCCTTCCGAAGAGGAGGCGCGCAGCACGCGAACGCGGACGAGAAGCTGGCGGCGCAGTGGATCTTCGACAGGGGTGCCTGGGAAATGAGCAAGGTTAACAAGGCCTTCGCGTACGTCTTCAACACGCCGCAAGAGGACCGGAAGGTAGCGCGCGTGCTGAGCGGCTGGAATGTCGACGACGATCCCAAGGTTGTCGACGTCGAAGCGCTTTACCACACGACCCAGGAACACCTCGCGCGTTTCCAGGAGCTCTTGTACAGTACATGCTTGGGCCACAACGATCGCCGGTTCAACGTCAGTCGCAAGGTCCTCGCAGTACTCACCGCGTACTTAATTAAGTACTTCCCGCAGCTCAAGGCTCTGTCGCCGGCCGCTCCGATCGTGACGCGCGTTGAAGAGTGCTTGGGGATCGCTGGAATCCCGCGAGCAGACCTGCTGGCTTGGTCTGCAGCACTGAACCACTTGCCGCCTCAACCTGACACGAAGCGCAAGCATGAAGAAGAGAAACAGGAGCAATGTCGGGGGTGTCATCACGAAGCTATCATTAAGGAGCTTATCGCGATGAATCGCTCGTTGAACGCTCGCCTGACGATTGTGGAGACCGCCCTACTGAAGCCTAAGCAGATTCAAGAAAACACTGAAGAAACACAAGCACCCAGCGCGTTAGAAGAGCAACCCAAGCCAAGGCGCAGGAAGAAAGCCGCTACGAACCTTTCGACGACATGGTACGAGTGGTATACACGGATGCCACGAGTCTGGGACTCAAGCGACCGCCAGAAGAAGTCCGAGTCGCGGTACATCGTCGCCTTCATGAAGCTCTTCCTGGACGGCGGCTTCATCCTCGACGACACCTCGAAGGACTACAAGACCCAGGCGCTGGAGGCTGGGACGCGCGCGGAGGCAGCTCTGCTGCACTTCTTGGCGTCCCGCGGCATCAAGGCGAAAGGCTCTGGAAGCGTACTCCGCGCGCTGCGCCCGCTGCACAAGACCGGTGTCTTAGACGAGCGTATCATGGCATACAATCACCTCGTCGCGATCGGTAGCATCCAAGACCCCGCACCTGTAGACACGCACAACATCCTTGCCGTTGTAGGTCATGTCTAGGCCGTTAGACATATTCCGTGCAAATACAAGCAGATCAACACAACACAAGAGAATTAGCTCACACAATTACACTGCAGAACGCACCAGCAGTAGCATGGCGGCAGCAGCAGCCCATCCGCTTGCCGTGTATATGTGCACAGGCAGCGTCACACGCAGCGCATGTCCGCACCGTCCTCTCCCAGCTGTGATGATTAGCGCCGGCCCGAATTGAACGGACGTCTCCAGAGCCAAAGCTCGGCGCTCTTCCTTTGAGCTACGGCGCTGTTGATGGGGGGGGGGGGGGGGGAGAGGCGCGGTAGGTCTTGCTGCGTGGCGTGAGCAACGCGGTGTGGCTTGGCGGCGGGATGTGATCGAGAGACTTGAGCACTAGCGCTTAAAAAAAGAAGAGTGAGGCCCTTTGGCTTCTGTCGGCTTCGGTTGGCGACGGCTCAGCTGGATTATGACAGTTGGCATATGCTGATAGGCTATTAGATCAACCAATTAGAAGTACGTAAGCTGTGATTGGCAGATAATTAAACCAATAGGATGTCACACCAATGCACTGTTGGCAAATTCTGCTCCAAATTGTGGCCCCCCCCATGGCAGTCCCGGCCTCGTTCATGAATTTTCTCTGTAGGGCGTACATTGCTCCGGGGTCTTAAACTCATGCATATCTAAAAAGTCGATTTTCTCGGCCCACAGGCCTCTAGAGACGATTTCCTCGCTGCTGCAAGCACCTCATGAAAGCTGAGGGTGGGTGGTTTATCTTGCAAAAGTGCAGGACGCAGGATCGGCAGCTGGAACGTGCCTTCCGTTTATTTCCGACTCAGTTTGGAGGTACTTCGCCTTATTTCCGACTCAACCTTAGGGTGGGCGACATCTGTAAACTCGCCCAGGGAAACTGAACTGTTGAAGATGGACCCGATGAGAGCAGAGCGCCGCCTTCGCCGCCGCCGACTAATCGCTCTGGCCCTGCTGGTAGAAGAAGAAGAAGAGGCGACTCGCCGCGAGCAACGCCCTCGCCCTCGTCTTGGCTGGCGCGGTAGGGTGGAGCAACTGCTGCATGAAGGAGAGTTCAAGCGCACATACCGCATGTCTGTTGATTCATTCAACACTCTATGCAGCTTGATTGTACAGCTAGACCGGCCAGTCCATGCCTGGGTAAATCGCGGACCCGTCAGCGTAGCTAACAAGCTTCAAATGACTATACGATTTCTCGCGGGCGGCATGATCGATGATGTTCGAGCATCGGGTGGGGTGGATCGCTCTTACTGCTATAGGGTCGTAAAGGACGTGATGCGCGCCATCGTGGCCATTCCTGCGCTACAGATCCGTTTCCCCATGTCACCAACAGAACGAGAACAAGCTGCTGCTGGATTCGCTGCACGAAGCAATGAGGGTGTCATGAACGGCTGCGTCGCTGCAATGGATGGGTGGCTTTGCAACATTCAAGCTCCTTCTGATGAAGAAGTTGGCAGTGCCGCCGGGGCTCGCCGTTACTTTAGCGGGCATTACATGCACCCAGGTATTAACGTCCAGGCTGCTTGTGATGCCCTCAGCCGCTTCGTGTTTGTCGAAGCAACTCATCCGGGTGGTATAAACGATTCAAGGGCTTATGCTGACAGCGGGATGCCTTCTGTGATTGAAGGACTAGAGCGGGGCCTGTATGTTGTGGCCGATGCAGCTTACACCGCTACGAATCATCTACTCACGCCATATATTGCTATGAACCCGGACGAGATTTAGAAGGACTCGTTCAATTTCCACCTTTCGCAAATTCGAATAAGGATCGAAATGGCGTTCGGGCTCCTAACGAAGAAGTGGGGTATCTTCCATCACCCGATTCAACTCCGACTGGTCACTACGACTTTGGTCATTAAGTGCGCCGCTGTACTACACAACTTCACCATCAACGAGCGTCTGGAGCACTGTCAGGATCCGGTTTTACAGGAGCTGCGTCAAGCAGCACGCGAAGAGCGACGAACTATTCAGTCTATCCTAAGCTACGAAGCAGATCCGTTCATTGAGGATCAAACACATAGTTTCGTGCGCGAAGGTATTGTAGCAAATCTGCGTAGTATTTCATTGTTACGAGCCAACTGAGCAGGATTATGCAATTAAATTCACTGCATTGTAGCCATCTCGTTCATCCAGCGCTTAACTACAGCATCGACCTGCTGCTGTGCTTGCATCACAAGTTCCTCGCTGGCACCAATGTCCTTCATCATCTTCAATGTCTTCATCGCATTTTGAGCAGCAATAGAGGATCGAGTAACCACTTCGTAGCCTGAGTTACGCGTCGCCTTCTCCTCTTCGCGCTCCTCTTCAACGAGGTCGACCAGACGCTCAGCCGGAGTACGCCCCTCTGTACTACGCCGACGTCGCTTGTTACTCGTTGCTCGCCCCGCTTGTGTCTCGCTAGTGCTTGAGTCGCTCTCGATCGACCCCTCGAGCGTTGGCATCTGAGCCTCCTTAGTCACTCTACCGCATACCTTCGTCAACTGGTTGGGGCGCACCTGAAGCCAATCATGGAGGTACAGAACATCAACTCTCCCTTTGCAGTAGTTGAAGAAGTCTATGTCGTTTTGGCCAGTCGACTTCGACTTCATGTATACCACAGCGTACCGGCTGGTCAGAGTCTTCCACATGTCCATGAGCTTTGAAGCGCTATGGGGGACGGCTTGATCTGGATGAATGCCTTGATACTGCTCACGAGCAGTGACGAGTCCTTTGTACTTGTCGCGATCCTCGTCGTACGTTCGGGTGACATCCCTCCAGTAGGGGCTCCGATCGTTGATAGCACCAGTATCTAGAGCCGCCCGCGTTTGATTCTTGTCGGCCTCAGACATGCGATCGAGAAACTCGTCGCTGAACACGATGTTCACCAGTAGAAAGATGTCATGCGGCGAGACGCGCCGCTCAGTTTGCTTTCTCTGCTTTTTGGTCGGCCCTGTGCGCGCCACGAACTCGCCGTCAGCCTTGTCACGATGATACTGCAACAGCAGCTCGATGTATCCGCGTTTGTTGTCGGCGGCAGCTGAGCGGCTCTGGGGATTAAGCTTCAGCTTAACGCAAGCGCTGCGCAGCGCCTTCGCTTGGTGCGGGTCCAGAAGACTACGCAGGGCCTCGCCCTCGCCGTCCGCGGGGAAGTTGTTGACGAGAGCCACAATCACTTGCTCCATGCTTTCGAAGTCGCTCTTTTGTGTTTGTGATAGCTCTCCCTCCCCCGTCCAGCGAGTCTCCCCTCCGCAGGTCGTCCTGCGGGGTGATGGGAGCCTGCTAGGCTGCCTCGTGGCCATATGTTATGATATGACGGACGGGAGTTCTCCGACTCTTTTGCAGGTCGCAAGCGTTGCAGAACGCGGCAGGACGCGGCCGTGACGAGGCGAAATAGAAGCCTCTGATTGGCCAAGAGGGCCATATCCTGCGGCATCCTGCACTTTTGCAAGATAAACCACCCACCCTGACTGAAAGCGCCCAAACAGACTCCTAGACCTAATCTACCGTACACACTGTTTTAATTCCGATATCAGCCTATTTCCGATTGTGCACTGGCTATGATAACTGTCCTAGCTGTCGGAAACTGTAGGGAAGTCGGAACCGTCATGATATGGATGTATATAGTGGTCTTTCCGACAGATAGCTTTGCAGGATTTGTGCGAGATAATTTATAGCCAATCAGATTGCGCACTTGAAGTAGTTTCAGCGAATGATATCAAACTGTTGCCTTTATTGTATTCCGACTCGTTCCGACACATATTTGTCGGAAAGCCGCCTGGAATATGAATATGCCAATACAAATGTCAAGATAAATAAATATTGTGGGCAGATTTCAACAATTCCGCGGATTAGGCATTATCCTAGTCTACCATTCCTTACTTTAGGACCCACATTGGTGGCGAGGACAGTTGAGCAAACTAATGCAAAGCATTGTCTAAAAGCAGAAGAGCCGACATGAGTCTTTCGTCGTTCATCCCAGTGAACACGCAGAAAGCGCGGGCCACTGCGGTAGGTGCTTTCAAACGGATGCTGGAAGATGAACAGGTTAGCCTTGAGTACTTACAAGCTAGCCTCGAATCTGACTCAACCGGCAAGCGCTTGATAGCGACGATGGACCGGTTTGGTTACTATCTAGCCACAAATGAAGTTAAGAAAGGTAAGCTTGCACGTAACACGGCGGTTTCCTACTACAGAAATGTAAAGCTTTGGCTTTTCGATCTGTATCCGCACGTCAGGAAGACGACGGAGCTACAGCTCCTGAAGCAAAGCAAAACTCTAGATAAACATTGTTTGAAAAGAGAAAAGGGCGGGTTTATTAATAAGGCACCTCCCTGTACGAAGGAGGGCTTACGTGCGCTAACTGAGTTTGTCTACAGCACTGCCCGCGTGAATTCTGACTACCAGGACGCTGCGCTGGGGTGCTTGATGTGGCATTGCTTCGGAAGATCGTCCGACCTCGGCTACATCCAGAAGCAGCACGTATCCGTGTCGGCGGACGGCGCCTTCTACTTGCGCCTGCTTCGCGTCAAGACGGCTGAGGAGCAAGGTCTCACGCTCGTCCCCGACAAAGACGACTTCCTCACCTGTCCTCTCCACGTGTTGGCTGTCGCTCTGGCTACGCAAGATGCGCCATGCAGCTCTCTCCTGAGCCAGCTCCCCGAGCTCGTGTCGACCAAGGTCCAAGACCTGGATGCCGGAGCGCCTCTTGTCGATCTGCTGGAAGCGGATCCGGCATCCCTTGGTGTTGCGCTAGCGGCCGCGTCCACAGGCGATACCACATCCCCGCCAAGCTCTGCTGCAACCGCCACCACGTCTCCCTCTGCTGCCACCCTCCGTGAGAAGCCGCCTGGCCAAGGTGAAGATGGCGTACAGGCGTACGTCAACCGCTTCTTGAAGCGCGTCGCCGATCCGTCAGGTGCTACCGGCGACTTGACGTCGCACTCCTTCCGAAGAGGAGGCGCGCAGCACGCGAACGCGGACGAGAAGCTGGCGGCGCAGTGGATCTTCGACAGGGGTGCCTGGGAAATGAGCAAGGTTAACAAGGCCTTCGCGTACGTCTTCAACACGCCGCAAGAGGACCGGAAGGTAGCGCGCGTGCTGAGCGGCTGGAATGTCGACGACGATCCCAAGGTTGTCGACGTCGAAGCGCTTTACCACACGACCCAGGAACACCTCGCGCGTTTCCAGGAGCTCTTGTACAGTACATGCTTGGGCCACAACGATCGCCGGTTCAACGTCAGTCGCAAGGTCCTCGCAGTACTCACCGCGTACTTAATTAAGTACTTCCCGCAGCTCAAGGCTCTGTCGCCGGCCGCTCCGATCGTGACGCGCGTTGAAGAGTGCTTGGGGATCGCTGGAATCCCGCGAGCAGACCTGCTGGCTTGGTCTGCAGCACTGAACCACTTGCCGCCTCAACCTGACACGAAGCGCAAGCATGAAGAAGAGAAACAGGAGCAATGTCGGGGGTGTCATCACGAAGCTATCATTAAGGAGCTTATCGCGATGAATCGCTCGTTGAACGCTCGCCTGACGATTGTGGAGACCGCCCTACTGAAGCCTAAGCAGATTCAAGAAAACACTGAAGAAACACAAGCACCCAGCGCGTTAGAAGAGCAACCCAAGCCAAGGCGCAGGAAGAAAGCCGCTACGAACCTTTCGACGACATGGTACGAGTGGTATACACGGATGCCACGAGTCTGGGACTCAAGCGACCGCCAGAAGAAGTCCGAGTCGCGGTACATCGTCGCCTTCATGAAGCTCTTCCTGGACGGCGGCTTCATCCTCGACGACACCTCGAAGGACTACAAGACCCAGGCGCTGGAGGCTGGGACGCGCGCGGAGGCAGCTCTGCTGCACTTCTTGGCGTCCCGCGGCATCAAGGCGAAAGGCTCTGGAAGCGTACTCCGCGCGCTGCGCCCGCTGCACAAGACCGGTGTCTTAGACGAGCGTATCATGGCATACAATCACCTCGTCGCGATCGGTAGCATCCAAGACCCCGCACCTGTAGACACGCACAACATCCTTGCCGTTGTAGGTCATGTCTAGGCCGTTAGACATATTCCGTGCAAATACAAGCAGATCAACACAACACAAGAGAATTAGCTCACACAATTACACTGCAGAACGCACCAGCAGTAGCATGGCGGCAGCAGCAGCCCATCCGCTTGCCGTGTATATGTGCACAGGCAGCGTCACACGCAGCGCATGTCCGCACCGTCCTCTCCCAGCTGTGATGATTAGCGCCGGCCCGAATTGAACGGACGTCTCCAGAGCCAAAGCTCGGCGCTCTTCCTTTGAGCTACGGCGCTGTTGATGGGGGGGGGGGGGGTGAGAGGCGCGGTAGGTCTTGCTGCGTGGCGTGAGCAACGCGGTGTGGCTTGGCGGCGGGATGTGATCGAGAGACTTGAGCACTAGCGCTTAAAAAAAGAAGAGTGAGGCCCTTTGGCTTCTGTCGGCTTCGGTTGGCGACGGCTCAGCTGGATTATGACAGTTGGCATATGCTGATAGGCTATTAGATCAACCAATTAGAAGTACGTAAGCTGTGATTGGCAGATAATTAAACCAATAGGATGTCACACCAATGCACTGTTGGCAAATTCTGCTCCAAATTGTGGCCCCCCCATGGCAGTCCCGGCCTCGTTCATGAATTTTCTCTGTAGGGCGTACATTGCTCCGGGGTCTTAAACTCATGCATATCTAAAAAGTCGATTTTCTCGGCCCACAGGCCTCTAGAGACGATTTCCTCGCTGCTGCAAGCACCTCATGAAAGCTGAGGGTGGGTGGTTTATCTTGCAAAAGTGCAGGACGCAGGATCGGCAGCTGGAACGTGCCTTCCGTTTATTTCCGACTCAGTTTGGAGGTACTTCGCCTTATTTCCGACTCAACCTTAGGGTGGGCGACATCTGTAAACTCGCCCAGGGAAACTGAACTGTTGAAGATGGACCCGATGAGAGCAGAGCGCCGCCTTCGCCGCCGCCGACTAATCGCTCTGGCCCTGCTGGTAGAAGAAGAAGAAGAGGCGACTCGCCGCGAGCAACGCCCTCGCCCTCGTCTTGGCTGGCGCGGTAGGGTGGAGCAACTGCTGCATGAAGGAGAGTTCAAGCGCACATACCGCATGTCTGTTGATTCATTCAACACTCTATGCAGCTTGATTGTACAGCTAGACCGGCCAGTCCATGCCTGGGTAAATCGCGGACCCGTCAGCGTAGCTAACAAGCTTCAAATGACTATACGATTTCTCGCGGGCGGCATGATCGATGATGTTCGAGCATCGGGTGGGGTGGATCGCTCTTACTGCTATAGGGTCGTAAAGGACGTGATGCGCGCCATCGTGGCCATTCCTGCGCTACAGATCCGTTTCCCCATGTCACCAACAGAACGAGAACAAGCTGCTGCTGGATTCGCTGCACGAAGCAATGAGGGTGTCATGAACGGCTGCGTCGCTGCAATGGATGGGTGGCTTTGCAACATTCAAGCTCCTTCTGATGAAGAAGTTGGCAGTGCCGCCGGGGCTCGCCGTTACTTTAGCGGGCATTACATGCACCCAGGTATTAACGTCCAGGCTGCTTGTGATGCCCTCAGCCGCTTCGTGTTTGTCGAAGCAACTCATCCGGGTGGTATAAACGATTCAAGGGCTTATGCTGACAGCGGGATGCCTTCTGTGATTGAAGGACTAGAGCGGGGCCTGTATGTTGTGGCCGATGCAGCTTACACCGCTACGAATCATCTACTCACGCCATATATTGCTATGAACCCGGACGAGATTTAGAAGGACTCGTTCAATTTCCACCTTTCGCAAATTCGAATAAGGATCGAAATGGCGTTCGGGCTCCTAACGAAGAAGTGGGGTATCTTCCATCACCCGATTCAACTCCGACTGGTCACTACGACTTTGGTCATTAAGTGCGCCGCTGTACTACACAACTTCACCATCAACGAGCGTCTGGAGCACTGTCAGGATCCGGTTTTACAGGAGCTGCGTCAAGCAGCACGCGAAGAGCGACGAACTATTCAGTCTATCCTAAGCTACGAAGCAGATCCGTTCATTGAGGATCAAACACATAGTTTCGTGCGCGAAGGTATTGTAGCAAATCTGCGTAGTATTTCATTGTTACGAGCCAACTGAGCAGGATTATGCAATTAAATTCACTGCATTGTAGCCATCTCGTTCATCCAGCGCTTAACTACAGCATCGACCTGCTGCTGTGCTTGCATCACAAGTTCCTCGCTGGCACCAATGTCCTTCATCATCTTCAATGTCTTCATCGCATTTTGAGCAGCAATAGAGGATCGAGTAACCACTTCGTAGCCTGAGTTACGCGTCGCCTTCTCCTCTTCGCGCTCCTCTTCAACGAGGTCGACCAGACGCTCAGCCGGAGTACGCCCCTCTGTACTACGCCGACGTCGCTTGTTACTCGTTGCTCGCCCCGCTTGTGTCTCGCTAGTGCTTGAGTCGCTCTCGATCGACCCCTCGAGCGTTGGCATCTGAGCCTCCTTAGTCACTCTACCGCATACCTTCGTCAACTGGTTGGGGCGCACCTGAAGCCAATCATGGAGGTACAGAACATCAACTCTCCCTTTGCAGTAGTTGAAGAAGTCTATGTCGTTTTGGCCAGTCGACTTCGACTTCATGTATACCACAGCGTACCGGCTGGTCAGAGTCTTCCACATGTCCATGAGCTTTGAAGCGCTATGGGGGACGGCTTGATCTGGATGAATGCCTTGATACTGCTCACGAGCAGTGACGAGTCCTTTGTACTTGTCGCGATCCTCGTCGTACGTTCGGGTGACATCCCTCCAGTAGGGGCTCCGATCGTTGATAGCACCAGTATCTAGAGCCGCCCGCGTTTGATTCTTGTCGGCCTCAGACATGCGATCGAGAAACTCGTCGCTGAACACGATGTTCACCAGTAGAAAGATGTCATGCGGCGAGACGCGCCGCTCAGTTTGCTTTCTCTGCTTTTTGGTCGGCCCTGTGCGCGCCACGAACTCGCCGTCAGCCTTGTCACGATGATACTGCAACAGCAGCTCGATGTATCCGCGTTTGTTGTCGGCGGCAGCTGAGCGGCTCTGGGGATTAAGCTTCAGCTTAACGCAAGCGCTGCGCAGCGCCTTCGCTTGGTGCGGGTCCAGAAGACTACGCAGGGCCTCGCCCTCGCCGTCCGCGGGGAAGTTGTTGACGAGAGCCACAATCACTTGCTCCATGCTTTCGAAGTCGCTCTTTTGTGTTTGTGATAGCTCTCCCTCCCCCGTCCAGCGAGTCTCCCCTCCGCAGGTCGTCCTGCGGGGTGATGGGAGCCTGCTAGGCTGCCTCGTGGCCATATGTTATGATATGACGGACGGGAGTTCTCCGACTCTTTTGCAGGTCGCAAGCGTTGCAGAACGCGGCAGGACGCGGCCGTGACGAGGCGAAATAGAAGCCTCTGATTGGCCAAGAGGGCCATATCCTGCGGCATCCTGCACTTTTGCAAGATAAACCACCCACCCTGACTGAAAGCGCCCAAACAGACTCCTAGACCTAATCTACCGTACACACTGTTTTAATTCCGATATCAGCCTATTTCCGATTGTGCACTGGCTATGATAACTGTCCTAGCTGTCGGAAACTGTAGGGAAGTCGGAACCGTCATGATATGGAGTAATATTCACTCTGTTCCAACCGCTGCTCTTTTTTGTAATCCCAAACAGCTTGTACTCGACGAGTTTCACCCAATGAATGCCCTAAGGTCGATGTATTTTGGCCAATCGGAAGCCCCTCTAAACTAGGGCATTTTTCCAACCATTCCAACCATATTTGGTTGGAATTTTGTCAGAATATTTTTAATGCCATACAAATGTCTATATAAATGCATATCCCAAAAATATCCTTCAGTTTCCAACCCGAGTAGTCGGTACATATTTTTTTGTTCAGAGTGAAAAGAGCAGGCAGGCTAGCATGTCGATCGCATCGCTTGCTCCTGCCAACAGCAAGAAGGCCAGGACGACGGCGATCAACTCGTTCACGACGTTCCTGGCCGCGGAGAGCATGACACTCGAAGCCACCCACAGGCTTATCGACGGGGATAAGACAGGTAAGGTATTGCGTATTATACTAGACAAGTATGCATATTCGTTAGCCACTTCAGCCGATAAGGTAAGGACGACCAATACGTGTCTAGCATACTATGGCAATGTGAAGAATTGACTAGTAGATAAGTACCCGCTACAAGGAGCTTTGGTTAAATCTCAGCTCCAAAAAATTCTATCTGGGCTGGGTAAGTATTGTAGTAACCGAGAGGAGGTCGGCGACGAGAAGAAAGCACCCCCGTGCTCCAAACAAGACTTAGAAGCTATGGTGTCTCTACTGTACTCAACGGCTGGGACTGAGAGTGAATACCTCGACGCGGCACTAGTCGTGATGATGTGGTACCTTTACGGCCGAAGCTCGGACGCGGAAACAGTCGAGAAGAGCCAGCTATCCATCTTGCCTGGTAATTAATTATCATGTTCTTAGCAGAATTATTTTAACACTGAGTGCATTTATGCTAGGTGGGGTCTTATTTCTTCGATTTAAGCGGGTTAAAACGGCTTTACTACAAGGCATCTCCTTATTCAAGGACCCAACGAATTTCTTGACATGTCCTCTGCAAGCTTTGGCTGTGGCACTGGTTATGCAGAAGGCACCCAGCCAGCGCATGTTCCCTCAGTTCATCGCCAAGAAGCACAGATCAGATGATATTGATGATGTACAGGAGCTTACACTGATCGAACTACTGGAGGTTGATGACGACCAGCCTTCTATGGAGGAATCTGAAGCACCTTCGGCAAAGCGGGCAGTTCCTGGTGCACAAGCATACGTCAACAGGTTGCTGGTTAGAGTTAAGAAGCTCGCTGATTTGCGAAGCATTCGCATGACGCCGGAGCTTACCTCCCATTCCTTTCGACGTGGTGGGGCCATGCATGCCAATGACGGTACCTTGGCCGAGAACTGGATTATTGAGCGTGGCGGCTGGCAGTTGGACCGCGTCAATAAGGCCTTCGGGTACATGCTTGGTACAACCCAAGCCGACCAAAAGGTGTCCCGTGTCCTGAGTGGCTGGAAGCCCAAGGATGGCGCACGGCTACCAACGCTAGCCGCTCTGGACATGCCAGTCTTGGTCCGCGCTCGCAAGTTGCAGCAGCTTCTCTTTTCCAGCACGATGGCGTTCGCTGACGCTGCCTTGAACCTCGACGATGACGTCGTTGATGTCCTTACGGCTACCCTGTTCATGCATTACCCAGACATGTTAGTGCTCTCCCCAAGCAGCCCGCTCATCACGAAGATACGTGAGCTCCTAGCACAACGAGCCATCGGTGAGTCCGAACTGCTGGCGTGGAGCGTGACAATTAGCCAGGCATTCGCGACGCCTCCTGAGTCGAAGGCGTCTGCTACTGGTGGTGAGGAGCCGTCACCTGCGTTGGTTGATCTCATCAAGCGCCAGTCCGAGCAGATCGATGTTTTAATCCTACAGAACAAACGACTCGACGAGCGCATATTAGCTGTAGAAGCACACCTCAAGACATTTACCGGCACAACCGCAACTCAACCAGGTAACGCCGACGCCGCACTTCCTGCTTCCGAGCAACCACCGCCAGTAGGGACCAAGACGACACGCCCGAAGAAGAAGGGGGCCCAGTCGTTGTCGGCGATCTGGTTCGAGTGGTTTACAGCGGAGCCTCGCGTGTATGCGTCGTGTTCTGTAAAGAAGACAGCGTTGTACGAGTACAGGCACATCGCAGGGTATCTCATGCTCTTCTTACCTGAAGGGTTTGCGCTGGACATTTCGTCACCTGCATACAAAAGCGAGGTGCTCGAGCTTGGCGATAAAGCACAACAGAACGCACTCACCTTCTTGAAGTCGCACGGCTCCTCCGCAGTCGCAGCAGGTACAGCGTTGAAGGCACTTCGTCAACTTCAGAAACTTGGAAAACTTGACGAGCTCATCACGCAGTTTCATGAGCTTGTCGACCGTGGCTCCGTTGTCGATCCCACACCATCTTCAGCATTGCCGTCCTTCATTCGCCTGAAGCCTAAGCAAGATTAACCATAGCACAGAATGACACTCCAGAAAAACAAAGTTAAAGCGGCCTCGCAGCACACTGATCAAGAAGTAAACACCATCAAATAGAGAGGAGACAACAACATAATATGGATGAACCTCTTTGTGTATTTACTTGCACTTGACTGACACTGACACTATAATACAAACAACACTGCACAAACCATAATGTCAGAAGTGGATATTGCCCCAACCAAAAGCGCAACATCAATTACCTTGTCTTGTTGACTCGATGACCGAGCCACAGTCCGCGTCGCCGCCGCCGCAACTGCCTCGTCATGCTGCCGCTGGTCACGGTGACCGTCCCCCCGCAACGCCATGCCGCAGTGCGCGTCGCCGCTGCTGCCGACCTGCTCCTGGGCTGCTGGCCTCGGCAGTCATCACCCCGCCTGAGACCACCCCGCAGTCCACATCGGCGCGGCTGCTGGCCGCGGGGGCCGCCACTCCCTCCGAGGCCAAGCAGCAGTACGAGAAGTCCGCGTCGCCGCCATGCTACTGGTGCTGCCACTGCTGCTGGCCCCGGATGCCGCCACCCCGCCCGAGACCGAGCAGCAGTACGAGAGGTCCGCGTCGCCGCCATGCTACTGGTGCTGCCACTGCTGCTGGCCCCGGAGGCCGCCACCCCGCCCGAGACCGAGCAGCAGTACGAGAGGTCCGCGTCGCCGCCATGCTACTGGTGCTGCCACTGCTGCTGGCCCCGGATGCCGCCACCCCGCCCGAGACCGAGCAGCAGTACGAGAGGTCCGCGTCGCCGCCATGCTACTGGTGCTGCCACTGCTGCTGGCCCCGGAGGCCGCCACCCCGCCCGAGACCAAGCAGCAGTACGAGAGGTCCGCGTCGCTGCCCACCCGCATCATGTTGTCGCTACTGCTGGCCCCGGAGGCCACCACTCCGCCCGAGGCCAAGCAGCAGTACGAGAGGTCCGCGTCGCCGCCCTGCTCCTGTGGCTGCTGGCCCCGAGGGCCGCCACCCCACCCGAGGCCATGCACGAGTCCGCGCCGCCGCCCTCGTCCGCGTCGCCGCCCTGCTCCTAATGATGATGGCCTCGGCGGCCGTCACCCCGCACGACGCCGAGCACTCGTCCACACCGACGCCCTCCTCTTCGCGGTGCTGTCCCCGGCGGTCGTCGCTCCGCCTGAGGACGAGCCCTCGTCCACGTCGCTGCCGTCCCACGCCGCTGTCCGCTGGTGTGTGGTCGCTGTGTGCTTCGAGAATAATGAATCGGAGGTGTCAGTAAGTCGAAATACATGTCATTAAAGTAGGTTACGAGTACCGGTACAGGTTGGACTCCTCGGTCGGACAGTTGGAATTTTGACGGTATGGCGGACGATCGGGCGCAGCGGTTGAAGTATCGCTGTCGGCCAGGAGGTGTGGATTTTGCAGTATCGAGCTCCTTATCACGACGGACCCTGGCCCAGACGCAGCAAAAGCACTACGATCGACTGGCTGCTGGCGAGCTGGCGTTATCAGACTCGTTTCATTGTTATAGTCGGGTCAGTATATTTCCTCAATATATCCGCGCAAAACTACCCTTGCTTGAACATATCGGGATGAGGACTAGATGATCGCAGCATCTGGCGAACGTAGAGTGTGGTCAATGATTACTTGCAAGTAACCCTTTAACTAAGACCGTGTAACTGGTTTTGAAAGATGGGATTGATCCTTGAAGAGACTGAGAGGTTGTTTTCGAATAAATAAGTGAAGGGAGTTGACGACGAAGAATTCGAGCTCTCAGGTCAGGTTACATTTCGATTGTAAGGCATGACCGCCTTACAATTGAAATATAACCTAATGCTGCCCGTACCTAACGTACTCACCCTATTAGAGTCCGGGCTTTATTTTATAGTACAGGCCCAGAAGCTTGAAATTCTGAGATATTTTATCAGCTCAAACATTTTAATATAGGAGTTTGTATATACGAACCAGTTAGTACCGGTATTTCTTGCGATGGGCTTCTATTCGGGAGGGGGCTTATATTCGGGCGAGTACGTTAAAAAGAAAAATAATTAATAAAAAGAAAAAAAGAAAGAGTTTATACCAAAATCATCCTTCCCAGTTCGCGGACCTGAAGCGGTGTGCTACCGGTATGAGTCAGTATATATATACGGCAGTAGTAAAACAAAGATAACGACGGAGGTGGAGGGGACAACAGCATGCATTTTCAACAAGTTGCTTAGCCAAGGTTCGCCTTCTTAATTTTGTAAAGCATTGTCGGCTGATATCTTGTACTACTAGTATCTACAGTTTTAATGCATTGTTTTTTCGGGCAGATGCTGCGGCTGCGAAGCAGGCGCAGGAAATGACCGTTAATAATACTACTAAGTAGTAAGAAAAAATAATAAAAAGAAAAGAAAGGGTTTATACCAAAACTCTCCTATCCCAGCCTTCGCGGAGCCATAGTAACTAACACATCGACAAAAATCCAGCAAACTGTGTCACTCGAAAATCATTTTTAAATAAACTTAAAAGTTGCACTCGAAATATTTCACTAGGCTGTGCGGTACAGAAGGTACGCTTGGTAGACGCCTCGGTACTTGCTTTTTGTGTCTACCTGTAGGAATTCATAGAGTGAGAAGGAGGAGATGTCTTCCTCATCCAATTTCTTGAAGATGTCGAGGAGATAGTCTGGATCTCGCCTCAGTCGGCCTTTGACGATGCTAATACCCATAAGAGTACCCTTTCTTCTTCATGAGCGGGTAGGAACCGCTTCGAGCCAACGATTGAATGGGGCATACTTGGGGGCGTCATCATCAAGATCGCGGTCCGATCGGCAGGAAACGCGCTGCAGTTGGCAAGGAGCGCGGCAGCAGCAGCCACCAATACTGAGAAGGAGACACGATTTTTGCTAGGTGCTTGTGTGTTGACTTGGCTTGTAATTGACGACGCAATATGGAAATGAATGTCAGTTAGTTCTGCTTATCCGAGACAAATCCTTCGTTTGATAGGCTCCGGTGTGCTTGTCTAAGGCCCGTTCTCAACCGGAATTCCTCGCCACATGCGGCCGCACGAGCCGAAATAAGGACTTGTGATTGGTTGGTGGGGTAGGTGGTCGCATGCGGCCGCATGCAAAAATAGGCGCTCATGCGGCGAGTTGGCCGCGTGCGGCGACTTCGCCGCACGAGAGTTGGGGTTGCACGCCGCAGCACCAATCAGAGCGCTCTCAGTAACTCGCCAGCTGGAATCGGACGACAGCCGTCATGGCGCTGCTTAGACCATGAAGGAGTCAACTTGTCCGGTAGCTTTCTGATGGGGCCAATTTAGCTTCTACTTAAAGTGATCGGGCCGCTGGCACAAGCGAACGCCTGAAGGAGGTCGCTACTTCGCCAGGGCCTACATATATATGAGCTCGTGTCATTATATAATTAAGTGCATCAGAGAAAAGAAGTTACGAAGTACGTACATGATGTACGTACTTCGAAGTATGTATTGTACATGTTCCTGGTACATGTAGTGCAAAATGTAGCAAACTATCCTTGACGTAGGTCCCCTACGTTCTGGACAGCGTGCACGTCGTCCGCCTGTCCCTTTGCGGGCGTAGATCAGCATGCAGTAGAATATAATGGCTTACGAGAGGAAGTTATCAGCACAAATATACATGTCGTCATAGCATACCCGCGAGCGTGAGAGCTAAGAGCTAATGTTGTCGTATAGAGTACGATTAAGACTAATAAGCTCCTATTACTGATGACGGTTACTAGCACGTTCAAACAGAGCTACTGGCGAGCGAAACATTGGGTGCAGAGATGACTGTTACTATACATTTGAGATCTTGCTACTTGCTAGCGCGTACTTTTTGGTCAGCACGAGATCGTGCGAAGGCGAGCTGAGGTGAACGACACAGCTAGACGCATCGGTTGAGATTTTTATTTGAGTCCATAGAGGTCAAGCTTTAAACTAAAATGTGAGTATGCTTAAAAACTCATAGTATTTCTGCATATTGTATGATACTTCAACAGAAATCCGATGCATTTATCTGCAAGGAAGGCGATACTGAAAACCTATGTGTATGATTCGGCTGCCTGTGTCGAAGGTATGAGGAAAAACCGTTTGAAGTTATGTAGTGTATATACTCATGGAGTAGACCCTCAAATTATGCAACATGAGTTTTTTGATTAATTAACCCCGCCACTATAATGAAGACGTACAAGTGCTTAGCATAATAAAGCAAACACATATCCCGTTGTAGCATAACGCCTATGCTTCAGATCGGAGCCGCCTTTAGAAATGTTTAAACTTACTTTCAGTTTTCATTTCTGCTTTTGTAAGTTCGTCTACGTCTGCATGATTGCTGTTGGTGTTACTGATGCCTACTAACCCGCAACCCAGTACAGGCGTTCGGGTACTATTTATCTATTGTTCTCAGTTGGCGTATGCTCTAGCGTCAAAGAATACGAGTCTTCAAGGGCAATACTCTCAATACTTCGCGTTGCTGACTCGGTACATGTATTGGTCTGAGTTGGAGTGGACGGTGCCATCCGGTAGCTAAATGCGGGTAGGGCGCATATGCGGCCGCACGGGCATTCCCAACCGATGCGGCCGCATGCGGCCGGTTGAGAACGGGCCTAAACCCCAACAACCACGTCGACGGAGACAAATCTGGTACATGTATTGGTCTGAACGTCAATAACATATTCGATGAAGGCAAATCTGGTATTCTTCACAGCATAATCAGGTACCGGTATTGCGCTTAGGTAATCTTGAACAAAAGAATGCATACAGGCGTCCCCGTCTGATTCGGCAGAGTGGTACTCATAAAGACTGCAAGGTTGTAAAATTCGTGCAGGCTGCACAAAGATGCAGCTGTACTGAGTTACTGAATTCGCCGAAATGGACATGAGCCAACCATTGCTGAGGCGCCACGCGTGTTCCCTTCCAATCTAATCTATCTCAGTATGTCTGTATGACTGCACCCCCGCTACAGTAGCTGCAGCGCGGACGACGACAGGCGCACACGTGTATGTACCTAGGTATTGGCAAATACACCGTTTGGCAATACAGTATTGCCAAACGTTGGTACGCTGCATGGAATGCTTCTTGGCATCGAAAGCTACATGTAGCTAGCTAGCTTATGGACGCCTACCGCGGGCTCGTATCATAGGCGGAGATGCAGCAGTGTGCGACTCCGGGAGTAGGTAGCCGACTAAACCACAACAAATTTACATGTAGCTAGTTTAATGTTACCGGTACTGGAATCCTAGAGGCGTTGCTACATACTGTCGGCTCAGCTCCATCCACATGAACATGGACTGACAGTCAGTATTGTTAGGTACACATACACACATGAAGCATATGTGACGGTACGTTTGGTAGGTAGTTTGACATTCTCGTAGCACCGTAAATCATCTTCATACCATCATGGATCAGCTTGGGGACTACGGTCATGGATGGTTGGGTTGATCATAGATCATGGATCCGGTTGGGTTTGATCATGGATCTAAAATGGTAGTGCCATGGCGGATCATGGATCTGCACTGGAATGTCCGTGATCGGCTTGGGATGCCATGGACCCGCAATGCATTTGCCGCTAAGACTTACTAACATGTTCTTGCTTTTGCGAACATTGTAGCTGATGAGGCTGACACGGTTGGCGTAAGAAGAACCAATGACTTCTTGAGCAGTCAGGGGTCGGAAAAATAATATCAAAACAATTATTATGGTATTGTGGTTCCCTTGTGGCCATACCGTCAAAATTCCAAATGTCCGACCGAGGAGTCCAACCATACCGGTACTACACCAAATCATTTTAGTGACATTTATTTCATTATAATGACACCTCAACTGAATCTCCTTCATTCATTCATTCATTCAGCTTCCAGGACGGCCACACAGCGGACGGCGGCGACACGGACGAGTGCCCGGGCGTGGAGAGGGTCTACGGGCCAGGAGCACCAAGAGCAAGGCGGGCGTCGGCGGGTGCGTGGACATCTGCATGGCCTCGGGCGGGGTGATGGCGCTCGAGGCCGGCGGTGGCAGCTGCAGGACGAGCTCAGTGGTGGTGCCGCGCGGGGCGGCGGGTGCGTGGACGTCTGCATGGCCTCGGGCGGGGTGATGGCGCTCGAGGCCGGCGGTGGCAGCTGCAGGACGAGCTCAGTGGTGTTGCTGCGCGGGGCGGTGGAGGTGGAGAAGGTCGTGCTCGGCGGCGAGGTGGACAGCTGCGTGGCCTCGGGCGAGGTGATGGCGCTCGAGGCCAGCGGTGGTATGTTGAAAGTGGGGATGGCGTGTGGGCAGCTGCTGAGTGTACGTACATGCGCACCGTTCATTATCTACCTGGTTTCAACTGCTCTGCTGCCATTTGATGGCGTAGCTGCGGTGTATATGTACTTACCCCGCGACGGTGCCTCTTGGTTGAGGAGCAGCATTCGCTGCAGGCCGGTTCGAATCCGGCCATCGTCTTTACATAATTGTGTTTTATATTGCTGTGCATTATGATGTAAGGTTTACAGGTTTGGTTGCAGTCGAATGAAGGTTGGAAGTGCGGCGGCAGGTGTTGGATCAACGATGGCACCATTGGTGACGCGCTCGTGGAAGTCAGCGATCAGTGCATCGAGTTTTCCGGTCTTGTGTAGCTTGCGCAGAGCCTTCAACGCGGTGCCGGCAGCGATTGCCGAAGATCCGTTTGCTTTCAAGAAGTCGAGAGCGTTCGCTTGCGCTTGCTGCCCCAGGTTGAGCACTTCGTTCTTGAACGCAGAGGCTGCTACGTCTAGTGCGAAGCCATTCGGTAAGAACAGCATCATGTATCCTACGGCGTGTCTAAACTCGTACAGTGTTGTCTTTTTGACAGAGCGTGATGCGTATACACGAGGCTCGGCAGTGAACCACTCGTACCAGAGTGCCGACAACGACTGCGAGCCTTTCTTCTTCGGGCGCACGGACTTGGTGTCAGGTTGCTGCATGGCAGGACTCCGCTCGCCTGACGCTGAAACTCCTTCAAGCGCGTTTGGTGCTGCTGCGTCTGACTGTGCTCGAAGCTGCTCCTCCACTGCTAACAGTCGTTCATCAAGCCGTTTGTTCTGCAGAATGAGGACATCGATCTGCTCCGACTGGCGCTTTAACAGCGCTACTACAGCTGCGGACTGGGCGTCATTGGCATGTGGTTCAACCTTGGGAGGCGGAGGTGTGAAGGCGCGCCGGATTGTTTCGCTCCAAGCCAGCACCTCCGACTCACCTATGGCCCGAGCTTCCATGGCTTCTCGCATCCGGAGAATGAAGTCGCTCTGGTCGGACAGGAGCAGCATGTCAGGGTAGTGCATCACGAGTGTCGCCATCAAGACATCAGCTACACCATCGTCAAGGTTGAGTGCTGTGTCGTCAAACCCCAGCGTGCTTGAGAAGACTAGGGCCTGCAGTTTACCTGCGCGCTCACGGATGGGGTCGTCAAGTGCACACAGCGAAGGAAGCCGGGCGCCTTCTTTCGGCTTCCAACCGCTCAGGACGCGGGCTACGTTTTGGTCTGCTTGCGTGGTACCCAGCATGTACCCAAAGGCTTTGTTGACACGGTCAAGTTGCCAGCCACCCCGCTCGATAATCCAGTTCTCGGCCAGGCTTCCGTCGTTCGCGTGCATGGCAGCACCGCGCCGAAACGAGTGTGAGGTAAGTTCTGGGGTAAGTCTGACGTCTCTTGCTGCGGCAATATCTTTGACTCTGACTAACAACCGGTTCACGTAGGCTTGCGCACCAGGAACTTTAGGCTTCCCCGACACCTGCTCGACTTCGACCAGCGCTGTCGGGTCATCATCAGCCTCAAGCAGCTCCACCAGGCTGAGCTCTTCAACGTCCTCCACGTTAGCGGTACTCCGTTTCGTATCCATGAACTGCGGGAACATGCGCTTGCACGGAGCCTTCTGCATTAAAAGTGCTGCAGCTATAGCGAATAAAGGGCATGTTAAAAAGTTTTTCGGGTCTTTGAAGAGCGAAATGCCTTGAAGAAGAGCCGTTTTAACTCTCTTGAAGCGAAGGAAGAGTACGCCACCTAATAATGCATAGTTTTTATAAGTAAAAACATAAAACAATTGCAATCATTAACCTTCAAGACTTACCAGGAAGAATTGAGAGCTGCTGTTTCTCCAGTTGTTCGGCATCAGAGCTACGCCCGTACAGGTACCACATCGTGACGACAACGGCAGCGTCGAGGTAGATGGTATCCGCCGAATCCGACGTATACAGCAGTCGAACTATATTTTCTAGATCTTGTTTGGAGCACGGAGGGGCCTTCTTTTCCAGCGCACCGTCCTCGCGGTTGCTGCAATATTTTCCCAGCCCAGACAGGATTTTTTGCAGCTGTGGTTTCACGATTGCTCCCTGTTGCGGATACTTATCCAGCAACCAGTTCTTCACGTTTCCGAAGTACGCAAGACACGTATTTGTTGATAGAACTTTGTCTGTCGATCTAGCTAGGGAATATGCATACTTATCTAACATGATTTTCAGCACTTTACCCGTCTTGTCAGCGTCAATAAGCTTATGGGCGGCGTCGGTTGTTACGTTCTCACATTCGAGGAACGCGTTGAAGGAGTTGAGAGCTGTCGTTCTCGACTTCTTGCTGTTAGCTGGAGCAAGAGAAGCGATCGACATCGCTGTTGCACTGTTGATGCTTCTCTACTAATGAAACCACAAATACAGCTGCCTTGGTTGGAAACTTCACGATATTTTTAGAATATCCGTTTATATGAGAATTTGTATTGCATAAGAAATATTCTGTAAAAATTCCAACCAAATATGGTCGGATCGGTTGGAATGCTGCACAATTTCTGTATGAACAATCATTGGATTAAAATATCGTAATTCGGCACTTTCATTGGTGGAATTCACAAGTAGGGTATGTCATGGACAAGCCTCGGTTGGAATAGATTGGGTATTATACCATACCGTCAAAATTCCAAATGTCCGACCGAGGAGTCCAACCATACCGGTACTACACCAAATCATTTTAGTGACATTTATTTCATTATAATGACACCTCAACTGAATCTCCTTCATTCATTCATTCATTCAGCTTCCAGGACGGCCACACAGCGGACGGCGGCGACACGGACGAGTGCCCGGGCGTGGAGAGGGTCTACGGGCCAGGAGCACCAAGAGCAAGGCGGGCGTCGGCGGGTGCGTGGACATCTGCATGGCCTCGGGCGGGGTGATGGCGCTCGAGGCCGGCGGTGGCAGCTGCAGGACGAGCTCAGTGGTGGTGCCGCGCGGGGCGGCGGGTGCGTGGACGTCTGCATGGCCTCGGGCGGGGTGATGGCGCTCGAGGCCGGCGGTGGCAGCTGCAGGACGAGCTCAGTGGTGGTGCCGCGCGGGGCGGCGGAGGAGGCGAAGGCCGTGCGGGGCGGCGGGTGCGTGGACGTCTGCATGGCCTCGGGCGGGGTGATGGCGCTCGAGGCCGGCGGTGGCAGCTGCAGGACGAGCTCAGTGGTGTTGCTGCGCGGGGCGGTGGAGGTGGAGAAGGTCGTGCTCGGCGGCGAGGTGGACAGCTGCGTGGCCTCGGGCGAGGTGATGGCGCTCGAGGCCAGCGGTGGTATGTTGAAAGTGGGGATGGCGTGTGGGCAGCTGCTGAGTGTACGTACATGCGCACCGTTCATTATCTACCTGGTTTCAACTGCTCTGCTGCCATTTGATGGCGTAGCTGCGGTGTATATGTACTTACCCCGCGACGGTGCCTCTTGGTTGAGGAGCAGCATTCGCTGCAGGCCGGTTCGAATCCGGCCATCGTCTTTACATAATTGTGTTTTATATTGCTGTGCATTATGATGTAAGGTTTACAGGTTTGGTTGCAGTCGAATGAAGGTTGGAAGTGCGGCGGCAGGTGTTGGATCAACGATGGCACCATTGGTGACGCGCTCGTGGAAGTCAGCGATCAGTGCATCGAGTTTTCCGGTCTTGTGTAGCTTGCGCAGAGCCTTCAACGCGGTGCCGGCAGCGATTGCCGAAGATCCGTTTGCTTTCAAGAAGTCGAGAGCGTTCGCTTGCGCTTGCTGCCCCAGGTTGAGCACTTCGTTCTTGAACGCAGAGGCTGCTACGTCTAGTGCGAAGCCATTCGGTAAGAACAGCATCATGTATCCTACGGCGTGTCTAAACTCGTACAGTGTTGTCTTTTTGACAGAGCGTGATGCGTATACACGAGGCTCGGCAGTGAACCACTCGTACCAGAGTGCCGACAACGACTGCGAGCCTTTCTTCTTCGGGCGCACGGACTTGGTGTCAGGTTGCTGCATGGCAGGACTCCGCTCGCCTGACGCTGAAACTCCTTCAAGCGCGTTTGGTGCTGCTGCGTCTGACTGTGCTCGAAGCTGCTCCTCCACTGCTAACAGTCGTTCATCAAGCCGTTTGTTCTGCAGAATGAGGACATCGATCTGCTCCGACTGGCGCTTTAACAGCGCTACTACAGCTGCGGACTGGGCGTCATTGGCATGTGGTTCAACCTTGGGAGGCGGAGGTGTGAAGGCGCGCCGGATTGTTTCGCTCCAAGCCAGCACCTCCGACTCACCTATGGCCCGAGCTTCCATGGCTTCTCGCATCCGGAGAATGAAGTCGCTCTGGTCGGACAGGAGCAGCATGTCAGGGTAGTGCATCACGAGTGTCGCCATCAAGACATCAGCTACACCATCGTCAAGGTTGAGTGCTGTGTCGTCAAACCCCAGCGTGCTTGAGAAGACTAGGGCCTGCAGTTTACCTGCGCGCTCACGGATGGGGTCGTCAAGTGCACACAGCGAAGGAAGCCGGGCGCCTTCTTTCGGCTTCCAACCGCTCAGGACGCGGGCTACGTTTTGGTCTGCTTGCGTGGTACCCAGCATGTACCCAAAGGCTTTGTTGACACGGTCAAGTTGCCAGCCACCCCGCTCGATAATCCAGTTCTCGGCCAGGCTTCCGTCGTTCGCGTGCATGGCAGCACCGCGCCGAAACGAGTGTGAGGTAAGTTCTGGGGTAAGTCTGACGTCTCTTGCTGCGGCAATATCTTTGACTCTGACTAACAACCGGTTCACGTAGGCTTGCGCACCAGGAACTTTAGGCTTCCCCGACACCTGCTCGACTTCGACCAGCGCTGTCGGGTCATCATCAGCCTCAAGCAGCTCCACCAGGCTGAGCTCTTCAACGTCCTCCACGTTAGCGGTACTCCGTTTCGTATCCATGAACTGCGGGAACATGCGCTTGCACGGAGCCTTCTGCATTAAAAGTGCTGCAGCTATAGCGAATAAAGGGCATGTTAAAAAGTTTTTCGGGTCTTTGAAGAGCGAAATGCCTTGAAGAAGAGCCGTTTTAACTCTCTTGAAGCGAAGGAAGAGTACGCCACCTAATAATGCATAGTTTTTATAAGTAAAAACATAAAACAATTGCAATCATTAACCTTCAAGACTTACCAGGAAGAATTGAGAGCTGCTGTTTCTCCAGTTGTTCGGCATCAGAGCTACGCCCGTACAGGTACCACATCGTGACGACAACGGCAGCGTCGAGGTAGATGGTATCCGCCGAATCCGACGTATACAGCAGTCGAACTATATTTTCTAGATCTTGTTTGGAGCACGGAGGGGCCTTCTTTTCCAGCGCACCGTCCTCGCGGTTGCTGCAATATTTTCCCAGCCCAGACAGGATTTTTTGCAGCTGTGGTTTCACGATTGCTCCCTGTTGCGGATACTTATCCAGCAACCAGTTCTTCACGTTTCCGAAGTACGCAAGACACGTATTTGTTGATAGAACTTTGTCTGTCGATCTAGCTAGGGAATATGCATACTTATCTAACATGATTTTCAGCACTTTACCCGTCTTGTCAGCGTCAATAAGCTTATGGGCGGCGTCGGTTGTTACGTTCTCACATTCGAGGAACGCGTTGAAGGAGTTGAGAGCTGTCGTTCTCGACTTCTTGCTGTTAGCTGGAGCAAGAGAAGCGATCGACATCGCTGTTGCACTGTTGATGCTTCTCTACTAATGAAACCACAAATACAGCTGCCTTGGTTGGAAACTTCACGATATTTTTAGAATATCCGTTTATATGAGAATTTGTATTGCATAAGAAATATTCTGTAAAAATTCCAACCAAATATGGTCGGATCGGTTGGAATGCTGCACAATTTCTGTATGAACAATCATTGGATTAAAATATCGTAATTCGGCACTTTCATTGGTGGAATTCACAAGTAGGGTATGTCATGGACAAGCCTCGGTTGGAATAGATTGGGTATTATACCATACCCTTTGAGTACCAACGCTTGACAGAATATGCAAATCGATCCTCAAAGCACATTTTTGTACGAGCAGCCTGTTTTTTTTTTTTTTGGGGGGGTAGCATCTGTACGTCTATATTGGAATTTGTATGTAGCTGCGCTGCCAATAGCGTAAGGCGCGCTGTTGGTACATGTACAGACCCCACTCCAACGTTTTCCCCCCATAGAACACAATACCCTGTTAAATCCGTATTGATTTGAAGCTCGTATTGGAAAGGTATGACAGACAGGGCAATTCGTACGATTGTGAACTTGACCCCATAACGAAAAGCGACCTCGAAAATTCGAGACCCACCATACCCTCCTGCACGCGGCGTCACCAACAGAGTTAAGGATGAGGGGGAAGAAGCTAATGTCGCTACTTTGGACTGGTGTCTTGCAGCGAGTGCCGAGTACAGCCTCTGTAAAGCGAAACGCCATATCAGTGGTCGTAAGAGTGGGACTCTTGCACTTTCAAATCTAATACAGTGCATCCGAATAGCCTCCAGAAAATAAAAACTTGAAGGGGGGGGAAACGTTGGAGTGGGGTCTGTATCACCTCGCTTCATACGTTTACGGCTTCGCACGAGCGCCGAGCACTGGGCTCATCGTAGTGACGATCTCAGGCATTACCTTATGTTTTTGTGTCTGAATTCCCAGGAATTGCCTACATGCATTCAAGTGTGAATGCGCACTGTATGAAATCTTCACGTAATGAAGTTATGTGGAAGTTCCGCCCTCAAATGAAACTCAAAAGGCTGGTATATTTTATCAAATCCAGTAGCTTGATACGATACTTATTTGTATACTGTATACTTTAGTTCGTCATGAACACTTTCGATCATTAGGGCCCTCAAGTGTAGATGGACGGGTGTTTACGGACCCTTTTCTTTATGGCACTCACTCCAGTACGGGGAACGCAGTTACTTCCTTTCTTTATTTTGATGACTTTACCGCTGACCAAAAATTAATAATCATATGGAAACACGTGTGCCTGCATGTATCTCGATAAACTTTGCCATGCACTCAGCACACACCATGAGTACATGGCAAAGTTAAGGAGACGAACCCTGGAAGGAGTGCATGCACCGGTACCAGCTAAAATAGTGGTTACGGTTAGGAAACCGTTACAAAAGAAAAAAGTACTATATATATACTGGATAAATCTATTTTTTCTATTTACCAAAATAGTGAGCCCCGGTAAGTTACCGGGAAAGGTTCTACTTACTACACATAACCCTGGAAACACTACTACACAACGCACCAACATGCATATATGTACCGATCCTATTTTTTATCCTTGTGCAAGCATAATCCTTGAAGGCTTCCCGAGTCCCGAGGAGCGTCACGGAGCCGCTGCAGTCATTTCCGATTTTGCTTCCTGCTCCCAACAACAAGCTCAAGCAAGCTACGATGATGAAGTTCCTCGCGACGGTGGCGCTCCTTGCAACTAGCGTTGCTGCTCTCAAAGACGGCGTCCAACTGGGCGAGACTTTCGGCGGTCCGCACGGAAAGAAGTACACGGACATGAACTTGGTGGCTCCTCGCCAGGTTGTCAAGTCCATCACGATTCGCACTGGTGAGCGCGTGAACGGTGTCGGCATCCACTTCATCGACCCCTCCGGAAACAACCAGTACCTGTACCACGGCGGCAGCGGCGGCGACAACAACACGCTTACACTGGGCCAGGACGAGTATGTCACGGGCATCGAGGCTCATTGGGGCGAGTACCACAGCCACACGCGCATCCGCTTCATTCAGCTCTTCACCAGCGCCGGCAACTCCATCTCGGGAGGAACCCGCGCGACCAAGATTGGAACGAGCAACGCCCCCCACGGCTACCAGTTGGGCGGCTTTGTTGGCACCAGTGGGGGGGGGAGCTCGACTCGGTGGCCGCTATCTGGACCAGCATCGCCTAAGGAGATCTAAAGTCCGGTCATTCTACTGCTGGATGAGTACGGTGGAGTATCAGGCACCGGCGAGTGGAAGCATTCGACGAACACCTGCTCTCCTCATGTCAAGAAGATACTAGAAGGATACTACTTCTACTGCGTAGTAGTGGCTAAGTTCTACGGAAATATATGTCACTATCGTTTATCTAGGTATCCGTAAAAAAACGTAAAGTAGGTACTTCGCCAACATGCTAGTGCTTTCCACAGTACTTTACTTACACTATCAAACTGTTCGTTTGTCTGGTTGCTGCTCTATCGGCTTCATAAGAAACTGCGTTGCTACGACTCCGCTCGACTTGTATAGTAGTAATAGGCAGCACACGGTGGATAGAGTACTGTTGTCTGGATATTACGTTAAGCTGTAGTCGAAGAAACATACATACCGCCGAGTGGACGAATGTTACATGTGGCTATGATTTGTGTGACGTACAGGAATAGTTACATTCGAGCAACCTGAGCAGGAAATTTGCTTTTTTACCTGTCCAGAGATAAAAATCGGGTAGTACCATAGTAATAGTACTTCTGCGAGTTGACCACAGAAGCTCTGAAATTTTGTACGTTTTTTAGTTGTGCTGGAAATTCGTTTTCACCATTCTGATAGTTAATACAGGAAGTTTCAGACTTCAGGCTGTGAAAGAAAAACTGATTCTTTCGCTTCGTAAGTAGTATATAGGGGTTCCTGCGAAGTCGTCGGCGTGGACAGTTGACATTTTGCAGGAATTTTTTATTTCTCACGGGATTTGACTGGCTTTCATTATGCGACTTTTGCCATCCAGTTCTTCTGAGCAAACGTAAGCGGGAGCCGCCGACGCTAACATCAAATCCTTCATTGGCTAAATTTTGACGGCAACACATAAAGAACATCGACCAAGCAGCAACATGAGCGATGGAGGCTCGCAACGCGCGTCTGCCCCAGCGCGGGGTACCAGCCGTGATGACGTCGAGGCGATACGCGATGCATGCGTCACCACGCAAACAAGAGGAAAGTACAAGAGCAGCCTCAATGGGATTAGGAAGTGAATCAGGAGCGAGCTCGCTAAGGAGGAGGAGAACACCCCCAGGTTTTTCAACGCTGATGACGATCTTAATCTAAGTGAGTTTACACCGAGTGTGTTTGAGCGTTTTCTGGTGTACAAGAGCGCTTCTATGAAGACGGCTACGCTAAGCGGGAACTGAAGCACCATCAAGGATCTTTATTGCGTGAAACGCGTGGCGCTGCCTCCTGAGTACGGTGATGATATGAAGCAACCGTTCTCCAGTATGAAGCGGATGGAGGCTGATCAGGACCAGACTAGCACCCCAAAGATGTCAGGAAAGCAGCCACTCAGGTACTCCCTTTATAAGGAGCTGTACAATTCGACTCTCGTGGCGGGTGATGGTGGTTTTTTGCATCTTTGTTTGACTTCGCGGTGGAATTTGATGTGTCGTTCAATGTCGGTCCAGACTCTCCAGAGTCAGTATCTCGTGGCAAAAGATGATAGCGTTGGAGTAATATTTGTGAAGACGAAGACTAACCAGGAGGGTTCAGGGCCCCGTGATCCACGCCACCTGGTCGCGAACCCGCTGAGCCCATCAACGTGCTGGGTGACTGCCTTGGCAACTTATCTCGCATGCCACCCTCGGTTGGAACCGGGGGCACTATTTCCAGGCTCGAACCAGAAACTGCGATTTAGCAAGGCGCTTGCTAACCTATTGAAGCAAGGCGGCGCTGATAAAAGTTACGGTTCTCACTCGGTGCGCAAAGGGGTGGCTACGTTCGCTTGTGGAGGAAGTACGGGTGTTGAGTGTGTCTTCGCTGCGGATGGAGCCTCGGTGGAGTTCAAGACCGCTATATCCGTTACGAAGCCGCAGGAGATTAATTCCTGGGGCGAGTAGTGGCAGGACTTCCCGTAAATGACTCGAAGTTTGCTACTTTACCACCCCATTTTCAGGATAAAAATGTGCAATCTTGCGTGGAGACTATGTTTCCGGTTCTCTCTCGTGAAGCAAATATAGCCGGAATTTTGCGGTTGTGCCTGGCATCCCTCGTGTATCACGCGGAATATTTGCAGCAGTATTTACCGGCCACCCATGCATTACTTTCGACACATTTGCTTACAAGCCTCACTGTCCTTAGGACACTTGCAGGCCAACTACATGTAGTCAGTTTGGATGCGTCCAACAGGGATTACGCCCAATATTGAGCTATACAAGAAGCTTGACCAGCAGCAAAGGTCAATTGATGAGCTGCCTGGCAAACTGGAGCAGAGAATGGAGCATTTATTTGAGCAGAAAAGGTGTGGCAGCTGGCAATATTACGAGAGTTATTGCGTGAGGAAATTCTATCGTTGTTAAACGAAGTTGGGCTTCAACAACGTCCGTCGACAACGCCGTGGTGCCATAGCCAGTTCCAGTGCACCAATATCATGTCTGGTGCGGGAAATTTCATGTGCTACCTAGAGAATTTAGTCGACCCCATTGGGGCATGGATGCTATGCTGGATCGGAAATCCAAAGCTCAAGTACTCCCCGTACAAAGGAATACCATCGGACGACCTGGATACACCGCAGAAAAAAGCAATGCTGTCAAAATAGTCAATTATGATGAGGCACATTATGAATGGGATCGAGGCCAAGCTGGACGCACCTATGCCAGAAATAGGTGTCCAGAAACACGCTATTGAGATGTTCAACATCGGATACGGTAAACTTCGGTTAAAACCAAGCAAACATAAGCGGAGAGCTGAACGGATTAAGCTTACCACTGTTTTGAGACTTATCCGACAGGCCGATCAAGAGCGAAGCGAAGAAGACAGTCAGCCGCCCAAGCGCCAGAGACTCACAAGCCAGTCCAAGTGTCCGAGATTGACAAGCTTGTAGTATCTATAATCAAACCGTACACACATTTACATTCGTGTTAGTACAGTCGAGCTGACCGCAGTACCTGTAGTGCGAGAAGGCGTTAAGCTAGCAAACCTTGCTGGCGTAGAGGGTATCCTACAACCGAAGTTGTTATCGTAAGCTTATAACCATTTAGCAATAACAAACACAAACCTGGTAGCTCGTGGAGTTGCCGCCTAGAACCCGGCTGTCGACCGTTGCAGTTACCACTTGGTCTGCTGGGCTTGATACGAGCTCGATCCGCTGCACGTACCGTATTTTAGATCTCATACTACAGAGAGATCTCTTACTTCATAGTAGCCATTAGCTAATAATATCGCGCCATTTATCCAGCTCACAAGTTGAGTTCTCTTAATACGTAGGGTAAAAATACGACATTTCTGGCAGAGGAGGGCCATTCACTGCTAGAAAAAACGCCATGGAGCGCACGCCGAGTCCGCGAAAAGTGATGGGTCGTGCTCCAGGTCAACAGGGAGGGCGCACGCGTACAACAGGAGCGGGGAAGGCGCCGAAGCAGTTCAAACGTGTGGCTGTTTCGTACCAGCACAAGCTCAGTGTCATTGAGTACTATGATGCGGTCGTCCCGAAGGCAAAAATGCACGCTACTATCAGCTATTTCTACCCAACGCTCACGACCGATGAAACCAAAGCGAAAAAGCGGCAGGTATACAACTGGTTAAACCAGCGAGAGCTCATCATCGACAAGTGTGAAACTGGTTGCGGCTCTCACGGTAAGGACAAGAAGCCAGGCATGTCAACGACTCTTTCTCCTGAGTTTGAAGAGCAGATTGTACAGTGGATCAATTCGCTTAGGGAGGAGGGCATCCCCGTGACAGACATTATGGTTAGAATGTACGCGAAGGACTGCTATGAGAGTGCCGGGCCTGCAGAGATCAAGTTCGCGGCGTCGCAGACATGGCTGCTCTCGTTTCTGCGAAGGAACAGAATGTCCATTCGGCAGCGCACTCGCCAGAGCCAGAAGACGCCGCTGCCGTGGCGGAAGAATTCGGAAGGAAGGTGAGGGAGAAAATGAGCGAGCTTGGAGTGGACAGAGCTTATAACGCCGACCAAACTGGTAAGCCACTTTGTTTGTTTTGTTTTCTCTAGTTTGCAACTAGTTTTCTAAATGTTTTCGTTAGAAATAAACTACAAATATTTGCGAACAAAAACTTTTGCTTTGACTGGGCCCAGAACTGTCTGGATGAAAAGTGCCGGCAAAGACAAGTAACGTATCACCCTCATGTTACTTGGAGACAGTCTCGGGCGAAAGTACGACCCTTTCATGATTTTCAAAACGAAATCGTCGACGATTCCTGAGCGAGCGTGGGAAAACAAACTTTTCCAGCATGGGTTTGGCGCTCAGCTCTGGCGTGAGCTGAAAGGAGAGCAAAATGCTGTTCAAGTGTATGGAAACGATGCGGGATGGTAGAATGGAGACTTGACGATCGAATTTTTGATTTATCATTTTTTTCAACCGTCCCGATATGCACGTCCCGATATTACTGCTACTGGACGATTTGTTTTTTTTTGGACATTGGAGGAAAGACGTTCAAATATTTGCGCGGCTTCTGAATGTTGAGCTTATGCCGATACCGGCCGGGTACACGTTTGCCTGTCAATCAGCCGATATCTCCTGGAATAAGCTCCTGAAAGACTTTTACGGAAATTGGATCGATTATATGCTGCAGCAACTTCGAAACAGCAGAGCTCTTACCGTTCAAGCTGAAGCCGCCTACACGACACGATCTAATATCCTGGACTAAAGCGGCATGGAGCACGCTACAAAAACCGGTGATTGTAAGTGGTTTTCAAAAAGCCGGGATCGTGCCCAATGAAGAGAACCCAGCGCCACTGATTGACGAGGAAAGGCTGTTCCAATCTGAGCCAGACTGGCAGTTGTTCAACCAGCTTCTTGATGAAGTTCCTGTTGTGCGTCATATAGTTAATCCAAACAGAGATATCGACACTCTCTCGGCGGGGGCGCGGGCGGACAGTTAGACGAGTTAGAGCTCTCAACCTGAATAAATTTGTATCCATTGCATGCACTTGACAATGAACATAAAATCGTCGGTACATGTACATCTCGTGTCCACTTCACAACATAACAACTTCAAGAATATGGTGTATGAAGTATGAGATCTAATACGGTACTCCTATCTATGACACCTCAATAAACTTTTAGCCAATCAAACTGTGCCTTCATACCGCAGAATCCATCTTACGTTTTCGCAAGTCAATTGATTCAGTAAGATTTATTGCCGTTGCTAGATATCTTGGTCAAGATACAGCCGCAGTTTGATAAAGCAGCTTGGGTCTCCAACTGGGGAAAAGGTTGGCCTGTGGAGGCGGAAAAATATACGAAGTAGGAGCATCAGCGTGTCTGAGTTGGTTGTTATTGCGCAAGCATTGTGCTTTGCAATAATTTTGGTAATACGAGGGGAGATTTGCCTTTTTTATAGCGGCCACCTGCTATTGTGCTTTTTGCAATGATTTTGGCAATACGAGGCATGATTTGCTGTACTTATAGCGACCACCTGCTATATTTCGTGATTTTGGGGAATGAATCTTGAGTAAGCTATCCTGCATACAAGCATATCAGTACGATATTCAGTTCAGTAGTATTATGCATTTGAGCTCGCACTTTGTGCATTTGATTTGGGGTTTGATGCATATGCTTTTGTGCTTTGTAAATTTGGCCTTGTTCTTCGTGAACTCGGGCTGGAATAGGTGTAGAATTACGCTAAAAGCCAAACAGAAGTCTGCCGGAGTACCGAACGCCTGATATATATAAGGGCTCTAGGTTTATAAAGTGATCTTAGCGTTACCATAGAAAAGGCTGTACTGAATTAGTTTAGTTTGAAAGGAATTTGAGGCTTGCTTTGTTAATCAAGCCCGAGCGAAGCCAGAAGTGCTGAATTGTTTCAGCGCTGACCTTTGGTCAAACGTGTTCGCCCCACATCAGTGCGGTTAGTAGTAGCTCTAGTTTGTACCCTCTCCTAGTTGATCTAGTGCAACACTATTTTAAAAAAACACGTACCTTTTGATGCAGTAGATTATCCCATGGTCCATTGACTGAAAATGTGAAAGTAAAATGGTAAATGCATAGAAGACCGCACAGGCAAGCAAAAGCGCGCCACTTTTCAGACTGCACAGCTTAGTACTTTTGGCCAAACAAAGGTACTGATGTAAAAATCATATTATGAGGTTATGTAGATTTTTGTAATTGCACTTTTGAAAGTGCAATTGTGGCTGTGCTTCTCGGCTTTTATCCACAAGCACCTAGACACGGGGCAATTATGCATAAGAGGGTGGATGTGCTAGTGATCATGGACGGTGGTGTACCGGGCCAATGCATGGCCGCTCACAGGCTCTCCCTAGTCGATATATATATATATATATATATATGTATATGTATGTATGAGGAGGTGGATTTATGCATAATTCTAGCATACCGCTGCCTGGTCAGAGCTTGCGTGCACGAGAACCCAGCGAACTCGTGAACTCGTTGGTCGCACCCCCCCCCCCCCCTCAAAGTCATAACCGTCCATGATCCGGGGCCACCTTATGATTAGTATTTCTTTGGGAATGGCGGCAATGCGTTTGACATTCCAAGAGGAATTTCCATAGCGCAGTACATGTGTACTGAGTTGTCCCCGAAGGCGAAATAATTACCCGTTGTAGGACACCCTCAGTACATTGTTAAACTAAAGTATGGTAAGTTCGCGTGTAGCGAGAATCAGTACACTGATAAGTGCGCACGGTTAGAATGCGCCGTGATTTGTGAGAATGAAGAGGTATATACAGGCTGAATGTCTTCCAATTGAAAGACACTGTTGCAACAGTACACTGGGTGTTTTGTAAAAGCGCAGCGGTTGAAAACAGGTTTTTCGGCCGAAGAAGTGAACCACGTTTTCAGGCACATTCAACTACGGTCTACCACTTCTCTGCACTTGGCCTGCGTAGCTAGCAGCAGCTAGCTTAGTTTAGTTTAGGGGGCGACGTTCTTTAGCTCTCAGCTAGCACGCAGCCAACTTGATGAGTGAGTTTTTTAAAACCTACCATTCCCGGGGCTGCCTCGCACCAAACGTATTACGCAAAATAAATAACTATATTTTATTTGTATTGTCACTTCAGCGCTTTGATCCTGTACGCCGCGATAGAAGCATCAGTGAAGCACTAAGAAAATAGCATCTAAAGCGTTAGCACAAGCAGCAGTGCGTGCAGTTTCCGTTTCATAATCTACATGTAGTAACATGTTCGAGTAAACCGCCGCGTCACTTTCTGTGACCCGCGGCTCTTTCGGTGCCGTCTGTCGTCAAACTGCTGGGTCCATTTGGCTGTGCGCGCGTGGCAAGACCCAATCGACGCTAGCTATTGCCCGCAGTGGACTCGCTTTGACGCGTACAGGTGCAACCGTGTCTTGTTGTAAATCTTTGCTTGCTTCGTCCGAGATCATTATCAGGTCGACCGCGTCTCAAACTATCGGTTTACTGCTGGGCGGTCAACAGACACGTCGCCTCTTGTTTGTGACAGCCTTGCCACTTATCAAGTGCGATCAATGTCCTGACAACCACTATACCTCGGGCGGCAGAAACAAGATCCGACCTCGTGCTTCTCTGCGTGGACATTCACGGTAGCAGCCACTCGATTGCACCTTGCTACAAGGATGAGTTCGCTGGTCCAGCCGTCGACATCTTCATACTCAACCACGCCATTGATCATTATTGAAATTTCACCCCAAACAACAACACTCACGCTAAATGGAAACTGCACTATCGCCCTCCGCACGGATGCTGAGCGAGGAGAACAGCACCTTGGTGCATGCTTCCATCGGCAAGATCATCTCCACGGGTCTGCTGCTCGGCATCGTCCACGTCCTCACGGGTCCGGACCATTTGAGTGCGTTGGCAGCCATGTCGAACGGCGGGTCGTGGAAGGCGTTCGCGCTGGGTCTTCGCTGGGGGTGCGGCCACTCGCTCGGTTTGATCATCATGGCGGCCATCTTCTTCGCGGCGGGTCAGACCATCGACCTGGACGCGACCGGAGAGTACCTCAACTACGTGGTCGGCGTCTTCATGATCGCGTTGGGCGTCTGGACGGGCAAGAGCGTGTACCGGAAGTATCACCTGAAGCTCGCAGAGGAGAAGGCAGTCGCCGTCATTGACGAAGATTCTCGTAGTCGAACCTGCGCTGGCGTGAACTCTGGAGCCAACACGCCGACTGTGGTGACTCTCAAGCCACAGCAGAAGAGCGAGCGAGCGACTAATGCCAGCGTTATACCTGAGCAAGTTCGTTCGCCTACGGGGTCGTACGCGCTGGTGGTGAACGACGGCAACGAGGACGAGGCTACGGATTCACGGACTCCTGTGCCTTTGAAGCCAGAGCTGGAGTCTGAGCAGCCGAAGAGCTTCAAGCACAAGTACTGCTCCAATTTCAGCTTCGAGAACCCGCTCATGCAGAAGATGGCTGCGTTGTGTGTCGGTATCGTCCACGGTATCGCTGGCCCAGGAGGTATCCTGGGTGTTTTACCCGCAGTGGTGCTGAACAATTGGGGCAAGTCGACCGCTTATCTGGGCTCGTTCTGCGTGGCGTCGATCTTCATTATGGGCGTGTTCGCGGCGATATACGGGGAAGTCACGCGTCGACTGGGCGGCAACACGCCAGTGATGGACTTTCGGGTGGGTATGTGCTCCTCAGCGTTTTCGTTCATTGTTGGCTGTCTGTGGATTATCTTGCAGTCTTTCGGCGTGCTGGACGACATCTTTGGGTAATTTACCATCGGTAACTCTTCAACAAGAAAAAAAAATGCATTCACGTTTAATAAAAATCGCGAGATTTCACGTAAGTTGGATCGTGGTCTTTGGAAGTTTGTGGCCGTCAAAGTTGGTACGCTTGCCCCTTGGCTGTTCTTGGCGGAGCACCTCGGGACCCTTTTCGATATTGTAATGATCAAGTTTCACGCGTGACGCATACGTCTTGGACCCTTCGGAGCTAGCGGTGCTGTTCATCATCTTGTGGAAGTAGCCGTACGGCGTGCTCTCGTACACGCCCTTGGACCAGAGTTTCACGTCCAGATTGTCAGCACGACCGACGTACTGTTCGTTACGCGCCTTGTGGTCTCCGCTGCTCTCGTCGGACATATTGGCGCCGTCGCGGGCGATCGCGTCCTCCTCTTCGCGACGGCGGATCACGCGCTTCACCGGGTCGTCCACTTTGACTCGGTGGTTGAGGAACTTGGCGTCGCTCAGCGGGTTGTACTCGCTCTCGATGATGATGTCGCGGAAGAGGCCGCCCTTCTTGTTGGTGATGTCCAGGAACTTCTGGTACGCTTCGGCCTTCTCGGCACTTCGCTGCTTGCCGTCCATGGCGTTAACTTTGGTCAGAATCGGGTCGTTGAGCTTGTGGTAGACCTCCGTGGTCCACTCCTCGTGCATGCGAGAGAACTGCCGCGCCTTGGACTGCTGCTGCAGCTCCAGCTTCTCGTGTAGCTCCTGCACGAGGATTTTACCATCCTAAACAGCGAGTTAGCCGGCTAAAGCGAAAATATAGGTAAATAAAATAAGGCCAGGTGATATCTTACCTCAACGTCCTGCTGCAGCTTCAAGTACTGTCCTTCCTTCTTGCTTGTCTGTCGTTGGATGTTCTCGGCGATGGTCTCAGCCAGCTTCTTCTCCATAGCTTCCTGCTCCTTCATGTACAGCTCGTGCTTCATGGCCATGCGTTTCTGTATGAGGTAAAACAAACTACATGAGACATCATGCTCTGCATATTCTAGGAAGCTCATTTATTTCGTACCATGTGCGTCTCCTTTGAGAGAGCTGAGGCTGTCATTTTACCGCTGGCATTTGTCGACGGAGAGACTGTTGAGCGGGACCTGCAGACGCCCAGATCGAGTGTGAGTTACGACAACCTGCTCTGCTAAGTGGAGGAGAGCAACATCAACCGACTTCGACGACAGCGACGAGCTGCTCAACGCGCTTTGGCGAAGCTCCTCGAAGTGCTCCGAGTTGTGCACTCGGATGCTCATGGCAGACTAGTAAGAAGCACTCGAAATGACGCTGCGAGCTTGACCGCCGTGAAGACTGCCATGCCGGGTCAGAACGCAGGCTATTGATAAACTTCAAGACCTGGAAATAGCATACTGTACGATATATCTAAAGTGGATGCAGTAGTATTTTTTTTTTCAATCTAGGATTGAAGAGATGCGCGGAAGGCACCACACAGACTTAGTGTAAGGCAAAGGGCCAATTTAGTGGCCCCGGGGAAGTACCGGCACAAAAGTGGCGATAACTCCGGAAGGAATGGTCGGATTGACATGTTCCTGACACCATCGTAAAGAGGAGACGCCAGCGGATTTTTGTGATTTTTTGTGGCATCAACAAACCACGTAATCGACTTCTAGCTAACCGGCAACGCGAAGCATCGAATTTGCGGCGGTGCCAGTTTAGTGGCCCTATTACCGTAAATCACGGCGAAGATGCAACGTCGTAAAAAGAAGCTTTCAAGTCAAAATGTAAAAAGTTCATTCACTCGTAAAAAGCCGTAAAAAGTTAACCCCATACTAAAATCAAGATAACATACCAGTATTTGTAGTAATTTGGCGGTAATGTTGCATCTTCGCCGTGCGTTGCATCTTCGCCGTTATTTACGGTACACTTGACTTTAGTATGAAGGGCTACCAGACAACGCAGCTTCAAATCCCTTTAGGGTTAGGTGGATGCGATCCTTTCAAACGTCATGTTCAGCGCATCGCGTGATAAAGTCTAGTTTATTAAATAATATAGGCACCACTTGAATGGTTGACACGGCGGCCTCGTACTCGCGATGCGATGCGAACTCCGGAGGCGATTCATACTGTAGCAGACCAGCGCGGTCGCTAGAAGGAGCACGATGGACGTGTAGCGGGCTCACTTGTCTTGCCCGAGCCGCTGGGCAGGTCGTATGCTCACGCTGCGAGTTCGCACGTGAGTCGTCTCACTTCAACACCGTACTGGCCGTCAGAGATCACTTGATCTCCCCCTGCCGGAACGTCCACCGTCGTGTCCGCTCCTATTTTATTATTGGGAATAGCCTAAGCTGCTCCTAATACCAACGAATAGACACTAGTTTTCACCAGCAACTACTCTACCGTCCGAACTACTACTGCACGTGCACTAACACTACCGACCGTCCACAGATCCCGCACTGCGCGCCTAGGAACAGCTCAGACCCTCTGTCCGAGTGCTCACAGCAGCGTCGAGTACCGCCTGCAACCCGCTCGCCGTGCTAACGCCGCCCTCAGTCGTAGCAACAGAGCGTTTCGGCTCCGTATCGCTCTCCCCGTACACGTTCGTGACCGTGCTCACTCCGCACGCGTCGTTCACCGTCTTCGTGCTCTCCAGCACGCACACTCCAGCCACTTGTGCTAAAGCCGTCGAATCTTAGAGTCCCCTGGGCCTCTCGCCCGCCGACCATCGCTCCTCCGCCGAACTGCAACGTCGACTCGACACCAGGCCTGGATTCAGGCCTCACGTGCCGCTGCTCGTACCACCCAGCGGTATTTCCGCCACTCACCTCGCGTCCAGCGCCGTACCCTCGAGGTACACGACCTCCATCGTGCCGCCGATCCTTGGCTCGTAACTCTCGTCCAGCATCTGCGTCGTGTCGCCGTCCGTCACCGCCGTCCCGCTCACCTCGCCGTCCGTCTTGCTCGTCACGTCCACCCCCACTATCTCTCGCGCATGGGTCCTCCAGTAGGGCCCACCTGTTACAGACGTCTGCGCTATACTCACGCCGACCAGCCGTGTGTATCTTCGGCTCGGCACCACAACAGGTACAGTAGCCTTGGCGTGTCGGCGGCGAAGACCTCAACGCGTGCTCAACGGTGGCTGCGATGCTGCCAGCAGCAGCAGCCTGTATGTCAATCAATGACGTGCCAGAGGCTAGGTGTAGTATATGTTAGTTTGCTGTGCGGTGGATACGTGTTCACAAGACTACACCGGTACTTAAGTAATGATTACATGTACTTACCCTTTGCATCATGGGGTTTTCGAAGCTCAGGTTGGAGCAGTACTTCTGCTTGAAGGTCTTGGGCCTCTCCAGTCCGTCGTCCGACTTGGGTGACAGCGCCATCATCGGTGTGCCGGGTTCATTGCCGTTCGTGCTCTCAGTGTCCGCTTTGTTGTTCACCACAAGGAAGAAGGAGCTCGACGGGGTGCTGTCGACCGTTGTGGGGGTAGAAGCAGTGGTTGCTCGCCTTTGCTCCGGGGTGAACTCGACAACAGTCGTTGAGTTGACGTAGCTGCGGTTGCTGTCGCAATTGGACTCAAGGTCGTCGCAACTAGGGTGGGCAGTCTTCTCCTCGTCCAGAGCTTGGTGGTATTTGCGGTAGATGCTTCTACCCGTCCAGGCACCCAACGCGACCATGAAGACGCCCACGACGTAGTTGAGGTACCCGCCCACGGCGTCCAGGTCGATGGTTTGACCCGCGGCGAAGAAGATGCCGGCCATGATCAAGAGACCGAGGGAGTGGCCGCACCCCCATCGCACTCCCAATGCGAACGCCTTGAACGACCCACCAGTCGCCATGGCAGCCAGAGCACTCAAAATGGTCCGGACCAGTGAGCACGTGCACGATGCCGAGCAGCAAGCCGGTTGAGATGATTTTGCCGGTTGAAGCGTGTTCCAGACTGCTGTCGGCTTCAGTTAGGAGCCTCGTGGTGGTCGATATGGTGGAGTCCATTGTGAAGTGATGCCGTGTTTTCGCGGGAGAATTGAGTTGTGAGCCGCAAATCGGCCTGCGTTGCAAGGCTGAATATTGCCATGATAGTCTGAAGTCGAGGAAGCGTCGAGCGGCTAGAGGTGTGACCTGCTTGTTTTTGGAGCGAAGGAACGAGCTGGAAGGCTCTCGACGTGGTGTACCGGCACAGCAGCTGCAACGCCGACAATGGTCAGTTGGAAGGCGCCGCTCGCAGTGAAGCCGATACTCAAGTCGAGTGGGGTGTGGTCAGCACTTGAGTGTTGATAAGCGTTAAACCTGGCAATCTCTCGCCTTCTACCAAGAAAATTGTCAAAAGCTGAGGCAGGGGGCGACCAGCAGCTCTTTGCAGCAATTTCGTCATTGGACCAGTGCACGCGTCCGAGGCCAATGAAAGACAAGTCACGTCAGGAAACGTACTCCGTTCAGGATGGATACGGTTAGGCACCGGAAGCGGTAGTCAGCGCTGAATTGTGATCGTTTCATTCTTGTGGATATCGTTCAGAGCAGCAAGGCCTGACGCTCTTCCGGTATTTTTGAAATGATGCTCGGACTTTTCAATGGCTGCTGAGGCGTTCGTCAAATTGACACCCAAAATTGAGTTGGTTTCGCAAATTCAGGCGCGTCTTGCGGTGAATATATGCAGCAACTTTCGCCACACTCTACAAATGAGGACTGCAGCTGAGCGAGTTGGATGCGAGGTGCTTCCGTTCAAGGCGTCTGCTCGCTTGACAGGACCGTCGACTCGTTCTAAACAAAACACCCCCACATCACTGTTAACGAGGCGCTCATGAGCCGGGAATTCTCGCACTTCTTTCGCGACTCAGCAAGCCAGACACCACCCCACGGCGGAAAGTGCTCAGGGTAGTGTAGACGAATCGCCACCCATCAGATAGCGTGAATCCTAGCGGTGACATCGTCAATGAGCTCTTGCTTGCTGAATAAGATTCATCGTGACTTTTCTGAAGCGCGGGTGCGGATTGTCGAGATCCGTCAAGAGCGGTCTGCATGCGATTGTAGCGACCTTCTAGCAAGCAACTTCAACTTGATCCATACAATAATGAAGATGTATGTAAACAGTAGCGCTGCTCGAGTCTCTTCGAGGCTCTTCGCGCACGAGGTCTCTCAGCCTTTGCATGTCCAAGTCAAAATTGCGTTGCCCTTGTTAGATTAGCTTCGTAGCAAATGCAACACGCGATCCCGTGCGCACAACTGGTACCGGTAGAGTTAGACTCTCTACCTCTGTTGGTCTCCACAGCCAAATACTCAACACTGATCGCCTCTTTCTGCAGCTCTGTTGACCACCAACTGGGTGCTCGATGCGAAAGCTGCATTCCTCTTTCTACAGGCTTCCTCACTGCTGTCCTATTTCTCTTGGCACGGCGAGACAGGTTAAGTGTACGCTACACTACGTTTCTAATTCGTTTTTAAATGGCCGGGCTGTACCAATTGAAGCTCAAGGGCCTTAGTGAAAACCACTCACTTCTCTTCCCAGCTGCAACTGGTACAGCTCCATATTTTGGGATGAATCTCATTGGCCGAAAGAGCCACTTAAACGAGTGACCTGTGTACTTTAACAAGTGAGGTGGGTGCGAGTGACCCTACCGCAGCACACCGTAAAAGTGTATTTCTATAGTTATATCCACAATGGCGGTTGCAAACCATTAACTTTAGCCGGGGTAGTACAGTACCTTGCTGAAAAAATATGCAAAAGTAAATGGCTTCAAAGCGAGAGTCAATCGAGAGGTGGAATTTCTGAATCTGCCAATTCACAAATATGAAGGGTCGTCCCATGGAAGTCTTCCTTACGGGTAGACCATACAAACCTTAAGACAACGAAAGAAGATGTGTAGACGTTTTCCGTATTTACACGTCCAGATTTCACAAATATCCAAAAAAGCTTCCTCAAGTTGAAGAAGGGACGTTTGGAAACGAAAAGTGAGCGGTATACTCTCAGCCCTTCAGGCTGAGAGAATTACATACTAAAGTGTCTGTTATGGTTAGCCTGGATAGGTCTTGATTTAGTAACTTATCGTTTGATTCACACTTGGATCAGGGACCAGGTCAGACACTTCGTCGGGTTTCTCGCCTGAGCGCAAAAAACGGCCCGCATTAAAATTTTAGCAGGTCACGTTGCGTGGCTCACGTACTCAACTCTGAATCGTTAGTCCATGGGATTTAACTTGCGCCCCATTCTGACTTCGCAGAGCTTGCACCACCAACATACAAGTATTTTAATTTTTATGTTTTTTAACATGTAAAAACGTTTTACTTAAATCCTGAAAAATAAAATTAAACGCCCCTGAAACTCAAGGATCTGTAAAATGATATACACGGGGACTCAAAATTTGGTATTTGCTATTTGCGTGCGTCACTTCGACTTTTTTTCTCAGAAACGTGTCAATCGACGAGGATAAAGCGCCCGCGCGAGGTCTCCATGGCTCTCCCCGCTCCGTGGCTGTCGTACAAGACGCAGGATGGCAAGGTACGCTGCTGCACCATCAACCCCTTCACCCCCGCATCTAGCAGTGCCCTACACGGCCCCCAACTCCCAGAAATGGCGTCAAAAACGCATGAAAATCGAAGTGATCCCACCTCATTCCCCACCTGAACCTCATTTATTATTCCCCTGTAACTTAGGAATACTACTACAACCCGCAGACGAAAGTGACGACATGGACGCGGCCCTCCAGCTCCTCGTCCTCCGGTAAAACCCCACCCAAGCACAAGCCCAGCAACTCAGGAGCAAGCTCCAGCTCCGGGGGTGGCTCCTCTACCCCGATGCCCACCGGAGGCGCCGGGCGAGGAGGTCTCTTGGCCCAGATCCAGCAGGGCACCCGGCTCAAGAAGGTCAAGACGGTGGAGAAGACACTCTTCGCCGACCACCCCAGCGGTAGTGCTGGAGGCGGAGCAGGAGCTGGAGCTGGAGCTGCTGCTCCGGCGGCTAGCAGTGCTCCGATGGGCGGAGGCGGCGGCATGGGCGCCATGATGGCGGCCATCCAGGCTGGAGGCAACTTGAGGAACACCCCGAGCTCTGGTATCAAGAGGGAGAACAGCGGAGGAGCTTCTGGCGGTGGTGCGAGCGCCTCGAATGGAGGAGCCGGAGGGTTTGCGGAGATCATGCGCAAGAACCGCGAGGCTGCGGCGCGGAGATCGGGAGGGGGCTCGGCCCCACCAGCGCACAACAGCAGCTCGGCACCCTCAACCCCTCGTCACACGTCGTCGGCGTCGAACTCGGGGACGTATGAGAATGGCAGCAGCAGCTCGGTGGAGGCGCGGCTAGCGGCGATTGAGAGCAAACTCGACAAGATTATGGCCAAGCTGGGCGTTGAGTAAGTTAAGCAACCAGTCCACGGACTTCGTACTACCAAAGCTACCCGCCCAAGTGAGAGGTACCAGAGCGTCTGCTGGTCTTCGTTTACCCTCGAGAGACGCTTGTTGTTGAGCGTAATGTCCTAGATACAAAGTTAATGCAAAAGCTGGCACATGCTTTCAGCACTTCTCTATTCTGTTACGTCTGTTCTAGCTAGCCTTTTAGCCAAAGTGCATGGCCATCTCCTGCAGCGACATGCTCTTCTTCTTCTGCTTCTTCTTGCCGTTGCCGCGGCCTCCATTGCTGGCGTTAGACGAACGGTTCTGGGCGATGGCCTGCACCTGGTCGTCCCAAGTCGCACGCGTTACGGGCTGAACACCGACAGGCTTACCAGCCCTGGGCAGTTCAGGGAAGTCGTTCTTGACAGCCTTGAAGGTCGGTGCGGCAGGAGGGGGCGTGATCTGACGCAGCACAGGCGTCGGAGTCGACGCGTACGCGGAAGCCGCGGCGCCGTATCCAGACGACGTCGACGACGAGGAGGAGACACTAAGACTGGCAAACGATTCGATGGGGGCACTCCGGAACTTCGTGCTCGTAGGCGTACGGCCCAGAGCAGGGTACGCCGAGGAGCTCGACGCAGCAGGCGGCGGAGCCTGCCAGCTCCCAGACGAGCTCCACTGTGTCGTAGGCTGCGTGTCTCGGCCCAGCATCGAACGCAGATTCGTGTTGTGAACAATAGCTGCAGGTTTGCGTCCAGTCGCCGTCTTCACGCCGCTCTCCTTCAGAGCGTTGCCCCAGCCTGCCTGCGAGGGTGCCGGCGGCTGACGCTGGTTCTTACGGCGAGGCGCGGGCGCCTTCTGCTCCAGTTCAGCCTGCTGCTGCTTGGCCGCCTTCTTGTTGCGCTTGGACGTAGACTCCTGGAAACCTTGAGCCTTCGCGCGTTGCTTGTTCAGCTGCTTGTGGTACGCGAAGAACGTGTCGACCTGCTCCTTGTCGGGGGAAAGTCGCATCAGCGGCAGGAAGAGCTGCGAGAAGTCCGCGGGCGAGAACATGTCGTGCATCTTGGCGTAGAAGTCGGGGGTCTCCGTCTCCCCCAGACGGAACCGCTTGCAGTCCTCGCGGAACACCTCGTACTTCGCGTCACTGCCCAGCACCTGACGAATCTTCAACACAACCGCAGTCTTGGACGGAGCGGGGCCCACAGGCTCGTCGTCCTCCGACTCCGACCCTTCCTCCTGAACCGCAGGCGCGGGGGCGGCCAGCTTCTCCTCCAAGCCGCCGCCCGACTTTCGACCCTTCTTCCTTCCTTTATTATTCTTGCGCGCCGGCTTCAGCACTCCCAGCAACGGGTTGTTCGCACCAAGAACCGCAGCCGCAGACGCTAGCTCCGGGCTCTCATACTCCCATCCATTAGTGTCCATGTGTGCGCGCAGAGCTGCCGACGGCGGCGGCGCCAGCGCGTTCCGGAAGGTCGAGCCCGTTCTGTTAGGAGCCGATCCCGACGACAAGGCCGGGAAATCTTCAGCGCGCGGACGGCGGGACACACTCTGGTTCTCCCACAGCGACAGCGACGGCCCAGCTGCAGCACTGTCCGAGCCCGAGAGCGACGGGAAGTCCGCCACATTGATCGTGTTACCCCCGGACGCCTGCTGCTGCTGGAACAATCTCGGGTCTTCAAAGTCGTCTTCGTCTCCCTGCGAGGCTCGACGCACCGTGAAGTGCACGTCGATCTTGCGACTCGTCTTGATATGCGGGTGGTCCGTGGCCATGTGCCCCTGCAGATCAATATGACTCTTGAACACGACGAACTTCTTGGCCAGACACTCGCGCTCCTCACACAAGAAGTGGTCGGCTCGGAAGTGGTTCTCCAGGTCGTTGTAGTCCTTGTAGTATCGGTTCTGCACATTGAGCTGGTACAGGCAGATATCGCACTCGAAGTGGTTCTTCCTCAAATGATCGTACAGCTCCGTGGTAGAATAAAACCTTGAAAAGCAAAAGTCACACATCGGGTGGCCCATGAATCCTTCATGGGGGTTTCCCTTGGTGTTGTGCCTTTTAAGCCCTTCTTTAGTGAAGAGCTCCAGTTCTTCCAGGAAGACCTTCTTGTTCTCGAGGCAGATGCTGCAGTACTGCAGCTGGTGCACGTCCAGCATGTGCGTCTTGAGCGCGGCCACGGTCGCGAACTTCTTGCCGCACTTCTTGCAGAGCGGGTCCCGCAGCTTGCGGATGCGCTTGGCGTAGTCCTCCTTGAGGAAGAACATGGCCGAGGCCTCGTCGAACACGTGCGCGGGGCCGATGTTGTCCCCCCAGTCCTGGAACGACTCGAAGCTCTGGTCCGCGCGCTGCAGGCAGATGACGCGCGGCATGTCCGTCTTGCACATGACGCACGAGGTCTGGCCCAGGAGCTGGCGCAGCCGCAGCGCGCAGATGCTGCAGCAGCCAGGGTGGTTGCACACGCCCACGGTGTTGAAGCGAGAGACATTGTCGATGGCGTTGCAGCACAGCACGCAGGAGGCAGCGGCGGGCTCGGCCATGGCGACGCAGGAGATGGAGGTCGTTACGAGGTATACTGTGGCTCGGGCTCCAATAGAGGAATGAGTGACGTTGGATCACGGCGCTTTTCTTGCGTACGGGACATGATTTTATTAGTTGTGGGGGATAATAGTGTGAGTGATGGTCGAACGTCAAAGGTGATATTTGAGGATCTCACAGTTGAATATTGGGGATCACATACTTGTTCTCGCAGCTAGCTAGATACTTTTGCTGCGGGAAACAGTGGCAGCGAGGATGATAGGAACAACGATGAACGTGCTGGCCAGGATTGCGATGATGAGGAGTTTTTTATCTCCGGGGAAAGACGGCGGACCTTGTCGGGGTTCTTTGCGATGAAATATCGGGCAGAGGCTGCGTCCTTCGTAACAACTGTCGTAGCTGTGCCAGCGCTCTCGATCTTCTGCAGGCTCTTGGTCATTTCGGGATTCTTCTTGAAGACATTTTTCAGTTTGCTGAAACCCACTTTAATGTCGAAGGCCGCCCTCTCCTCATTGTCGGAATCGTCTTCGGATGTTGCTTCGGCTTTCAGTTTCCGCTCCGGCGTGCTTTCGCTCTCGAGCGCGAGTCTACCATTTCGTTGTTCTTCCGGATAAGGTCGGTGTCCGCTAGGTTACTGCTAACGCAAGTGTTACTGCTAACACAAGTGTCAATAGCACCATCAAGTGGTACGGGCGCATAGTTAGCGTGCTGGGGCAGTGTTGACTTGCTGTTGGGGGGTTGATCGCTTGCGGACAACTTGAGAAATGGACTCACTGTTGAAAGCCATTTTCGTTGGCCGGTTAAGATCCCAGGATAGGCCATGTGGTGAGTTGCTTCTTCATCACACGCGTTCACCCAAATAACACTTCATGCGTTGACGATCTGCTGTAGCACATGTCGCGATGATACCCTGCTTACTCTATGTCGACACTCCACGATCGGGCAGATTTTCAAACCCACCAACGGGGAAAATGTCCCGAGACCACAATGCTCTCCTCTGGAGGAACCAGGTAGCAAGGGTCCCCGACATACCAGCTCGTCACGTCCATTCCTCAATTTGGCCGCAAGCACTCAAACCACGACAGCAACACAACAGCCCACCAACGATGCCGTTGCGCTACTTGATGATACTGCCGGCACTTACCTTTGAATTTGAATTTGTTGCGGTTTAATCGGCTACCTACTTCCGGAGACGCGCACTACTGCATCTCCGCCTACGGTGGTCGCCCCCCCCCCCCCCCCCACACACACACACATTTCCAATAAATGAGAAAATGAAAACAACCCGAATTGATAGCGGATTCTTCATTACACGAACTCCAACATTGCTTCTTCCTGAGCAAAAGCTATTCATAGTTTTTCATTACAAAAACGATAGCAGCTTGTTGAATCGTTCGGTTGTTGTCATGATCTTATGTCTGGCTCTGTAGTGCTTACACGTATTTACAAACGGCTGATCCGACGTAAGTATTACTTTACGAGGTATTACATGTATTCAGGGGTCGGAAAAATGGTATCAATACAATAGTTATGGCATTTTAGCCCGGAATAATTTATTATTGCTTAAGGATGCTCCCGTACAATAGAAAATTGTCCCAATTAAATATCAAAACTTGCGCGCCATACAAAAACTAAGCTTATTACGAAAACTCCGTATATTTATTGACAATAATACATTATGTATTCATACCGGTATCCAATACCGACAGATTTATTTAGAGTAGATGGACAAGTCGGGGCTTCGTACAGTCCTCAGGCAATTGTTTTAGAATCGAAACATTGTTTTAGCCAATCAAAGTATAACTACTAAATATTAACAAGAAGAAAGCATTTTTGAAGAAAATGAGAGCTTTTTAACGGCTACATGAGAAAGACCAAAAGTAATGGTACAGTAGATCCCACGTTCACTCTCGAATTTGGTCGCAAGCACTCAACCCCCAACACCAACTCAACACTCCCAGACATCAACGATGTATTTGCGCCACTTGTTGATACTCCTAGCACTAACTTTTGGGGTGACCTGCAACGGCCTCACTGACGTTGAACCAAGTGGTGGGTACCGCCACGGTGCTCAAGAATGAAGGCATGATTCAGCGAAAGCTGAGAGGTAGCGCCCTTGCGGAAGACGATCCTGACGATGAGGAACGGTCGCTAGATCTCTAGGATACGAATCCGCGGTAGGCACCCGATCGGACTGCGGCTACTTCTTTAGGAGTAAATTTGGTACCTCAACCTTCTGCAAAGTCTTGGTCCTGTCAGGATTCTTCTTCCCAAAATCCGCATTAATATTGAAGGTACTCTAGTACTGCAACATCGTGACTTGTTATCATTCGATACTGTAGCTTGTTGTAATTTACTTGTCGTTCACAAGCATTTCTTGATTCATAGACGCAGCGCCGCAGGCATTGCGTACTCTAAATTAATCTGCTGCGATTTGGCTTTTGGAATGATGTCATGTCGTCTTACCGCTATGGTACCGCTGTCCAACGCTGCCCGAATCTCACTAAAATTCACTCGATACGTGTATCATGTATGCATGGTATTTTTACTCGCTTAATAGAAATAATACATGCTTTGCTAAGCTTAGGAAGCAAGGCATTAGTGTCTTTGCCAAATCGTACTTAATATACATGCCCTTCTCATTTAATACCAAAAAAACGAATTGAATACTCTCCAATTTGATCAAAGTAAAATTGTGATCCCAATCATCCCAATCATGCTCACGCTCCGCACCTCGATCCTGCTGCGTCGCGGCGTACCGCGCTCGCTCTCTGCGGGTTTCTCCTCGAGCTCCTTCTCGGACAGCCAATGGTCTTCTCCATCTCGTTCTCGCGGTGCTAAACCCTCTCGCTGGGGTCCTCCACGAGGTGGCCGCTGGCGCGACAACGAGCGCCGTCCCCCTCTCACGCGCACGAACGACGGAAAGGACGTCCCGCAACTGGCAGGCGAGGCCGTCTACGGTATTCACAGTGTGCTGCAGGCGCTGGAGAGCGGCCACCGAGACGCGCACGCGCTGTACGTGCGGGAGGAGCGCACGGCTTTAGACGGCCAGCGCCCCAAGAAGAAGAGCGCGGCCGATGTGCGCGCTCTGGAGCGTATCAAGGAGCTGGCTGAGGCCAAAGGAGTGCAGATGCGCACGACCAGCAAGTGGATGCTGAACCATATCACGGGAGACAAGCCGCATCAGGTAAGAGAGGCCCTTGAAGTGAAGAGAGGATACGCGGTTTCTTATAGTTGATCATGATGGAATGGTGGGCTAGGGAGTGGTGCTGGACGCTGCTCCAATTCAGCTGAAGGAGTTCAAGCCCGCAGAACCTTCAGGTTGGTCACAGTTGTAATGATGGGGTGAGGTTTACGTAGGTGTTGACGTTTTGGAGCGTAGTTTTCACGGATTCGGAGCGTTCCCCGGTGATTTTGGTGCTGGACGAAATCCACGACCCGCAGAACTTTGGAGCGATCCTCCGGTCCGCGCACTTCTTGGGCTGCTCGGCGGTCGTCGTGAGTGATCGGAATAGCGCCCCGCTGTCTCCTGCTGTCTCGCGTGCGTCCGTCGGCGCATTGGAAGTCATGGTCGCCAATGTAAGCTGTCATCGGGTTATTAGCTTCCGGTAAGATTTACTGACGATAAACCTGCTACAGGACAAGTTGATGAAGGCGAGGAACCTGCACGAGGTGCTTGCAATCAGTGGCGACCTTGGCTGGCGAGTTGTTGGCGCCAGCAGCGGGCCCAACTCCATCACGTCCACCAACCTCTCAGCTGGCTCCCAGCCCACGATCCTCGTTATGGTATGTTTCCGTGTTCTTTGAACGATGAAGGCACGCTCTCATTTGTGGTCGGTGTTCCGAATAGGGCAACGAGCACCGTGGTCTGCGTAAGGGCATTCGCCAGTGCTGCCAGGACATCGTTATCATCCCCGGTACGAACAAGTTTTGATAAGCTTTTGTCTGCTTCATTCAAACTCACGTAATTACTGCAACACAGGCCAAGCTACGGATGAGGACACGCGAGTGGACTCGCTCAACGTTAGCGTCGCTTCCGCGCTCCTGCTCTACGAGCTCTTGCACCACTAGAGCACCTTCTAAAGTTGCCCCGTTGGCAAAGTTTAATCATGCACCCTACGGTTTCGCCGCATGCCTCAGTGTGGAGCTTGTACGATGGAAAATTGGTACGCGAACTGATGTCGATATCTCTTTGAAGATACGAGGACTCGTTTCTCCGGACCCGGGGCTGTTCGGCTGCGAATAAAACAAAACTTCAGTCAATCGATCGCCCCAAACCAAAAACTAACGAAAGGACTACTAACCTTGACGCTACCGGGTAACGTGAGGTGTCCAAGACACACTGCCACGGTGAATGCAGTCGGGTCTGAAAATGGCGACACCGTCAACGTGATGGTGTGGTCGACCATGTGCTTTCGCGAGCCTTGGTTACAGACACGCTTTGCTGGTACGTGATGGTATTCCACACCACCGTTAGGAAGCACGCTCTTGACGTACACCTGAGTGATGTCCCGCACGTTTGTCAGTAAGAACCGAACACGCTGCTCAAACGGCCAGTTCGCTGTGATTTCTCGAGGCTCGGGCTTTGCACTCCCAGTCGTCGTAGGCTCCAGGATCGAAGCGTGAGCAATAGCAGGACGTCGGTATAAAAATCCAGAGCCGCTTGCTGCTCGTGTAAATCGACCTCGTGCTGCTTCGATTAGCGCCGTAGGCCACGCCTTGCGGACAATAACCACGAAGGCACGCTTCAAATCGTCCAGCGAGCTAACGTCGGATAGCAACTGTGTCGGCAACCACATTTCGCCTTCATCCTTGTGATCGTTGATTAGGAAACATAGCCGAGTCGCTTCTTTGGATATCCACCGGAGCTTTTCAATCTTCAGCAGGCTGTCGCTGGAATGCTGCAGCAATGAAAGCACAAGTCCTACGCGGCCAAGCAATATCAACTAACACACAGCAACGAGTTAGTTACGAAACATGACGGCAGGTGCAAATATGGGCGCAATCATTACCTGCAGCAGTTCTGCACGGGGCGACGAGCTGAGAGCAAACGCTTTGACGTAGGTATCTGAGGCGACGTCAACCATTTCTTGGCAGCCTTTTTCCAGATCCACGGGAAGACGCAGACTCGCAAACGCTTGCGCCTCTTTCTGATCTTGGTTGCCCACGCTAGTATTACTCGTATGGCCAGAGCTCACGCTCGGACTGGTGCTGAGCATCGCCTGCATCGAAACGTATTTGTGCGCAGTCGGGGCTGGCGCAGCTGACGCATCAGGGAACGAATGTACGTGCTGGCGTAGACGCACGATAACATCCGCGACTTGGACGGAAACGTCAACGGCGTCCTCAGCGAACGCAGTCCGGAGTCGCTGGATCTACACATGCACACATCATCAACAGAACGTTAGCAGCTTTCAGAAGACGTTCAAAGCATTAGTCGAAGGACTTGCCGCCTTGAGGTATACAGCCACATCCCCATCGGCTGGAGACTTCCGCAAGGTGTCCATCGCATCAGCCACATGAGGCGGGTAGGTAGAGGAATCTCGCGCAGAAACGCGAGGTGCGCTCGCAGGAAGCGTCTTCAGGAAAAACAAGCTCGACACGTCAGATGGAGACTTGTTCGCGTCCTTCAGTGTGTCGTGTCGGGATAGCTCCGTCTCACCAAGTAGAGCTTGACTCACAGACCTCAACAAGCGGCGCTGATCGCTACGCTGTAAAGATGCTTTTTGCCGCAGGCGGTCTGACAAGGCGACATCAGCTTTCAGCACCTTTGAGCACTTCTTCCCGAGATCACGCACTGCGACAAGAAGCCGTGTGATCCAACAGTCGGGACTATCACTGTCTTCACTGTCGGACGAAGCACAATCAAACGAAGAAGATGCCACGCTCTCGAGCACGAAGTCAACAATGCGTTGGACGGCCCAAGCGCTCGATAGGTCACAATACTGCAGGACGAGCAAAATATCAACAACCGCGGACTTGATGCTGTCTGCGTCGGTGCTGGCGCTACGAATCAGGCAGCTCAAATCTGCGCTTGAAACGGTAAAGTCCGTCTTCATGTTCAGTGAGTCTCGGCACACCAGCAAACGGCCCAGCGAGCTTACAAGCACGCGACACAGTGTCACGGCACTCGGTACGCTTGCTCGTGGAAGAGCGTCAAAGTGCGCCGTGATTGCCCGCTCCAACGCCCGTTGACCCCACCTCGCCACACCAGCATCTGGCTTCGTCGCCATTTCACTCAGCCGCGCGATAGTACGCGAGGCTTCCGCAGCCACATCCCCATCAATATCCTCCAGCAACGACAGCAACACTCCACTTGACAGCATACGGCGTGTGTTCATCTCCAGAATCTCAGACGCGACATCCACCACAGCTTCATCGATCTGCGTCTTCAGCACAGCGTGCTCCACCACTTCACTCGCAAGCACGCGCGAGAACCCGCGCAAACAGCGCGCAACCTCCACACGCACCGAAGCCGACACATCACCTCCAGCCATACACAGGGCATAGAACACCTTCTCCGGCAGAAACAACGTCGTCTTCGTCACCGCCTTACTCATCGACGACGGGAAGAACCTGCTGGTAGCAACATCGTGCTGCGGGTGCAAGTCCGCCAACGCCACGAGCACCTGCGTAGCCAGCACTCGCACCTCCTCGCTCTGCGCAAACAGCACGAACGTCGCTAGGCGGTCGAAATGGTCCCCCACTGCATCCTTCGCGCCTGGTGACGACGCCGTCTCCGCTGCGAAGCTGCGACCGGCGTCGTGCAGCCTCAGATACCCTCGCAGACAGATGGCCTGCATGCCGGCGTCGTGGTCCCGCACGCAGACGTGCAGCAGCGTCTCCACCTGCGAAAATTTATTAGTGAGAATGAGGCAGTCCACGACGATGCGCAGCATGTCGCGCCGCAGCTTGAAGTCCTCCCCCACGCTCATGCACTGCATGAGCTGCTCGCCCATGGCGTCCACCTGGATCATGGGCTCCACCACGGCGGGCTTGACGGCCAGCAGCTGCCTCAGGCCCCGCACGATGGCGCCCACGACGATGGCTCCGCTGCTGCCGGCGTCCTTGCTGGTCTGATTCCCGTCGCCTCCCTGGGTCTCGGCCTGCGTCTGATTCTGCTGTAGGAAGGAGAAGAGGAAGTCGATGGCCGCTGCGGTCTTGGCGCCGGGTGAGGCCGCCGCTGAGCTGTACTGCAGCAAAAGGCGGGCCTGTAAATGGGGGTCCGAGGTGCTCTGCAACTTGGCGCGGATAGCATCCAGGACAGCCATAGGGTAATCTTCCGAGCGCTGTCCTGAAGCTGATACCGAGTGCTGAGAGCTCGAAGATGCATCAGATGGAAGAGAAGACGGCGGAGGAGAGATGCGTGGTCGTTTGGAGTCCAGGTCGGCCGCGGGGGCCACGCTGTCGCCGCCAGAAGCCGACGCCTCCCACTCCCGGTCGCGCTTGACGGAAGAGCTCATTTTCGGCTAATGACGATATTTTGAGGTGTGGTACCACACCTTCATGTGTAAAACACTAATTTGGGTTTAACTGAAGTTCCGAACACCAAGTAGACATATGGCTACATCCTATTTGTAGTTGAAGTGAGCAGCAGTACAAGGTGGACGCTGATCTGATGCGCGTTTAGAGAGCAATGGCAGCCGCGCGTCGACATGGAGGGAAGAAACCTGCCCAGCTCGAGGGCTGGTGGTGGCAGGCAGCGCCCGACCCGGCGGCTCCTCCGTCGGCCGTGGCCATTGCGAGGCACCGCGCGCTGCAGGAGCAGCTACTGCACTTCGACCAGAACGCGTGGCTGACCAAGCGCGCCAAGCAGCCGCGCTTCCAGTTCTCCGGTGAGCAGAAGCGCATGCTGCGGCAGTGGTTCGACGCGCTGGACTCGGATGGTTCGGGTAAGATCTCTGTTGAGGAGCTGGAGGACCCGATGCTGTCCATTGGCATCGTGAGCGACACGAGGGAGATCGCGCAGATCGTGAGCAAGCTGGACAAGGACTCGAATGGACAGATCGACTTCCAGGAGTTCGTGGACTTCCTCACGCCCCATGCGAGGCATAACAAGGGCACAAGTCCGCAGAAGCACGAGGTGATGTTCCACCAACTGACCAAGAAGATGGAGGTACTGCATGAAAGAGTGAGCTTGTCTGGCTTGAGCGGATTGCGCTAAAGGTTTGTTGTGGTTGTGTATTATATTGCAGCACCAGAGTTCGGGGTTTCTGGAGATTAATACGCAGTTGTCGATGGAGAGGAGGCGGTTTATCCTGGACTCCATTACCAGTTTTACGACGCAGTCGATCCAAGAAGACCTCGCTGAGCTCAAGCACTTCAAGGATGAGCCGAGTCCTATCGGTGATGCTACCTCACCGGGACGCTCGCGGCATCGACGGGCGATGACAAAAAAGGCGAAACTTGCAGCGCTAGCCACTCGACACCAGGAAGAGCTGCGCTTCCAGGCGCTGGAGCAGGTCTTCATTCGCAACAGCGCCCAGAAGGTGTGTATCTTGTTGTTGTGAATGAAGGTGACGTTAACTGGGTTGATAAAATATCTCACCTTTGCACTTCGTATTTGGACAGCATTCTCAAGCAATGTCTACGTCAATGCTCGGGACGCCCGGTGCTAGCAGGCGGTCTCAGCTGCGACGAGTAGAGTTACTGACGCCGCTGCCAGCGATGGAGAGACCACCCACCACACCGAAGCGCTCCATCGTCGCGAGTACCAGCTTGGAGTACCTGGACGCTCGACGCACCAGCGCGAAGCTGCTGGAGCAGTCGGGAATGGGCAGCTACAGGCGGCTGCTGCCAACGTCAGGGCTTAGCAGCAGCATGCCAAACCTCCCGGCGAATACAGACGCAGGCTGAACGTGGTGAATACATTGTAATAAAAGAGCTACCGGTATTGTGCAGATTGCGTTGGCTTACACATGTCCACGCGATAAGAATGACGAGTAGCATGTGACGCAGCTACTACAGCAACGTCGGTAATCAAACGCCAGCAAAGATCGCTAGCGCCTGGAGCGTAGCAGCTAAAGGCTGTTGAGGCCCAAGCACACCTCGTCCGTCATGAAGTGGACTCGCGCATGAACCTTTTCAAGGTTCACAGTGCCTCCTCGCCGCAGCTGAGCCCATCGCCGCTTCACTGTCGTGCCAGATGGCATGATTGCTCTCGGCGCCCTGCGTTCGACCCGTATTGCGCGCTGCCGGCAGTGAGGGCGAGTGAGCAGCTTCGTCAGCAGCACCGCAGCTCTGGTGCTGCTGTTCTCGTAGGCAGCGGCACCCGCTGCAAGCTGGCCCCGGGTTTGCAGCAGCTCTCCCGGTGCCAAGCACCAAAGCACAAGCGAACGACGACGTTTCATGATTTCGTTGAAGTCGCTGATTGGTGTGGTGTACGCAGAATCATGTGGCGCATTAATCTCCGCTGCCACACTGCAACAGCAACGGCCAAGCCATTTGTAGAGGTTTAGCAGGCTGCCTTCTTACTTATCCCTCTGCATGGGCATGGGTTCACGTTTTAAGTCTCCCGTCTGTTGCATATTACCTCCCGCTCGCGGTACGCGTTCTCAACTTGAAGTTGGTTCCACCCATACTGGAACCCAAATGTCGGGAAAGCCGTGGACGGATGTAGAAGTTGCCTATCTATCGGCGCGCTCTCTCTGCATTATTCTCCAAGATGACCGGAACCTCGCAGGTCGTCGCCAGCACCACCAAGTCCTCCGCCTTCTTCCGCGGCATCCAGCCCACGCCCGTGGGCTCGCCGGGCGCCGCAGCGCGCAAGATCCTGCAGAGCCGCGCGCCGAGCAAGCCCCAGGACACCAACAGCAGCAACAACCAGCAGCACGAGCTGCTGCCCGATGAGGCGCAGGGGCTCAAGGACCTGCTGCTGTCCACGCCGTCGCACCAGCAGCGCTCGCGGTTCAGCTTCCTCAAGCTCAAGCGCGTGGTGGTGCCGCCCGTCAAGATCCCGCCCGAGCTCGACACGCCCAACGCCGTGAGCAACATCGTGGCCGGCAGCAAGATCCCCATGACCAAGGCCATGTGGATGCGCCGCCGCGCGCGCATGATGCGGCGCGTGCCCGGCCGCATCGACGAGCGAGTCGCGTGGTAGAGAGGCAACATCAACTTGTCTCTCTGCTAATATTTGGCTGGCTGCGTGTGTGTAAACTATAAGAATACTATTCTAGCCGTTTATTTACTCCTCTCTCTCATACTTCTTGGCCGATTCCGAGCAAATTTTCTCTATTACTACCTCAATATTTGCAGCTGTGGCTGCCGTCCTTGCCTTACCGCAGGGCCGCCGAAAATAGCATGGCCATAAAAATAATGACCATAAATAAGTATGGATAATGTATGTTGGCCGTTTTCGCTTGGCCATAACATTATTTATGTCAAGAGGTCCTAGCAATAATTGTAATTGGGCAAATTATCAGAAACAAATCTTGAAATTTAGAGAGACCAATACAAACTTTAAGTAATACAGGGTCATGATATTTCAACATTATTTATGAGACACATTTTCTGCATGACATTATTTATGTCCTCTTCTTTCTGGCAGGCCTACCATTATTTATGAGCCAGCTTGGCTTACATAAATAAAAATGCCATAATCGGCGGCCCTGCCTTCCCGAGCACTGGTCTCGACTGTGAGACCAGCTAGCCCTTCTGGAGGTAGGAGAAGAGGCCCCGCATCATGACCTTGGCCTCTCCCAGCGCTTCTCCGGCGATGTCACGCGCAGTGCTCGTGACTGCTTTGGCGTTGTCCAGTGTGGACATGGCCAGCGTCTGCGCGTGCTGCACCGTGCCCTTGACACGTTTGAGCTTGGACGACACGCCGAGCAGGCGACGCACGTTGGCCAGGAATGATACAGATCCGCTGGCGTCCGGCAGCAATTGCAGCGACAGCGTGCCGTCCTCGTGACCCGAAGCCAGCAGGATCACAGCCTCCTTGGGGCCGAAGCACGTCGCGGAGATCATCGAGCCAACGGAAGACGGCGAGACGTACTCCTGCACCGTCACGAAGCTACAGATACACACACCACAAGAGTCACAGACACGTTAGCTACTACAGCAATTGCACCACTCACCAAAGGATAACCGCACTTACTCTTCGATGCGGCAGATGCGGACGATCCCTGGGCAGAGCGTGAGGAAGATGAGGTCACCTTCAGCCGACACCTGCACGTCCGATACCTCCTCGGCGGGAAGGTGGTGCGACTGGATCAACACACCCGATAGATTGAAGATCTGGCAGACGCTGGAGATCACCGTCTGCATGTCCACGTCGTCTCCAGCTTCGTCGGTGGCGGTCACACTTCTAGCAATGCGCGTGATGGCAATGACGTAGCCTTTCACGGACAACCGCACGCGAACGAGCTCTCCGCCTTCCTCTGCAGGCTCGAACACAAACGCGACTTGGCCCTCGTCGTACAAGAAGTGCGCCATTCCCACTGAGTGCGAGCATGACGCAACGACACCCAGATACGTGCTTACGCAGCAGTCGACGATCGGAGTCGCGTGTCCACGCAGGATCTGGATCGGGCGAGGCGAGACGCGAGGCAGGCGGAACAGCATATCGGGCTTGAGTCTTGAGAGACGCCAGAGCGCGAGCGTGCCGTCCTGCGATCCAGATACCAGCAGCTCTTCATCCTCTTGCGACGTCGAGACAACCACCTGGCTGTGGCTGTGGTAGCTCCAGCGATCCAGGCTCAGACACGTCACTGCGGCACTGTGTCCCACCACGCTGGCCTTGCCAATCACGTGACCATTGTCTAAGTCCAGCAGTCGGAAGTGCAGCGCACCACTACGAGCGCCGCCTGATGCAAGCACGCGCCCATTACGCGAGATAACTACTGGGAACCCCCGATGCCGCTTGTGTTGATGGACGCTCTCCTCGTCGTGATGAACGTGGTCGAACACAGGTATCCGCGGCACGTAGTCGAACGGGGAGTCGTCGCGTGCAATCTCCAGCAACCAGGGACAGTCGTTCACTGCATCAGCTTCACCTTCCTCCTCCGCAGTCGGCAACTCACCTAACAGCGTCTCTACCTCGCTACCCCTCTGCGAGTCCGTAATCGACGAGAAACTGCCTCGTGGTTCCAGCATCGTCTCCCCCAGGTCGACAGCAGAGAACGTCTTGAACGGCACTTTCGGAGATGCCGATGCAGAGCCGACGTGCGGCGACGACGGCAATGGCGGCGCTGGTTTCGGCAGCAACTTCCAGTAGTAGACCTCGATCACGCCCAGGTCGTTGACGCTGACAACACGGTCGGGAAGGATCTTCAGCAGCCGGATACCGCTCTGTGCGATGGGCTTCACGGTAGCAACAGGGCTCCAGTTCCGACGCTTCTCCTGCGCAATGGGCGAGAAGTCCTGGAACGCCAGCGAGAGCGGTCGAGGAATATTACTCGCTGGTCCATTAGAGCCTCCCTCTTTGCCTGGGAACCCTCCACTGAGCGGTGGACTTGCTCGTCCTGAGATCGGTTTGTTATTCATCGCTGGAGGAGGGGCTGTCTTCCCAACAGCACTGCGCGCGAACGCTGCATGACGCTTGGGGTGAGGAGTGGCAAAGAGCTGCATGGGGCACTGGCCAAAGTGCGCGATTTGCAGCTCCATGGATTCCCTCAAGAAGGGGTCCTCCACCTTGTCCAGATCCACGACACCGTAGTACGTCAGGTAGTAGAAGACATTGTTCGCCTGCAGGGACGCCCGCCCACGTTGCTTGAAGCCAAAGATGAGGTCGATCCACTGGTGTAGATGACGAGAAACGTGCTCGCTCTCAAGTGCAGCGCGGTGAATACGCACAAACTCCTCGGGGGTACTCGCCCACTTGGGCAGCTGCACGTCTCCCACCGCTTGCTGGTCGTGGCGTTTGCCCAGCGCGTAGCCGTTCCTGTTCCGCAGGAAGGTACCGTCGCTAGCGAAGAACTCGGGCGTTAGCTCCTTCACCTCAGACATCTGCGAATTGCACATCCGCCAAGTCTCCTGAATCGAGAAGAAGAGGCGATCAGGTAGATCGAAAGTTCCGCCCTGCATCTTCTGGTGCAAACTCGCGAAAGGTTCCAGTCGGAAGAGGAAGAAGAGCACAACGCCGGCGCAGGTCGAGTAGTGAGAGCCGTAGAGGAACTTGGGGATAACTGGGTCATCGAACGAGTGATAGCGCTCCCAATATTCTTCTAGTCGTGCAGCATTGAGTGCACCGACAGGCTTTGAGAGATCGCGGAAGTTGTGAGGATCACTCAGGTCCAGTGTAGAGTCTTCATAATTCGAGAGCACCCACGGGAACACCGGGTACTGGGTCAGATCATTGAAACTGCGTCCTGCGAACGTGTTCAGCGCCATCAAGTAGTCGAAGTTGCTGATCTGCCGGTTTTGCCACGCCTTCGTAGTCGCTGCCAAGTGCGGAATCACACGTCCGGGCCACTGCTTGGGGGTGCTTCGAGGGAGGAACGAGTATAACACGCGCACAAACTCATTGCGTCGTTGCTTGGTCGTTAGCGGGAAGTCCAGGAAGTGCGTGCTGCCATTGCGGAGGAAAATCTCGATAGCTGAGTCGCGTAGTCGATAGCGACGAAGGTAAACGCCCACCAGATGCGTATATTTCCAACGCCAGCACCGGTGGAGTCCTGGAGCAGCTTCGTCCGCACTTATAGTCGAGGGTGCAGGAAGAGTACCATCATCGAAGTCCGTCGTACCTGGGGCGATGCCTCCTCCAGGGGTCTGAGCGTTTTGGGGCAGCTCCTGCTGGGGCTCAAAGGCGATGTGCTTACCGCAAAGAGACAAGCGCCCAAGCACAACACCCTCGGGTACTACGCGCCGGCACGTTACGCAGGCGTACACTTGATCGTCCGGTGCTACCGCGATACCAGCACTAGGATCCAGTCCCTTCTCGCCCTGACCCAGCAGAGCGGATCCCTTTGACGCGGTGGAGGTTGTCGTGGAGGATGCCTGCTTGCCCTCCTCCATCCCCGCGTTGGCTGGTGAGGTGTCCCCTTTGTACTCATCGAGAGGATCTTCTTCGCCGGGGATGCGTGCTTCGGGCTCATCGCCACCCTTATCACCGTTGTCAGCACTCGGCACGTAAGTATCCACCAGCTCGGAAGCTGGAAGCGCATCGTCGGACGTAATATCTGTAATTTCACCGCCACGCTGCTGCGCTACCACTCGACCAACCCGCTCCAGCAAGTTCTCCCCATTAGTCGAGCTCGTTTCGCTCCCTTCGGTGTCTCCTTCGAAGCTATGAAGCATTTCCAACGGCAGAGACAATGCTGAAGAGTGTCTGTGCCGCCTCAGAGTTGGCGTTTTCTTCGTCGCTTCTTCAGTCGTGGAGCCCTCAGCTTCTAGCGCCAGCAGCTTTTCCGAGCTTAACTGCAAATCCACATCGACTGTTCGTCGCATCCGAGCCGGGAAAGGTGTTTCATAGAGCCCCAATCTCCACATCAGCGTCTTCTGCAATGCTGTCAATGTGTCTGGCGCAGCACGTCGCAATGAGCCATACTGATTCTGCGAGCGGAAGGTAAACTCGTGTTTCAACCACAATCTCCGAGTCCACTGCTGCTTCTGCTCACGCTGGGCCGAGAGTTCAGTCATTGCACGCTGCTTCTCGCGAGTCGTCACATCCCGTAATGTCGCCAGCATTCGATTCTCTTCCACTTCTAGCGCTGCCCAAAGCACCCTTTCACTGTCGTCGGCATAATCCACGTTGGCGTACTTCTTCTCAGCTGACGCAGGCTCTTCAGGAACATCAGTGGAAGGTTGGTGTGACTTTTGCAGCTCCTTGGCTATCGGGAAATACGGCACCATATCTTCCACCTCCTCTCGTTCGTGCAGCTCCGTGTCGTTAATTGATAGCGCCAATGCGTCTAATACGACCTCCACTGCTTGCTGCTCGGTAAGCTCACCAAGCTCATGCAACGATAGACCCGCGACGCCAAGCTCTTCGTTGAAGGACCCGGACGTGCATATACGGAGAGTCAATCCCCTCAGTAACACCAGCAGCTCCTCTTTCTTGTGTACAACCAGCGCACGCCGAAGATCAACAAGCGCACGGAGGAACACGTCGCGTGTTGGCACGGATTCGTAAATTTGGAGTGCAGACCCAGCTGTCAGTTCTTGCTGGAAACTCTGCACTAACACCTTCACCATGCGCTCCATCATATTGGTGCCAGTGACGTAAGGCAGCGCGTACTGCAGTATCTGAAGACCAGGAAAGAGGCCCACGCGATGCATTTTGTGCGTACTCTCGACTAATCGAGCGCAGATATCCAACACGGCATTCAATAGGAAAAGTTGTGCATCAGACCACGAATACTTGTCCGACACACCATTCGAAGAGGCATCCATATCGTCACTTGCTGAAGATTTTAGCGGCACGGCCAGTAGCGTTTCGTGGACCAGAAACAACAAGCGCTGCACATTCTCCGCCAGCGTGCGTGACAAAATCGTTCGGCTCCTCGCCATCCGCTGCAAGACAATACCAGCCACTCGACAAATCCAGTTCAAAGGCTCACGGAATAACTCAGACCGGTTGACGTGCGGAGCCACTTGGGCCAATGGAGGGAGCCAGGATAAAGCAGGAGAACTTGTGGTCCCATCTGTAAGCTCATACTTCACCTGCATTCCCTTCAAAGCCAACAGCAAGTGAGTAAAAGATCGCCACCCATGCGAGTTGCTCATCGCCATACAAAGCAGCGACACGATCGTGTCCAGAACGAGGTCCTCTCCTGTCTTGCTAGCATCGAAGCTATAAGCGCGACCGCAGTTCTCATCACTGGTGTTGGTGCTACCATCTTCATTCCCAGCAGCGTTAACAAGCTCGATACCAACGGAGCAAGTTAACGATAACTCCAGAAGCGCATCCGCCCAGCCCTTTTTCATCAAGAGTAGCTGCTGCTGAAGGTCCTCGTCGGTCTTCAGCTTCACATTGATGTCCATGAGAACCTTCTCGCGAAAGTGCGGAGTGCTTTTCCCCAATAAAATCGGCAAAAACGGCAAAATGCCCTTCAGCGGCAGACTCAGAATCCCACTAACCCCTTCATCGAACATATCTGCAACAAACGCCGAGCTGTTATCAGCGCCGCTCCGAACCTCCGCGCCAACGTTAGACAGGCTTCGTAACGCTGTCAGCCTGATCACAGCAGCACGCTTTTCCCACGTCAGCTGCAGACGCTTGCCCACGAACTGATTTGCCATCTTGATCCACTCAATCAAACCACCGATTCCGGCGCTTAATTCTCCTGGAGTAGTGAGCGACGACGAGGCAACGGCGATACCATCCTCGAGTCCATTATCATGCGCAACAGCTGACCTATTTGTTGCTGCAGGCGCAATTGGGAACAGCAGTGAGTCCTTCTTAGACGGATCGTTCATAATGATGCTATGTTGGACGCCCAGTAGCCACGCCGGATCGAAGTAGAACTCCATCATAAGCTCCAGAAATCCAACCGAGAAACTGCCTTGTCCGTTCAGAACTAACCGCAAGTGCTCCTCAAGTCCACACCATACAGTGCGGCCTTCAATAGACTCGAGCCAATCCAGCAGATAGATGAACAATGGGACACATGCCATTCGGACGTGGATCGAGACGTGTGAGTCGTCTCCGTCCTCTTTGCTGGTATTGGCAGCGTTGCTTTCCGCGTCACTGCGTCGATCATGCATGAGGTACAGAAGACAATCCATGATACTGGAGCTGACCAGGGCGAAACGCATGTCCAGGAAAGACACCGCGAGTCGTCGTAGCAGAAGAAGTATCGAAGTGCACACAGCAGGATCTTTACAAGTCACCAAGAAGCGAATCACAGCGCGAATATCACGGACAAGTGAGAACCGGACCTGGACAGAATGCAGCACGCTCTTCTTGGGGGTGGCATTCTTCTCCTCAGCGACGCTGGCGTCCGGGTTCCCAGATGAAGCTGCTCCAGACGCTTGGTCGCTCCACACAATACTCTCCAGATTGATACTGAACACGCCTCCTTTCCGACCGGGCACCACCATCGAAGGCGATGCCGAAGACGACGACGGAGTAGCAGGAGACGGCGCTGGCCCCGATCCGCTAGTGTTGGAGCCTCCGCCAGTCCCTGCAGGGTTACTCGCTCGCGCAAACGTGGTCTCCATCACCTCCTGCTCCAGCACTTCGTGTACTTGTGTACTCTGATTCGTCAGGCAGACCTCGATGACCTCTACCAGACTCTGGAGACTTTGCTGCTTCCAGTGATGGTCCTTGTCATCGGGCTCCGTTAATCGCTGCGAATTCTGACTCGATTCACCGTCGTTAGAACTGGCTGAAGGGTGTGACACCGAGTAAAAGTTACCGAGAGTCTCCAGCACCTTTGGCACTGCCTGCATATTGTTGAAGGCTCGTGGGTATTCACAGGCGAGGCCGTACATCTGGTGGTTGTAGATGGACTGCGTCTTGTAATCTGCTTGCGTCCACAGTCGATAATCCATGAGAATGGCTCGTACTCCAGAGGCAAATAGCGGGTTTGTTGCCCATACAGACGTATGAAATGGGTGGTTGTCGCCAAACTCGAGACTTTTCTTCGGCCGGGGCATCATCCCGAACAAACTCCTCACCATTTCAACGCAAACGACGAGACTTCCGGGCGTCCATATCACGGAAAGACAGTCTTTGTGCTGCACCATGACGTGCGACAGCATGTGGAATACGTAGTTCTGGAGCACCTCCTGCTGGTTGGCCACGTTACTCTGCAGCATGCCCTTCAAGATCCACAATAAATCCACTACTACGCTTTCCATGATGGCCGAGAGAGGCCTCTCTCCTTCTTGCGCTTGATCATCAATTTTAGTCGACGTATCAGGCTTCGGTTTCTTCAAAACTCTCTCATAGGCCGTCAAAATGTAGGCCAGCAGCACCGGCAACGATGAGACGCCAACTGAGCGGTACCATGCCGCGTGGTAGTCCGGGAAGATCATTTTCTGCGTGCTTTTGCCGAGTCTAGCGTTTCGCTGCTGGATCTCAGCAGACGCGCCCACCGTATTCTCCAACACCAGCCATTTCCCGTTAGTTGTAGGCGTCGTGCCTTCACACAACCATTCCACCCCAAGATCCGCATAGTCTTCGTTCACAGTGTTCTGTGCATTAAACGCGAACACAACCTGTAGTTTACAGAACGCCGCGAACGAGTCGTTCTCCGGGATTGACAATGGGGACGGCCCCAGCGCACGCTCGTGGGTGCCAGCCACCATCCGGCTAGACTGAGCCGGTAACGCCGCAGACCACCGATTAAACGAAGACGCCATTGGTCCCAGCGCATACATCAAGTCTATCGTGCCGCGTGGGAGCTCTTCCTGGTACATGGCGACGCTGGCAATCTTAGCCCTTGCGTTGCGTCCACCTCCGACCGTGCACTTGGACGCTGTCACCAGTCCAGATGGGTACACGAGCTCTTCCTTGAACTGCAGCTTGTTGTCGACGTGACACGTCACTTTGCTCTTCTTGACGTAGTGCAGCGAGTGCGATATCACGAGCAAATGCCACTCACCGGGCGCCAGGTCAATCTCCTGCTGGATCCTCCTCCACTCCGGCGAGTTCGACGAAGGCGCCGCAATAGACGCCGACTTTTTGGCGTCCCCAGTGCTCCCCGGAGCGCAACAACTCACATTAAGCAGCACCCCATGCCCCCCGCCACTCGAATCTTCTGTATACTCCAGCGACGCCTCCACGCCGAGCGTATTAGAGCCGTTCGTGAACCTGAAGAGGTTGAACTTGGCGTATAAATCTTCCTGCGCCACGCCCTCCACCGCCGCGCTCTCTTTCTTCGCCTGGGCCAGACAAAAGTCCACGTTGATCCACACGGCCACCGAATAGCCCCGAAAGGCACCCCAGTCCACTATAGGGAGGTGCATCCTCCCGTTATCCCGAAAGGAGAAGTAGGCTGAGGGGGGTATTACCCGCCCCCGCGGTAGAACGTACTGCGACTGACTGTCCTCCTCCCCTTTATCTGCCGCTGCGTTCTCCTCCGGAGGGAGCAGCAGCCGCTTGGCGAACGTCCTGGAGAGCTTCTGCACGTCTCTGATTAACTGCTCCCTTTCAGTTGGGGAGCAGTCCTTGTTCGCGACGAAGCAGGCCAGCATGGCCTTGCGCACCAGCTCATGGGCAGCTTTGGACGGCGATAACTCGCTCAGTTCTTGCGATTCGGAGACACCGCTTGGATGCTCTTCAACTGTAGATTTTGCTTCTTCATTGCTATGATCGGCGTCGCCCCTGCTGGCCTGCAAGTCGAGTTTTGCCTGCTCTTCACGCTCCATAGTGTATCAGTAGTAGTCTTGCCCTTTTCTCGGTGAATACGGACGCTGCGGAGATCGCGCTTGCGGGGACGCGGGGAGGAGAAGCACGTGTAGCAGGGGAATGTGTTGGCGCGCGGGCAGGGCGTGTAGGAGCGGAGGAACGCAGCGATAAGCGAGCGCGCGGGCCGAAGGTCGCTGTCGTGTCCACGGTATTTAGGAAAGTTATCCGTATGGCTTGAAGTGAGTGTTATAACCGTTTCATATCGACGAACCCAAAATACTTAACCGATGTATCAATTGATACAACGTCTGTTCTTAACCGATTCTGATTACAGGGCATACGTACGTCAAGGCCGGTGTTATTCTGCTGGACTGCGGCGGGGCTACACGATCGAGACCGATGCTTCCCTGGGCGAGGCGGACAGACAACCCGGGGAAATGCTTTTACGAGGCAGTCGGGAGTCTCATGTTGCACGAGATTCTCGTCTACCTTGACATCGACGAACAGTGTCCACTACAACCCGAGACGGACACGGATATCCTCAGTTACGCTGCGGTTGCTAGGATTGCTGAAGCGCGCTACGACCAGAGGTGCTCAGACGTTACTAGGTGCATATTCAGCACCAGAATTGGTGGATTGCAATATATATCCCGGGAAGCCGATAAAGTACCCGTAGGCGGTGAGCTCAAGGCCATGAAGTAATGAAGTTGAAGTTGTCTTCATCAATTGATCACCTAGTATTACGTAGAATCTACTTACCTACTTGCTGCCACTGCGCTGGAACTGCAGCTTCTTGCGCAGCTCTCGGGCGGCACGCGAGAGCGCGGGGGAGAACCCAGACACGGAGTCGAGACCCGGTGGAGGCACGTGATACTCGAACGACTGGGACACAAACATGAACGCCACCAGCAGCACCAGCACGAGGAACGCCATCATGTAGTAGATGTACTCGAGGTGGCCGTCGTTGAGGTCGCTCGTGACCCAGAAGGAGAAGATGCTGTTGATCGCGCCCGCCACGATGAAGCCCAGCGTGGTGGTGAGCAGGTTGAGCGCCTGGCACACGCTGCGCATGGACTCGGGCACCTCCGAGTAGAACAAGTCGTAGGCCGAGATGCTCGTCAGGATCTCTGCGACCCCCACGAGCACGTACTGCGGCGTCTGCCACCACACGCTGATCGACGACAGCGGCAACGATTCGCCCGCCGCGCTGCAATTCGAGGAAATGCCCTCGATCATCGGACTATTCTTGCGGATCTGCTCCACCCAGCCCGCTGCCAGCATAGCCAGCAACGCGAACACGAGTCCAGCGCCAACCTTCCGCAGCAGCGTCGGGTAGATGCCCATCTTGGTCAGCAAAGGGTACAGCAGGCGGTCGAACACCGGGATGAAGATCAGAATCACGCCCGAGTCCACGACGTTGAGCATCGCAGACGACAGCAGCACACCGTCACTGCCTTTCACCCGCAAGTCCATCTGACAGCCCTGTACGACGAAGTTGGAGTTCATCTGGCCGTACACGGCCCAGAAGATAATGATAATGCCCAAATACGGGGCGAGCCGTACCACCTGCGCCGCATCCTGTACTTCCTGGAACGAGAACGACCCTCCATTCGTGCGCGTCGCCAGTCTCAGCCAGTCCGTGGCAGCTCCAGAGAATATGAGAACAAACGTGCCGTATGCCACAGCGCCCGCACCGACCAGCGCCACCACGAGGTGCGTGAAATCATCCTGGATAAAGTACGACACGGTCGTCAACACGATGCCGGGGATGAACGCCAACCCTCCACTGAGCACAAGTTTGCCACGACTCGAGCGCGCTCCGGCCTCAATCAGCACAGAAAAGAACTTGCTGAGGGCGCTGCCCTTGGGCGGCACGCGGCGGTACCGTCCCTTTCCGGCGTAGAACACCAGCGCCGCCAGCACGAAGGCCGCGGACGGGATGGCGAACGACGCGAAGAAGCCGAAGTCCGCCGAGATGTAGGGCGGGAGGCCGTTCACCGCCAAGTTCGTCAGCACGCCGTAGCTGAACGTCGCCCCCACGTTAATCGCCCAGTAGAACCAGTTGAAGAAGCTGTCCTTCTCGGCGCGTTGCGCGGGGATGTCCACGTCGAACTGATCCGCTCCCAGCACCACGACGTTGGGCTTGATGCCTCCCGCTCCGAAGCCGACGCCGCCGAAGAGCCCCAGCATGAACAGCGGCAGTGACGACACAGCCGGCAGCGATGCAAACACGCAGAGCGCGAGCCCCGCGATGTACAGCAGGCAGAAGACCACGATGGTACTGAAGCGCCCCAGGTACCGGTCCGCCACGTACGCGCCCAGCAGCGGCGTCAGGTACGACAGCGACGTGAAGGTCGAGTTGAGCTCCGTGGCCAGCACGGTGCTGAGCCCCAGGTTGCGGTGGAAGAAGATGGGCAGCGACCCGGAGAGGCCGTAGTAGGCCAGCCGCTCGCAGAACTCGGTCACGAGGATGAAGGAGCAGACGCTCACGATCACGGAGCGGTACTGCGGGCGGGCCGGGCTGGAGCTCCGCTCCGACTGCTTGGTGGGGAGCAGACTCGCCTTCTCGCCGGCATTGGGGCGCTCCTGCAGCGAGCGCTCGCCTGTGTGCGGCGCCATTGCTGCCACCGGGTCGATTGAGTCGGTGGACTTGCGCTCTCGGCCGCAGATTGGCAAATGAGACTTTCCTGGTTGTTGCCCAATATTTTTGACTCACCCGATGCCAACTGAAGCAATTTTGTAACGGCTGAGAGCATACAATTTTCAAGTGTTCTGGGAGCTGTGGTAGAGACCCTGTGACGCACAGTTAAACACCAATCAGAGGAGTGGATCTATTTTTAGGACAACTTCAACTTTGAATGATCTCTCAAACAATGTGCCGCCCGTGGGATCACAACTCCTTGGTGCCCGTCGAACTGGTAAGACGTACGCTTGCGCCGTCACGAAGATGCAGGTACTCAAGTATAGGAAATGTCGGCAATCAGCATCTGACCGATTGAGCAAAAGACTGCACGTACAGTACTCTTCGCTTCGGAATCCGAAGTTCGGATGCCCACTATCTCTGCAATCTACAGTGTTTGCGCTAGGGGCAAATGACAGGCCGAGATCAGCGCTTGTAAGGTGAAGACGCAAGTATTATTGGGGCGAAGCCCCCCCCCCCCCCGCCCGCTCTGTTTTATCGCTCTGATTTGCTTTCTTTCGATGAATTTATGGATAGGGCTAGGGAAAGGTTTAATGGTTGCCTCTCCCGGGGCAAAAATGCTGCATTTTACCTCTGTATAAGATCCTTTGAGGCTCAATGTCCGACTGTTCCGAGTGACTATTCATAGCAGCTCAGGGATTTAGCCTTCAGAAAAGGGTTTGAAGTTCATTAAACTGAGGCCCGTCTTTTAGGAGGCCTCAAATATAGCATCTATGGGCCGTAGGTTCTGGAAAGTGGATTTGGCTTAAACCTGCGTTATTTTAGCTAAATGGTTACTCTGTTTTGCTGAATTATCGACCCTGTTTTAGCGTCGGGTAAGTGCGCTTGTTGTTGAAGGTCTGCTTAGAATAGCTCTGCTGCTTTGGCTATTGCTATTGCATGCCTCCCACTTCGAAGCAATGGCCTTGACCACCGGCCGAGTGGGTCTATGGGCGTGTCCATCTGGGGCTCGGGAGGTGCTAGCAGGCTGGTGCTTGTGTCCAGCGGCAGCAGAGCAGCTCTCAGACGACGTGGGGGTCTCTTTGGCAGCTCGCACGTCCAATGGAGCCAGCAACTTTTAAATGATGGGCATCTGGTTATTGCTGGCCGTGAAGGGTGTCTCATTAAATGGTACCTCGTTAGGTTTCCCAAAGAAATTGACAAAAAAAGCACTGGCCAACCTATTTGTGCGGGGGTAAGATAATCCGAGACTTCCAGGGCTCGGCAACGATTAAGTAGTGCACTGAAGGAAAATATCAGGTTTTTAAAATCAATCTGAGTACGCTGAATATATATAGGGATTTCAATGGTTGTACTTTTGAAAACGTATCGGCGTTGTAATAACACTAGGAAATTGGGCAGCAAATCGAATAATGTTTGTTTTTTTAAGCTATTAAAAAAGCAACACTTGCATTAGCAATCATTTCGTGGCCAGTTGGTATCCCCGAGTTGACGTGTATTGTGCCTCTCAGTCTTTTTGTGCCGCTTTTTGTTGAGGATTGAGGCTCTATACTACTTGCAAGAGGGCGGAATAACAAAAGATTATATAGCTAAGGACCGCAAAACCGACCTTGCAATTGATGCAGCTTTATACAAAGCAGCTATCTTCAAAGTACACAACAGTTACGATAAAAGAAAGGGGAAATTCCAAAATACGTCCGTTTTATTAAAGTAATTCCGTAATGCGTCCGTGCCGTATAAATATGTACCGTAGTCACCCTTATTATTAGGACGTGTACGTTTGGCACACACTCGCACTCAGACCAAGCCCAAGCCGTAGAAGCGGCCGCCGTGGATCTTCGGCGCCATGCCTCTCGAGTCTCCTCCTCACCTTCGCGGCTGCTGCGACGGGCGTGTCCGCTGGCTCCCCGCTGCAAACCGACACGCATACGACTCTGTTCATCATCTACACCATCAACGCCGTGTCGGACAACTCGACCGAGCACCCGGATACCACCACGGGCTTCGTGTCGGCGCTCACGCTCAACAGCGACGGCACGCTCAAGCTGTTCAACACGCTCGAGACGCACGGCGGATCCCCACGAACATCTCGCTGAGCCCCGACGCGGACTTCCTAGTGGTCTCCAACTATGCCGGCAGCCTCTCCATGTTCCCGCTGAACGCCGACGGCTCGTAAAGCGATCCTGGATTCGCATCGCAAATCGCCGAAAGCCGTGGAATGAGCTTGGAGTAGCTCGTCAAGCCACTTTCAACAGATAATGCCTTGAAATGCGCAACTGCGGTGTGTGCCTGTTTGTACCCAACACGGACTCCATGGTCTTCACGAGCGCGCGATATGACGTGTTGGGGCTTCAAATCGGTTTCATAGCGTGCGGCTTCTTCTGCTACTTTTAATAGCCAGTTTCCTTTCACTTGGGGCAAGCTTGCAACCGCGCAGGAATGCTCTAGTTGGACCGACGAGACGCGTACCACACCAGCAGAGTCGATACGCGCGTTAATAAAATACGCGCACGTGGCATCCTTGCACACCACCTTCATCTTCTCCTTGTTGTTCTGTGCGTAGCATGGTGAACGACAGTCGCGAACGAACAGCTCCGCTACCGCCAGCTTAAAATCCGCCTTACTCAAGAAGCGCTGTTGTTTCTCCATCGAAGAACTCAAAGTGTCGCTCCGAAACCATTTTGGTAGGCTCATCGGTATAAATAGATTGGTAGTTGCGTTTTGGCTACATGGTACATAATGGCTACGCAAACCAAAAGGATACACGTCCTAATAATAAGGGTGACTACGGTACATATTTATACGGCACGGACGCATTACGGAATTACTTTAATAAAACGGACGTATTTTGGAATTTCCCCTAAAAGAAATCGATGAGACTATCAACACTGGTGGATAGCTCCAAGAAAGCCATTTAATCTATGTTCCAGCTTTGAGAACCCTCAAAATTTCTCCCCATATTCTGTCAGTCATCGCCAGGATATTGGTAGAGGTCAGCGCATGAGGCATGCGTGTGCAGTATTGATACACAACATCGATACGCTCGGTTACAGGTCAACTAAAATGAAATTTGACGACGAATTAAATGATTTCTCGTCATACCAGGCTCTTGAGCTTTCTAGTAGAGGGGGGGGGGGGGGGCATCGCGAAATTTTGTGTAGAGCACAACATTTAGTGTCGCCCCAAATTAGCAGCGAGCTCAGCTAGTAATAGCCACTTATCCGTGCAGTTCTCGTTTAGTATCAACACAGAACGACGAGCCAACCTTGCCTTAGCAGCACACGCAAGGCTACCCGAATATGAAGCTCACCGGAGCTCCGTAAGCGATTACTGTACTAGTTTGAAGTACTGACGTTTTATTAGGCTAATACTACTCGTAGCTAACTGCTTTCTGCATCTTTGATGCTCTTCCTCGTCGGGAGGGAATTTGGTAACACGAAGCTCTGACGGCGTCTTCTCTCGCCTCAGAGGATGAAGTACTCGAGCAGCCAAATGTCTTCGGGCCCCAAGCTACCGGCACTCTCTTGCAAACGCATCGACGCTGGGGTCGTAATCGGGGACATTGGGGACAAACACTGCGGGGCCCAGTTGACCGACGACACGTCAAAGTCGACGGCCGTGGGGCTCGTGGACTCGTGGGCCTTCTCCTGGTCTTCATCCATCGACGATGGGCTCGCGAAGATCGACATGCTCTCGTACTCGTCAATCCGCGGCGCGACGATCGCAGCGAGCGGAGACCAACACAGCGCGTGGCTGCGCTCTTGAGTGACCGACACGACCTGATGCTGCTGCTGTTGCTGTTGCTGCTTTTTCTGCATCTTCTCGCGCTGCGCCTGACGCTTCTTGGCGCGGTCGTGGCGGCACTTCATGTCGCTGCGCTTCTTGGTGCGGTTCTGCTGGTTGCGGTGGTACTCGCAGAGCAGCAGCAGCGTGCCGTTCGCCTTGACTGCGCGCGTGTTTGGGCAGCGGCCCGTCTTGTACCGACAGCGCGTGGACGGCGAGCTGGCTGGTAAGGTCGCCACCATGGTCGCATCACCATTACTCTGCATGTTTGAGGTGTTATCCTAGCTGATTAATTAAAGCGGTCGTCAGCCAAGCCTGGAAATCTCGGAATGGCCTTGAACGGCCCTTGTGGAAAGCCAAGCGCCAACGTGAAACACATCGGCCCCCACCGTAGAATTCCAGACGTCAGAATAAATAGCTTTACCATGGCCGTTGCGGCAAAGCAAGCTGTGGGATTGTTAAAAGCGACCATGGGACGGCCAGCGGGCGGGTCAGTAAATATAGAGCCTTGCCTTGGGATGGTTCTTATGAGACTGTAGTTTTCACTTGTGTGGATGTTGCCAAGAGGCAACGCACGCATGCGCGGTTATGAAACGAACTCGCTTTTGGGGCTATTGACGCCAGAACAAGACTGATGTCACTTCCATTCTAATGAGCCTGGCATCAAGTTGGGAATGCTCAACGCCCCCCAGCATCGCACAAATAACCCGTCAAAGCGGGGGCATCGGATTTCAAACGGAATTCCTACAGCTTCGTCCGAGGCTTTTGAGCCCCCCAAAGACAAGTTCTTCTTATCACTATCAGAGCCATTCCTAACCATACACACATCAACGAGCGCTGTGTTCGTCTTGAGTCACTTGAACAGTCATAAGACGCACGCCAGGCCGGATACAGCAACTCCAGACTCGACACTCGTTGATGATTGTCGGGGCGTTAGCGTTGCACACCATGCTAGCCGAAACGCATTCTTGTCCCAGGCAAAACCAACCTGCATTTTAGTTTGCGCTCAGCAATCAGTGGAGTGTTGCGTTTGCAGGATCCCCTGAAAAACTATAAATGCAAAGGTCACTAGGGCCCCAAGTGTGCGCGTTTGCTGGACTGGTTTGACGTTTGTCATCAGCAGAGCCGTCATCAAAGGACTGGCGACTAGCCCTCGGGAAGATCGTAGGAGGTGTATTTACAACGAGGAGGGGACAGCTCAGCATGCTACTGAGCAACGCATAAGTTACTACCCAAAAGATCATGGGGAATATTCAATTTAAAAACATCAAAAACTGTAAGTCGTCTTCCTACGCCATAGGTTTTAGTTATCCACGTAGAAGAAGGTCGAGTCTCGCGGCCGCGAGACGTCCGTGGCTTCAGATGCTCGGCTCATGTTGCTGCGGCGTTGGTGTGCTTCGGAAGACACTTCACTGAGCACGCGGTGCAGCTCGATGGGGTCGCACGTACGGCGGATCTCGTCGTTGTAGGCTCCGTTCAGCGGGTCGTACAGGCCCAGCAGACAGGAGAAGAAGCGGTCGTGGTTCACGTGCTGCATCATGAGGCAGCACGTGGAGAACGGCACCTTGCCCAGCTTGTTCTTGTCCATGTACCGGAAGATGAGCCCCGAGTACGGCAGCAGCTCGGACGGGTGCTTGCACAACCAGGCGGCGAGAAGCTGGATCAGTTCGGGCTCAGCCAGGTGGCCATCGTCGTCCACGTCGTGCTTTTCGAACAAAGCGCGCAGCCGCTGAACGTACTCAAGCTGCGAGGGCGGGGCAGCGGGGGTGGCCGTCAGGTGCTGGATCTGCTTAAGTCGCAGGTAACCAGAGCTTCGAATGGAGGCGGGCGTCTTGTCGACTTGCATCACCAAGTAGCGCACGCAGAAGCTCACGTGCTCCAGCACCACAAACAGCACGATCTGGTACATGCGCCAGCCCGGCGTGTCACTTTCGTTTACGCACTCGCTTGGGTCGGCCGTGTCGTCCGGGTCGATTGTACCGAAGGGAATCATGTAGGCATTGCTGAACGTGAAGTTGCAGTCCGTTTGAAAGTACCCGTAGTGGTAGACCACCACAAAAGCTGAGACTACCGTAACACCAATAATGTTAGCGTACGCGAGCACCGTAGCCCACTCGCCAATCGATGTGTCGCGCCGTGGCATTGGTCTCCGGTTTGCGAACAGAAGGCGGAACGCATCACCTCGCACCTCCAGAACGTTGTTGAAGAAAGCAGGGAACGGCAACAGCGGCCACACCACCGTGAACATCATCACGTACGAGAACTGGATACACGCGTCCAGGTAATCCAGCACCGGATCAAAGATCGGGAGCTTCACTTCGGCCAGGATTTCGTACGCTGAGTACTTGTTCGAGTCGTCCGACATGGGCAACACATTCACGAAGAAGCCCGTGTCCTTCTGCACCAACTGTGCTAGACGAGTCGACGTCAAGTTGGTGACTGATGCACCGTCATCCTTGGCTGCGCGATTACTCTGTCCGCTGATAGCACTCGCGGTCCCCTGTGAGCTAAAATCCGTAGCGGCCTGCGTGGACTCTCGCTGATTATTCGCAAAGCGGAAGCACCGCGACAGGTGCTGCACGCACCATGTGAAGGGGGACGCCTGGCGACAACCGATCGAGGGACGACCACGAAGCTTGCGAAGTAGATACGGGGCGATCGTCTCCAGAAGCATGTTCAGGAATTGCGTGACCACTAAAGGAGTAACGAACAGTGTGTCGAGCGTGAGAAGGTTTGGGTTCCAGTCGTACGGCGCCAGCGCACCAAGCCCAATCTTGTGGAAGAGCTTCAGGATCGTATCACCAAACGGCAGGTAGACAAACGAGATGAAGAGGAACCAGAAGAACCAATTACTCCACACGAAGACGAAGCGACGGTGGATCAGCCGGTTTTCGTGGTCGGATTTCTTCGCGTAGTTTTCCCACTGCACGAACTTCTCCGACATCCAGTTGAAGAGCTCGAAGAAAATGATGTCAATCAGCAAACCCAGAATAATACCCTGGATCAGGATATACACCCACCGATCCGTACCCAGAGCCGAATTGGTCGAGTTGAAGCACGTAATAAACCAGATGCACGCGTACGACGCGTCATCGGTATCACCGTTGCAAGCGTCACAAGTCGGTGCATTCTTAGCGTATACATACCACTGGATGAACGGCACGAGACACACGCACTGGATGAAGGCGCACACAAGCACGAAGCAGAACATCGTCAGCTGGATCCAGTGGTTCTTGCGCTGCTTGGGGATCTTCTCCATTTCGTGCGTAAGCTGGTTCTTCACCCACGTGTACTTGAATCCCGGGTTGTCATCGTTACGCTCGTATACCGTGTTCTTGTACTTGGTCAGGTTCCACTTCTCCACAAGCAAGCGCGTCTCACGAGCCCAACACACCAGGAAAGACGGACCCCAGAAGCAAACCACGAAAACTCCAATAACTGCCAACCCTTCCACGTACTGTTTCCACAGCGGCGTAGTCGTGAAGCGGAAGCACAAGTAGTAGAACAAACACGCGACCGTGAGCGGCACCAAGTGCTTGGTGTAGATGTGCATGAAGGCAAACAGGAACGCCACGCGCTCTCCGAAGTGCAGACGCAGCTCCTCAACGGCCCAACGATCACTGTTACCCGCTGCAGCCTTGCGCACGTTCAAGTCGAACGTCCGCTTGCGATACTCGTCGAAAAACTTCCTGTTGAACGCGCGGTCGTGCAGCGGGAAGCATTCGACGATGATATCGTTGACAGTGAGCTCCTTGTTCACGTCGATCACCCACTCCTCCTTGTCGTAGTCCTTGAACGCGTTCTTAATAATGTTGTGCGTGAGCTGCAGCTCCAGTGCCGGCGAGAAGCACATCTCCTTCAACGAGTCCAGCGACTCCTCCGCCAATCGGCCGAGCGCGTCGCCGCGCTTGATCGACAGCTCGTCCAGTTCACGCTTGAACTCGTGCAGCAACAAGTCCGGGTTCTTCTTTGGGTCGATGAGGATGCACAGGTTCCTGGCCACGTCTTCTTCCTGGCTGTTCGGGTCGCGCTTGCTACGCACGCCGCGCTGGTCCTCCAGATAGTTATCATACAACGCATTATCCAGCAGCACCACCCCGAGTCCGGCCTGGATCAATCTCCTCACGCACTTCTGCTGTAGCGCGCTCACTTGCTGCGGCAGGTCCCTCCTGATGGACGCCGCGGACCTGGACGGGAATCGGCGCTTCAGTAGATGGAAGATCTGCTCCGTGTGCTTGAGTACAATGGCGAACGTGTACTTCTGCGACTCCTCGATGGACACGTGGGGCGCGCCGTTCATGAAGTAGTGCATGGCGTCCAGCGGCGTCTTCTCGCACTCCCCGCTCTCCATATCGTCGCCATAATCTCCGTCCCCTTGGCGCGCGAGTCCCCCCTTACGGGTAGACCGCCCCTGCTCCGTCTGGAACACTTGCAGCGCGAAGCTGGGCTCCCCCACCTCCGTCAGCACCGCGCCCTTGCGCTCCGATATGTGGGACACGCCGCTCTTGGTGCGCATGCGCGGCGCCGAGTGCACCGTGCTGGGCGCGGGCGACTGCGGCGCGTAGTACACGTCAAACGCCGCGTCCTTGCTCTCGAAGACGCGCGCGCTGCTGCTGCTCTTGCCCTTGCTCTGTCGGTCCTTCTTGCGCCACGCGCCGCGCTTGCTCCGGTTGGTCTCGTCGGCCAGCGGCGTCACGCCGGCCTTGCTCGTCTCCTCGGGCGCGTGGTAGTCGTCGAGGGTGGGCAGGCTGCTGCGGTCCTCGTCGAAGCCGCCGATGGGCGGGTACTTGAGCCGCGCGCTCGTGGTCTTGCGCGCACGCAGCAGCCAGTCGGACGCGGGTGCCGACTGCGCCGACGCCAGCGAGTGGTGCGACACGAGGCTAGAGCGGTGGCTCTCGGCGCCGTCCGTGTCGTCCGACGGCCGGCGCCGCAGCTCCACGGCCTGCACGCGCGAGCGCAGCGCCTGCTCCTGCTGGGCGGCGGCCAGCGCCGCGTCCACCTCCTCGTCGAGCGTCATGGCCGAGGGCGTGGGCGTCGCGCGCAGAGACGCCGGCGCCGAGTCGGCGGCGTCCGCCCGCGTCGCCATTCTCGGACTATGGAGGCGATTTGGCTATGAAGTATAAGGGCCCGGCTGTTGGACATCTTGGAACGAGGGAGTCGGTACAAAATCACATAAATCAGTGTATTTTGATGCTGAGATTTGTCGAAATCATGGGAGATGCTGGAACCACTCAGTGGTCTCAAGTGAAAAATCACTGATTTATGACAAATCCTCGGAAGTCAGTGAAAGGCAACTTGTTCAGCTGCCCCGGCATGTAGCTGATGTTTCTGTGCTGATGGCACCCACTCGGGGGCCGTATTTTCCCGCCGTAACGACAGCCGTAACGACACCTTGGTTTCGAGCTCACCTCGAAGATCGGTGGGTGGTAAGGCAAGGCAAGGCAAGGCAAGGCAAAGCGCTATGCAGCATTGCTGTGTAGCTGAACCCGTGGTGACCGAGTGGATGGCTTCAGGCCTGTCGTGGCGAGAGCTGATTGGCGACGGTGCTGAGCGAGGACCCAAGACATGCATGCCCGCGTCCGGTCTTTGGGGGCCGCGAGGATTACTCCAGCGCGCAGGACCACGGACCAGACGCGCGGTAAGCGCTACGCTACCGTACATGCAGCTGAAGCGAGCACATCCATATCCAGTCGCAGGATACCGAGTCAAACGTGCATGGCTGGATATCCGTGCTCGTTGCAGCGTGCAAATGCGCGTGTGACAGCATTGCCACGTTGATCATCACACGAAATGCCTTATCATGTTGTCCACTTGTCAAACTTAACATTCTCGGTAAAGTACGACACCATGTGCGACTTGCTCTCGTGAAGACTGTTGCTTGCTTTACAGCCCTGCACTACCGAAATCAGAGCTGTGGGGTCCATGATGATATAATGCATTGCTTGAGGTGGGTTGAGCACGCTGCTCACGGTTGTTCTGTCAGCAGAGGCTGGTCAACAAGAGTTGCAGGGTTTGAGATTTTGTTTGACACAAAATGACACGAACGTGCTGGTCAACAATGCAGGCACTTTCAGAGTTGTCTACCGGTAAATTGATACACTGCCCACAGTTTGCTGGAGTTGCCCACGGGATACGCTGCATGTATTGAGTGCTAGCACGCATTATGCTACGCTGCTGTGCAATACTCTTGGAGCTTGCGCCACACGTGATTTTAAGCTTAAGCTGCGAGAGAGTTGAAAAAAAAAACTCTTCGATGGATCCGGTCAGAGTGGCCATCTCCAATAATATAAGAACAGATCCTCTCCCGGGCTGGTACTCCTTGTTAATAACGGTTAATAACAACTTGACGGTCTCCGACACGTCCGACACGTCAGTTAACGATGGCGGCGGCGCTGGAGATCCACCGCGCGCGGCGGTGCGAGTTCACGCGCGTGTGGGCGGCGGACGCCTCCGCCACCAACAGCCTCACGGCGCTGCAGCAGCAGGCGGGCACGGCGTGGGAGCCTTCGCGCGCGTCCGCCGTGTCGCTGGCTAACGGGGCCCTCGAGCTGTCGGCGGACGCGTCGCTCCAAATCTCCGTCGCAATGGGCGGCAACCAGACGCTGCATCGCGTCGCATTGAGGACGCAATGGCCAAAGGTAGACACTTGTAATAGTATTGCAGCAATGTAGCGTTCTGAGATGGACACAGTTCTATAAAGTGTCCATTTAGCAACAATTATTGACAACTTTTTTTGTTTTTAATGGTTCCTTTTAGGCTGGACAAGCGACGCTGAGTGTGCAGCTGCCAGTGCTCGATGGACTGAAGATGGTCGTGGGCTCGGCGCCTGCGGACGCGGAGAAGAACGAGGTCTTTGTCGGGTCCTCGCAGAACACGTCGATTGTTGCCGAGCTGCCGTGCGTGACGGTGCGTTAGACAAGGACGGAGAACTTGGTGGCGTTGAAGAGAAGAGCTGATGCATTTACTATTGGTTTGTGTAGGATGTGGCGGACGCTTTCCACGACGTGGAGTTTGTGTGGGATGACGAGTGGATGCGGTGGTATGTGGACGAAGTTCTGCTGCTGGAGGAATTTATCCACGAGGTGGAAGAGGAGAGAAGTGCGAGCAGCGGTGAAGGCAACGTCATCGTGGAGTTAGCAGTAAAGGGGGACGAGAAAGGTGGCAATGGGGCGAAGCTGGCGGTGCAGCGGATCGAGTTGAGCTCGGCAGACGCGTCGGACCCGTTGTGCGCGCCGCAGCATCCGACCTCGAGCAATTGCCGAGCGCAAGAGTGTAAGTTAACAGTCACGTTGTGGGTGAGTGTGGGGCGGTTTACTTACCTGTGGCGTTGATATTGCGATGCACAGCGTTTTCACCGCGACTTGGGTCGGTTCAGGGCTCGCTGTCGGTAGACGAAGTGGAGTCCTTCATCAACGAGATAGCCGAAGCGTTTCCTCTCATCACAAAGGTGGACGTGCTCGGCCAGTCAGTGGAAAAGCGGCCTCTGCGCGCTCTGTGCTTGGGCGCATGCCACGTTGCTGAAGGCGAGCACGTCCCACAAGCGCTTTACACTGGCATGCACCACGCTCGCGAGGTAATTTACCCCGTTTTGCTTTGAACGCAATACCTTGACCCATAGCTGGACTAACAATTTCTCTACTTTATGGTACTCACACTGGTATGCTTCTCCGCTGGCAGCCAGTCTCGATGATGGTAGGCTGAATATCTTGATGCAAACTGTATGAGCTGTACGCACTAATTGACACTTTACTGGCTGTTTGAATCTAGAACTTGGTGTACACAATCGACATATTGACAACAGACTATCGCAATGGAGACCTGGCGGCGTTGGAGCTGCTGTCGTCACGCCAACTCTGGTTCATACTGGTAGTGAACCCTGACGGCTACGCGCACAACGAAATGATGCGCGTGTGGGAGCACAACAACATGGGCCAGCGGAAGAGTGCAGCGCCGACTTGCGACAAAAGCCCACCCGACGCAGGTGTTGACCTCAACCGTAACTACGACGTCTGCTTCGCGATCAACAGCAAGGGCAGCAGCAACGACCCCTGTGGTGATGACTACAATGGGCCGACCGCCTTCTCGGAGCCGGAGACGCAAGCTGTGCGCGATCTGGTGGAGCGCAACACCTCCGACTTCAGCGTGGCCCTCAATTACCACTCCTTTGGCAAGTACTTCAACCTCCCATTCGCTTGCCAGGATGAAGGTACGCCTACAGAGCCGAACAACGCGGTATTTGTGGCGCTGGCTCGCGAGCTGGCGCACTTCAACGGGTTCGGCTATGGTCAGTCGTGGAAGGAGAGCAACTTGTACACCGTGAACGGCGAGACGAGCGACTGGATGTGGCAGGCGCACGGTATTTTCGCCATGTCCCCCGAAGTGGGGCCAGCGTTTGAGGTGTCATCTGTCCCCGGGTTTTGGCCACCGTGTGAAGACGTCCCTGAACTGTCAGCTGAGCTTCACTACACGAACCTTCAGCTCGCGCGCATGGCAGGACCCGTGTATTCGTTGGCAGTGAAGGGCGTGCAGTTGGGAGCGATCGCGGATGGCGACTCGATGTCTTCATTCTTGTCTGTGGAGGTGGCAGTCTCGAGCAGCGGACTGCGACCTGCGTCTGCGGAGTTGCTGGGGTCTGTTCATGTGAACGGAACGGATGCCAGTGACGCTGTGCATCTTGAGCTCAAGGCTGAACCGGAGGGGCTTACTCCACGTGCGACTGAGGCGATTTATACGCTGACGATTCCTCATTTTGGCGACGATTTCCACCAATCTATGAAAGAGATTGATGCGCTGTACTTGGTTGTGCGGGATACTTTCAGCTGTCATCTCTTCCGCGTCGGTACGTTCTGCGGTGATGCATTGCATGCAGGAACATGCTAAGACCTAACGTGTTTTCTATTGATTCGTGTGCACTTCTAGCTGTTCATTTCGATACTGCTGCCGAGAAGACAAACCTACCGAACTTTCAAACGTGGACAGCACTTCCGCTGCCCCGTTGTGGAACCTGTGCGCGATTTGGTGTCCCGATAACCACCGGTGGATCTAAAGAGGAAGCCAGCACCTCTCCGATCTGCTCAGAAATGGAAGACGTGGTCGTCTTGCAGTCCGTTCGTACTCGAGATATCGGCTTGTCGACGACTTCTGGGTCATCAGGCCCCACCGCTATCGGCTCCGCGACCCCTGCTGCATCCGTACCAGCTCCTACCATTGGCTCCACTGCCACCGCTCCCAACGCCAATGTCAGCTCCAGCGGCAGCATGTCAGCGGGGACGACTAGCGAGCAGCGAGCGTCGATTCCATCACCCATCTTGCCCTCGTCTGTGTCGTGGTCGGGTCCAGTTGCGATGGCAGCCTTGGCGGGCGTCGTGTTACTTGTGGTGGTCGTGCTCTTCTTCCGTCGTCGTCGCCGGAGACAGAAGCCTGCGAGGACCAAGGCGGCGTCAGGCGTCCAGAAGAGACGCAGCAACGTGCAGTACTCGCGCATCGGTGAAGACCCCAACTCTCCTGCAGCAGGCGACAAGCAACTCAACTACGAAGATGACGACGAAGAGTTTGATTTACTGGACGCTGAATGTGGAGAGAGCGGCTTCTCCTCGCATGATGAGGACGTGGTGGTGTCCAAGGATCGTGCAACGTCTCCGCGTAGAATGTCGAAGGCAGTGCGTTCGTCTGGCGAAGAAGTGGTCTGGAAGCTGGAGGGTTGACGCGGTGGAGTGATGGATGATAACGTGTTGTGCTGAGTATTCGGGACTCTGATCTTGTCGGCTATATTTTGCCTTGTTGCCTTCAACTCAGGTTTGCAAGACACAACAAGAACGGTGCCATCTTATTCTAAGGATATCCTCTAACCTCTCCCTCTGCTTTAATCATGCTTGGCTAGATCGATGACCCCGCAGTACACGCCGCGGTGGCATATGCATCGGGCTCACCGAGCTGTCCTGATGCCATGGAGGCAGAGGATTGCAGGGAGTATCGAGTACAAGGACGAACTGCGGTCTAGAGCTACGACTGCGTAGCCAGCATCAGCGAGGACTACTCAGGGCGGATGGGCTGCTTCAATCTCACACCACATTGCAATCTACCAGATCAACAAGACACCTTCAAGCAAGCCGACTCCTCTCCTCCAGCCCCTCGCAGCTTTCGCGGCAGCTCAAGCCCATTACAAGCCCATGCTACCCGCCAGTCGCTACTTCACGCTGCTGCTAATGGCACTCTCCGTCTCGGCCACGACGGCGGGGTACTCCTCTTCCTGCCAGAACACGCTGGGTGGTTCATACTCGACCGCGATCACGACGTACCCCGGTCTGAAGGACAGCATCGAGCTCATATCGAAACAAGCCGTGGCTCAGTGGTACACCGATCGCGTTTCGGACACTTCAGCGCTGGCCAAGACGGTCGTGCTTCCAGTCTGCAGCGATGCGAACCAAGCCACCACTCCACCGACCGTTGTTGTCTGTGGACTCCCCCAAAAGGACTGCGCCCACGGGTTCTCGACCGCCGGATCCAACGCCAACAACGTCGACTATCGCGCATTCCTCCAGCAACTCGCGGACGCTGCAGGCAGCCAGCAAGTTGTGTACATCCTGGAGCCTGATGCGATCGGTCTTCTCGCTGACGGAGGCTGCGGCAACGCCAAAGGGTACGCCGAGAACCTCGGAGTGGCGATGGACATCCTCTCGCAGAACCCCAACGCTGAAATCTACCTGGATGTTGGCTACTGGACGCTGTCCGACGACGATCAGGCTGCTGCTGTCGCGAAGATCGTCAACGCTGTGGACCCCAACTGCAAGTGCAAGGGCATCTCGCTAAACACGTCGAACTATCGCTCTAACGCCGAGATGGCGGCGACGTGCGAGCGGTTCGCCAAAGCCAGCGGGCGCGAGTACAAGTGCATTGTGGACACGTCACGCAACTTCGTGAGTCCTTCTAGCACTGAGTGGTGCAATGCAAACTGGGCTGGCATCGGTGAGCTGCCCACGACCCACACCGGCTCCGAGTACGTGAGTCGCTACGTGTGGGTCAAGCCTCCTGGCGAGAGCGACGGTCAATGCACAGGCCAATCCGACCAGGCACTCCGCGGACCTGATGCTGGCGTCTTCTTCCCCGATCACTTTGTGCAGCTCTGGAACAACGGTGCGTTCGTCCAGAAGCTCGGAATGGCCCCCATCAGCGTCGCTGGCAACAGTACGAGCAATGCGACTTCGGACACGCCAACGCCGGTCCCGGAGCCAGTGGTGGTAGCACCAACCCCAGCGTCGACAACCACCGCGCCATCGACTGAGCAGCAGGAGGTCAAGATCACATCACTGGCATCACTTGATCTCTCGGACGAAGGCCTCGCTGGAGTTCATGCCGGTGGATGGTACTCGGACGACAACGACGATATCACCGGAGCCCCAGCGAGTTCGCCGACGACTCCCACGCCGACAACTTCAGCTCCAGTGGTGGTTGATGTTGAGTCTCCTCACATGACGGTGGTGGTGGATGTTGTTCCGGAGGAATACGCTGTGGATGAGGACGCTGATTTCACCAGAGTGGGCGGCGATGACGACGCGAATGAAGAAGCTGTAGGACGCATCCGCACGCGCAAAGCATGCGAGTAAGTAAGAAATATCCATCCTAGACGAAACCTGGCAGCGTAAGCCAGGCCACTCCAAGTAGAAATCTACTTGAGTAAACCAAAGTAAGTAAACCTCTGTGAGTCTGCTACCAAGTGAGCCGTCCAAAGCGCCCTTCGGCGGAGGCCGCCATCTCTTTGCGTCTGTCCAATGCGTTGAAGTCTTCAAATACACATAGGTAGGCCGAAGATAGCCATGCCATGAGATTGTGTGCGAGCAAACCGAAACGAATGCAGCCCCGCCCGGCGCGCCATTCCCCTTTGGAGCTGTCACCCAGCCAAGACATCCCCCACCTCTCCCCTGCTACCAAGAGGACACGACCACAGACCACAGACGGCAACCATGCAGCGTGACGAGTGCATCTACAACTTGATCCCCAAGGTGCGCGTGGAGCCTGTCAAGCCCGAGCGCTATCGTTCCAAGTTCGATCCAAACGTGCAGCCTACAGGGAGCACCTTCGGTGTGCGTGGCAAGACCAAGCTCGAGGGCGCAAACCTTGGCACGGCCCAGAGGATTGAGAAGCCTGCAAGTGCTCGCGGCTTCGGGCGTCTACCGGCCAAGCCCGACCCCAAGGCGTTCATCCGCAAGGGCGAACGTAGCGCCACCGCCGTCGTCTCCAAGAAACGTAAGTGAGCTTTACTGCCTCAGTACGTCTCGAGTTACCGACTAACCCGTGGTCCTTCGTTGCTCTGGTCTCCAGCGGGCAAGTTCAATTACCCAGGCGCGACAAGAGCCCCCGTAGTGAAGAGAGACGACAAGCCTATCATGGGGCTGAAATCCGCCAAGAACTTCATCACGGCCAACGCCGTCGAGACCATCCTCGCTGTACCCGGCAACCGCGCGCGCGTGAAGAACGAGCCGCCTCAGTACATGAAGAAGGAGGACTACGGCCAGGTGCCGCGGTACCTGAGCCAGGTGAAGGACGAGATCGAGCGCGAAAACTCCATGATCGAGGAGTTCGTGCGGCAGAACCACAACCTCATGGAGGAGGACAGTCGCGACCGCGTCGAGGCCATGGACGAGAGCGAGCGACTGGCGCTGGTAGACGCGCTCAAGTCCAAGTGGGACCACGTGAACGCCAAGTACCAGAAGCTCTGCCATAACGTCGTCTTCGACACGCTCGGCAAGGTGCGGCGAAAAGAGACCTTCGAGAAGGAGCTCACGCAGCTCGAGAAGGACATCCAGCTGCTCGAGAAGGGCCACGTCGTCATCAGCCAGAGCAACAACGACCGCTACTGATTCAATGAAAAAGTCAAAGTCGCCTTGGTCAGTCACCTCTTAGGCTCCCCCTTTGACACAGCAATATATTAACCTTCACCTCTGTTGTTCTGCTCGTTCGATCACGCGCTGGCTCGGAGTTGAGAGGGCGTCCCCGCTGCGAGCTTCTCCACCTCGTTGGCTGCTTCTTGGATACGATACACGAGTGACCGCAGCTCTTCCACTGAGCAGGTGAAGGACACCGTCTGGAGCCCCGAGGCGACTGCGCTGGGAGACTGCAGCTTCAGTTGCACGAAGTACAGCGGCTCGTGGACACTCCCCGCGCTACTGGAGCGCAGCACGTAGTCCAATCGCCACGACACATCCACCACGTGGGCGAAGTCGAAGCCTGCTCCAGTGCAGAAGTAAAGTAGCCAAGACAACAGAGCACGTAGGTTAGACGACCACCATTCCACTGAAAGTCAAAGTGGTCCACGTGCAGCAGCGTACTGGTATTCTCCAGCACGCACTCCACACTCGGCACGACGGCAGCAAGCACAGGAAGGAGCTTCGTCTGTAGTTCTTCGTCCTCCACTCCAAGAGCGAAGAGCTGCTGTCTGTTGAGCAACACGGCATAACATCAACGTAAGTATCAATTTAAAGAGTCTCAACGATGCGTGTGCAGTTCTACGCGCTCGTACCGTTGCTCCGCCGGCGTTCGGCTTCCTCCCTCTTTTGCGCACGTCGCCACGATAGCACACATGGCTACAAAGGCCTCGTTATTGCCCGGAAGATGCTGCTCGGCGGCGTTCGGACTGTTGGAGGAGTAGACGAGGTCTCCAGTCATTTCAGTAGCTGCGGCGGTCGCCAGGGACTGCAAAGCGGCAGACGGAAGCGAAGAGAGCCATTCGAGCGCCTGATGAGGCACCACACGCGCATCGCCGTCCAGGAAGGCGGCAACATCGCTCTCGAAGCCTCCGGCCATGAGTACGAATAGGTATTTGACACGCGATCCAGGAATGCGAGATTTGGTTTTTGACACGGATTACCATATGTGATATTCTCAGATATAGGATCAGATTGAAGTTAAAGTGTGTAGAAAATTTGGTTAATGGACAACAGATTTCGCCTTGAAGACGATACTACTACAGTAGAGAAGACTCCAGAGCATTTACAATACCAAACGTTTTATCTTTCATTCGTTGAGGATCCACGTTGCTGATACAGAAACAGCAAAAGCTCCATGAATGCGTGTTGCGAACGAATCCCCCAATGCAGTTTGAACGGGGAAACCTCGAGACGGACTGTCACCAGGCATTCAAGATACTTAAGTACATCTGAGCGCGCCGTTGTCTCAGTTGTTGAAAGCGTCCACGTACTTGCAGCGGGTCGCCCGAATTAACTAGCCAGAAGCCTAGACCTACTGTGAAAGTCCAAGTAAAGCAGTGATTCTAATAGCAAATACCTACAGGAAAACGGAAAAAGGGTTCTAGGCGCTCCACTAGAAACGTGTAAGGGATTGACAAACAACCATTGCTTTCTATTGAATTGGAACTTTTGACGCCGCACTAAAACAAATCAAAACATCTACATAATTTTCCCGTTGCGGAGCGACCCGCTCAGCTTAGGCGAAGGAGACGGAGCTGGTGGAGTACTGGCAGAGCGATCCCGAGGGCCCGGCGCCCAGCTTCTTGGGCTCGCCCGACGTGGAGCCCTGCGACCACGCGCAGACGTCGACCTTCTTGCCCTTGATCTTGATGTTGTCGAGCGTGGCCTGGTCGCCCCAGTTCTTGTTGACGGTGACGAGGCTGACCTTGCCATTGACGGCCAGCACGTTCTTGAGCGAGACCTTGCGGCCCTTGCCGCCGCACGTGCCGCAGGAGCGGTAGAGCTTGCCGAAGTCCTGGGCGTAGAAGCCCTCGATGGAGACGGAGCCCTGGCCGTTGTGCTGGATGACCTTGTCGTCGGCCGAGCGCGCGCCGCCGCCGATGACCCTGCTGACGCTGCCGGCGGAGCCGCCCTTGATGCTCAGCGCGTCCTCGCACACGTCCTCCCACCAGACGTTCTGGATGGTGCAGCCGCTCTGCTCGCAGTGCACGCCCTCCATTTGGTCCTTGCCGATGATGACGTTCTTGAGCGTGGCGCCGGGCTCCACCATGAACACGGCCGTCTGCCACCCGCTCTCCTTCTGGCCGCCGCACTTGACGTTCGAGCGCGCGTACGTCTTCATGCCGCCGTCGAACGTCGTGCCCTTCTTGACCGTGAACGGCTCCTTGTAGTAGACCGTGCCCTTGCTGGCGGGCCACTTGCCGTCGGGCATGGGGGCCGCCTCCGAGCGCATGGAGGCGCCCGAGGCCACGGTGGCGACAGCGGCCAGCGCGACGGTGACGACGGAGAAGGCGTTGACCATGGTTGGCAGTAGTGGAAGTAGCTGGTTGGTAGTCGGCAAGTGATCGCTTGGGTTGCTTGGTGGCTCTTGTTGTGGAGAGCGCGAATGGAATAATGAGGTGAGGAGGAGGAGGGCGGCGTGCACCCGCGTGCTCGCGCAGACTTTTGGCGGCGCTGATACGAGACCACCTGCGTGCATGGGGTAAACGGCGAAGCTAGCAGTGCAAATCCTGTCGTTGCGGTCTGTTGGTGTGGCCTTCGGATCCGCGGTGACAGATGCAGTGAGTGCAAACAGCAACGGTGACACCACTGTTGTAGAGAGAGGGGTACGTGTACTATACTGCAGATCGCTCGATAACCGGCAGGTCGAAAGCCGTACAATGGATGACCACCGCGGTTGCCCGCCACATGGGGCTTGCTTATAGTATTGTTGTTGCCTGACGTCCAGCTCTGCAAGGCGTCCACACGAGAGGGCGCCTTGATCCAGTTAATTCGTTGACGACGGAGCCGAAGTCGAATTGACTAACGAGACCTCCACACACAGTACTAACATACAAAAGGTTGAGCGTTGCGTTGGTGCAGCTTCTTATGTTGCACGGCATTCGATACTGGTACATCCTTGCCTCTGTCCAAGTTGCATCGATGGCGCTGCCCCGTTACAAGATACCGCCTGGTTAGCCGTGCCGCAGTGATGTGCACATCAGCGCGACTACAGCAACGCCGCTCGTTCGTTCGCGTTGGCGTCGGGGTCGAGCAGCAAAAGACCGGACAGCGGAATCTTCGTGTGATCGATCCGGGGGCAACAGCGACTGAGCTGCCGTGAAGTCTGTTGAGGCACAACTAAAAACTTGTGCTCGATAGCAAGACCTCCCACGCGTTTCTGTTGACCGCGCGCGCAGGGTAGCGGTCGGCAGGCCGGCAACAGCAGACGGGTTGCAGGCACGCCGAGTGTGAGGATATTGTCGATTTTCATGATAGCGAGTTGGATGATTGCAAGCGCAAGCGGCTGGACGGGTTGCGGCGTCGAGTATAGGCGCTAGATTTTTAAGCGGTGGTGGACGCACTCACCATGAACTGCTTTTCCATTTATCCTACAAAAAGCTGGGCGCTGGGCAGATGTAGTGATGGGTATTGTGTCGTAACGTAGTTTCAATTCAATAGAATGCACTAAATGTTTTCAATCGAAGAAATGGCTGTATGTACAATCGTCGCTAGTTCCATTGCCGTGTTTACCTATCTCTGGTCCAGAGATTCTGGATAAGAGTTTATAGTTTTACTTCGCCTCTGTTGTTGTAGGCATTTTTTTCACTGGGCATATTCTCCTTCACGCAGACCGTGTATTGATGGATCTACGGATCATCAACAACCCGCTCATGGGCTGATTGACGCTTTCGACAATCAAGGTGGCGCCGCGCTCAGATGCATCGCGATCTAGTTTTCGGTGGCAATCCGTCTCGAGCCTTTCGCCACCCGCGAACCGCATAATATCTTATGTCTTATGCTAACGTGCACGCGCTCACGGGAGGTTTATGCCATAACTCGCACCCCTGGGTAGTTTTGCGCGCGAATGAAAACACTTGGCGAGCAAGCTTCTACGGGCAATTTACTGAGACTCGGCCCTCTTCGCAGTTCTAGTATTTGGATGACCGACGCACTACACTACACTGGCTGTTGAAACCGTGCAGCGGCATTCTCTACCCGTAGGGTATCCCAGTTAATGGCGGACACGCAAGTCGCGCTGGGCCCCAATCGTCCACTTGGACACAATAACAGCAAATTGCTGAAATTGTTGAGTCTGTTACCCTTCCCGTCTCAAATCACAGTCGTGGATCGTGGGGGCAATTTCGCGAAGACCCCATGGTGGTTACTGCTAGGTACCGAGGTCACACCTCTTCGGATCGGTGTACACCTCATGTTGGCTTGTGGGGACTTTTGTTCTTTAGTCCCTTTAGTCGCTTAGTCGTTCGCTTAATCCGATCTAGCCTCCGCTGCTGAAGCAAACTGCATTCGGGTAGGCAATGGCCGGCACTCAGGATTCCTGGGAAACCTCGCACCGTGCACGTACAGTTTCCTCTTAATATGAGGAAAGATTATAAGCGTTGGTGAACGCACTCACCAACGCTTACAATCCAGTACATAGTCTCCAGACCGCAACCCGTCCAGCCGCTTGCGCTTGCAATCATCCAACTCGCTATCATGAAAATCGACAATATCCTCACACTCGGCGTGCCTGCAACCCGTCTGCTGTTGCCGGCCTGCCGACCGCTACCCTGCGCGCGCGGTCAACAGAAACGCGTGGGAGGTCTTGCTATCGAGCACAAGTTTTTAGTTGTGCCTCAACAGACTTCACGGCAGCTCAGTCGCTGTTCCCCCCGGATCGATCACACGAAGATTCCGCTGTCCGGTCTTTTGCTGCTCGACCCCGACGCCAACGCGAACGAACGAGCGGCGTTGCTGTAGTCGCGCTGATGTGCACATCACTGCGGCACGGCTAACCAGGCGGTATCTTGTAACGGGGCAGCGCCATCGATGCAACTTGGACAGAGGCAAGGATGTACCAGTATCGAATGCCGTGCAACATAAGAAGCTGCACCAACGCAACGCTCAACCTTTTGTATGTTAGTACTGTGTGTGGAGGTCTCGTTAGTCAATTCGACTTCGGCTCCGTCGTCAACGAATTAACTGGATCAAGGCGCCCTCTCGTGTGGACGCCTTGCAGAGCTGGACGTCAGGCAACAACAATACTATAAGCAAGCCCCATGTGGCGGGCAACCGCGGTGGTCATCCATTGTACGGCTTTCGACCTGCCGGTTATCGAGCGATCTGCAGTATAGTACACGTACCCCTCTCTCTACAACAGTGGTGTCACCGTTGCTGTTTGCACTCACTGCATCTGTCACCGCGGATCCGAAGGCCACACCAACAGACCGCAACGACAGGATTTGCACTGCTAGCTTCGCCGTTTACCCCATGCACGCAGGTGGTCTCGTATCAGCGCCGCCAAAAGTCTGCGCGAGCACGCGGGTGCACGCCGCCCTCCTCCTCCTCACCTCATTATTCCATTCGCGCTCTCCACAACAAGAGCCACCAAGCAACCCAAGCGATCACTTGCCGACTACCAACCAGCTACTTCCACTACTGCCAACCATGGTCAACGCCTTCTCCGTCGTCACCGTCGCGCTGGCCGCTGTCGCCACCGTGGCCTCGGGCGCCTCCATGCGCTCGGAGGCGGCCCCCATGCCCGACGGCAAGTGGCCCGCCAGCAAGGGCACGGTCTACTACAAGGAGCCGTTCACGGTCAAGAAGGGCACGACGTTCGACGGCGGCATGAAGACGTACGCGCGCTCGAACGTCAAGTGCGGCGGCCAGAAGGAGAGCGGGTGGCAGACGGCCGTGTTCATGGTGGAGCCCGGCGCCTGAGGGTCAGTCCGTGAGGATGACTAGTTTTCCGATAGGCGGTAAGAACCTGAGGCTGATGTAGCTATTAGTGGGGAGCCGGCGAATGCCGCAGTCTAGATCTCACTTTGAATTCGTCGTTGAGGTGCTGAAATAGCTTCCCAGTGGTTTCCGACGTGTCCCTTCAGCCGACTTCTCTTCGAGCAGCCCGCGCCTTTTGTAGTCTCCACCCACCGCATCTACGCCAGCGACCATGCCCCAGTATGCTGTTTCTGCCAACTCGCTCGCCTTCATTGGCCCCGCTCACGCTCCAACGCTCACCGAGTTCTGCTACGTTCGGGTGCTCCACGTCGACGGAGATAGCGCGACGGTGCGCGTTGTGGGCCCTGATGCCGGGGAAGATGGACACGAACTCCAGCTTCCAGTCGCTGCGATCGATCTTCGCGTCGTCGATGCCGCCGAAGCTGAACTCTGGCCCGGAGATTACGTAGGACAACCCGTCGCGTTCGTTCAACCCAGTGGTCCTTCAACAGGCCAGTGGGCCTATGGAGTCGTGATCCGCTACGAGATGTTGGCGGCCGGCCCATCGCTCAGCGTGCTAGTCGGGCAGGATGTTACTACGGTACGACTGTGTGAATCCCTTCGCATCATCAAGGCCGACCCGATAACGTACGCCCTTCAAGTTGGGGCGACAGTGACAGACATGGTTCTCAACGCCAAGGAGCTTCTCGTGCAACAGAACGCCGTGATCATGGCTTGCCGCAGGCGTCGAGGAGAGCTACAAGCGTCGGTGCAGTCCATGCTAACAGTTCCATTCATACCCGAGGAAATCGTGCCTCTCATCCGCCCCCACGATCTGGCAACGGTGCAAGTACGACGGCAGCACGTTCTCAATTGCCTCATGGGTCAGCGCAAAAAGAACGCTCTTGCCATTTACAACGACCCGCAACTGCCACGAGCTGATCGATCAGGCCTCGGGGCTGCACCACAGAGACCCACGTCATCTCCCATGCCTGATGACCTACTGAGTATCACAAGCAAGGCAACGGATGATGATATCCAGGCGTTACGCAATCAGAATCGTACGCTTGGGAAGCGATCAAGAGCCCCGGAACGGGAGAGTGCACCGGCAAAAGACGATCTTCTTGACTATGGAGTTGATTACGGTACCGAGGACGACGAGCCTAGCTCAGACGACGATGGCAATGAGCCCAGTCGGGGTGCGTTTCGACCATCTGCGACCCAGCAGCGCGTGAGCCGAACAATTTTACACCCGCGATTTCGAGGTAAGTCGTGCATCTACATTTTCGAACGTATGCAGCAACGAGTCCACGCCCTCTTCCTCGCCGTGCCACCCGTATGCCGCGCACTTCTCGACTTCGGATTTGGCGTCCATGGACTCTCCCTGATGCACTGCCATCCAGCAGACTTGATGACTCGCGTAAATGCCCATGATTCGACTGTCAGCTTTACGGACTTCTCGGAACGCAACACGCTGCGCCCAGCTCCAAAGGCAAGGTCACGCACCGATGTCAGCAGATCATTGCGGTCTCTTCGCAAATTTGCCGAGCATTTTTACACCCAGACGGTTGTGAACCTTGTTCACGACGCGATCAGCTTTATCGACTCTTACCAGGGTCTGTCCGACTCCGACAGTGTCGGCTGGAAGCTTATGGCGTTCTGGATCACGAGCAAGTTTAGCAAGTTTCGGAGTATGATTGTCTCGCGCGACGTTGACGCGGCTCGGAGTATCGGTAAGCAAGAGTTTACTCGAAAGGACGAGGATCTGTTGGAACTGGAAGAGCTCCGACGAGCTCAGCGCGAGCTCGAACATGCTCATCCGCGGGCCCGCCACGGTCAGGATGACACCCGTCGTGTCTACAGACAGCCCCGCACGTCATCGATCCCAGCTGCCGTGCTATCTGCGCTACCGCGCCAAGGTGATAAGCGCCTGTGTATGAAGGCCATCTCGGTCGTCGGCTGCCCCGGCGACGGGAATGGGAACTGCTTTGACAGCAAGCGCGCGCATTTTCAACCCAAGCTCCTTCCTGAAATCGTGAAAGCCTACATCACCGAAAAGTACAAAGGAGTTGTAGACCAGTCGCAACAATGACTACCATCTGCTGTCCCAGTGATTGATGTCCACGGAACCCCGTGTGTGCGTACTGTGCTCGCTTGTGCAACTCAAGCTGCGTCAAGTATTGATGTTCGTGAAAACTCGCGCTCGGATACAAGGACTCGAGATGTTCGAGGTCTGTCAAGCACTTTGCATCTACTACAACGCCTCGCTGAGATTTCCGAGCGGGACAGAGTCTCCAACCTGACCGAATATGCTACCGCACTGGGGTTGACACCCCCACCTACCAGTCATGTGGACGACATGATTGACACAGACTCCGTCGAGTTCCTCACCATGTTGGCGTATCGGTCGAAACTGTCGCTGCCCATGTACGTTCGTCTGATTCGCGGGCAGACCAAGGGGGATGGCAGGCCCAACAAAGCCTTGTATGAGTTGTCCAACAAGTCAGCAGCAAACCCAGACCTATTTTGTCAGTGGAATGGCGTTGTCAGGGACGGCGTACGCCCACGTTGGACGAAGGCAAAGCCGGATCGCCAGGTGAGTCGGCCTTCCAATCACAAGAGCGCCATTGTTCATGCTGCCGAAGTCCTCAAACACATCAGGAAGGGTCAGCGAGATGGCCGCTATCTCGTGCTCAACGCAAGTGTGCTCGACTTGTGGCCTGAGATATTCCTCAGCCCGGTAGGAGTGGTTGACAAGGCCGGCAACGAGACACGGATGATTAACGACTACTCACATCCTGATGGGGCATCGGTGAATGACTTTACGGATCGCTCCAACTTCCCGCCAGTTTCCTACAACCCTCCCCGCGATATTGCGCGCCGGATCCACGATTTACGTGCGGCCCAGCCTGATGCTGACGTGTTATTGATGCTCGGAGACGTCTCCGGTGCCTTTCGTCACGTGCCTGTCCACGAGGATGCCGTGCACATGTTTGCTTTTGCCATCGACGACTACGTAGTCATCGATTTGGCCTGTGGCTTTGGCTGGTGTGGGTCACCAGCCTTTTACTCCCTAGCGGGGTCTGCCATCAATGATATTTATGAGGGTTCGCACTCGTCGGACTCCTCGACCCACAATGCGTCCCCCTTTCGTGGGAATGTATGGTGTGACGATCAGACGTGTGTTGAGATTGATGAGGGTCGACGATGCCACGATGCCAATGTTGCGCTACGGAAAGCAATGGCCACTGTCTTAGGGCCGACAGCAATTAATGACCGGAAGTTTACCCCGTGGCGCTCCAAGAATGTTGCGCTTGGTTTACTGTGGAACACCGCCGACGGAACTGTATCCATCCCAGCGGAAAAACTACAGAGGGCTACCACCAAAGTTGACCAAGTTCTCAATGCCGGACGTGCCTCCAAATCCGACCTCCAGAAGCTTCTCGGTGTGTTTCGCCACGTGGCCTCGTGCTTTCCATCCGCTAGGGCCTTTTACCAGAGGGCTCACACGGCGACCGTCGCAATGCTGCCTTACGGAGCCCGCGCCCTTGACACCGATACCATCGAAGATTTGCGGTGGTTCAGAGCGGTCATGCTCAATCCCGACCGGTTTAACGGGATTCCAGTATCACAGTTTGCTGCAACTACGCCCCCGTGCATAATCGTGGAGATGGACGCCTCCAACACAGGCCTGTGTGCTCTAGACACCAGCCGGCATGAGTATATCCGACTACAATACAGCGACGAAGAATGCGCAGAGCTCCAGAGTGGGTCGTACCAGAACTCGATCAACGTACGCGAACTTCAGAGTGCTGTGCTCGCCGCACTCTTGTGGGGACCGCACTGGCAGAATGCATCTCCGACACAGCCCACCCACGTCCAGTTTCACATCGATAATATGAGCGCTGTTTCGTGGGCGAGTCGTCGGTACAGTCGCCACCCCACGGCGCAGCTCTACAATCGACTGATCTCTATGGTTGAGCTCAAGTATGGCCTATTCTTCACAGCCGCCCACATTCCTGGGAAGCTTAACACAATGGCGGATGCGGGATCACGGGCGTGGACTGAATCTCATCCATTATAGGCAACGTGGTCTGATCTTTCTTGTGCGTGGACGCAGGTGAACGTCGTACCTCCCTTCGACAATCTCTCAAGCGTGTGGGAGCGATTCTGTGCAGTCACGCCTTGGCAAGATCATCAAACATGAAATACAACGCAAACTGGAAGCAATGGCGCCGGTTTTGTAAACTCATGGGCTGGCACACCTGGCTACCAGACTCCGGTCGGGCAAGTTCCAACAAGCTGATTTATTTCGCAATATACCTCTAGAAATATGGAGGAAACAATGCACGCCGCGGCAACCAGCACAACACGATCCAGTCGAAATTGTCCAGCGTCATCTGGTATCACCGTCGCTACTGTGGCCTGCAGCTTCGTCGGTCGCCCCAAATGACCATCCTGCTCCAAGGCATCAAGCGGATGTCTGACCCAGTCCGCAAGAAACAACCCATTACGCCCGCATTCCTCCGTTTGCTGCGGCGCTCTCTCAACTTCACGCAGCCGAGGGATCGTCTTTTGTGGGGCAGCGTCCTTATCGGGTATTTCTTTCTGTTGCGGAGATCTGAATATCTCGCCATCGGCAAGCAGCGATCGTTCTATTGTCTCCAGACCAAAGATGTTTTCTTCGCTGACTCGAATGGAAACCAAGTCACCGCGTCAAGCGCAAGCGCAATTACGATCAGCCTACGAGGAGCCAAGAACGACCAGTACGGGCGGGGATCATGGCGCACTATGCATCAATCCGGCGATCGACTACTATGCCCGGTCCGTGCCTTAAAACACATTCTCCGAGCGCGTCGTGACCTGAATGCTGTCCAACACAAGTATCTATGCGCGGAGCTCGACACGAAAGCAGTTGCAACAGCGATTAAGCAAACGGCGCGAAAGGCTGGAGTACCCGAGTCCAACTACTCGACGCACTCCTTGAGAAGCGGAGGTGCCAGCGCTCTGCTCGCTGGAAAAGCGGATGGCCTCGCGATCAAACTTCTCGGCCGGTGGATGTCGCGGTGTTTCGAAGAGTATCCAGCACAATCGGCCAAATCAACGAGGGACCTCGCCAAGCGAATGATCTAGCCTCGCCACCATTCCAGCGCGGACTCGCAAATCAAGGCATTGGGGCCGCTCGCCACGCCCTCGAATTCAAGTCGAGGCAAAATATATTGATTTGCCCCCTTACGCCGGTGAGATGGACGCATGAGGAAATGAGGGTCAGTCCGTGAGGATGACTAGTTTTCCGATAGGCGGTAAGAACCTGAGGCTGATGTAGCTATTAGTGGGGAGCCGGCGAATGCCGCAGTCTAGATCTCACTTTGAATTCGTCGTTGAGGTGCTGAACCCGCCTCGCCACGCCCTCGAATTCAAGTCGAGGCAAAATATATTGATTTGCCCCCTTACGCCGATGAGATGGACGCATGAGGAAAACGCTCAAGAACGTCATCATCGGCGAGGACCAAATGGAGGGCGTGCACTGCGAGCAGAGCGGCTGCACCATCCAGAACGTCTGGTGGGAGGACGTGTGCGAGGACGCGCTGAGCATCAAGGGCGGCTCCGCCGGCAGCGTCAGCAGGGTCATCGGCGGCAGCGCGCGCTCGGCCGACGACAAGGTCATCCAGCACAACGGCCAGGGCTCCGTCTCCATCGAGGGCTTCTACGCCCAGGACTTCGGCAAGCTCTACCGCTCCTGCGGCACGTGCGGCGGCAAGGGCCGCCAAGGTCTCGCTCAAGAACGTGCTGGCCGTCAACGGCAAGGTCAGCCTCGTCACCGTCAACAAGAACTGGGGCGACCAGGCCACGCTCGACAACATCAAGATCAAGGGCAAGAAGGTCGACGTCTGCGCGTGGTCGCAGGGCTCCACGTCGGGCGAGCCCAAGAAGCTGGGCGCCGGGCCCTCGGGATCGCTCTGCCAGTACTCCACCAGCTCCGTCTCCTTCGCCTAGGTCGAAAAGATCATATCATAGATCGGTCACTTGACAACAACCGGGGTGGACTGATCCCAGCCAGTATTGTGTAGATGTAGTGATGGGTATTGTGTCGTAACGTAGTTTCAATTCAATAGAAAGCAATGGTTTCCAATACGCAAGACTCTTTCTTTTTGGGGGGCGAACATGTTGAGCCTTTCGGTCACGCGTGGGGGCGTGGTGAGTAGCCCCATGGTAAGTGCTTACCACGCGCGTGCGCTGGGCCGGAGATTCGGGTCGTCGCGCACCATCCGTTGCGAAAGGCCCACTGTCGCTTGAGCTGCCAAAACGGGGTAGCTTTCGTAGCAATTGCTCATCCATCGGCCCATAAGCTTGATCGACAGACTGTCGGCTTGGCCGTTCAACAGTGCGGTGGCTCCGCCTGCTCGAATCGAGTGGGTTGAATACCTCGCTGGTGAAACACCTATCGTCGCTGCCAATGTCTTTAGGGCCTGGTTCACTTCCGCGGCGTCGAGATCTGCGCACAAATGCACCGTGCGGTCGTAGTCCAGCTCCTGCCGGGCGCGTAGTATGTGATGGAGCGCCTGCTTGGGACACAGCAGCGGGTCGTCCGTAGCGTGCATCGTTCGCCACGCTCCTCTTCCGTACTGATCGTTCTTCGCCCCCGCCAGCCCGATGGTCACCGACACGGCAGCGTGCTCCGCAGTATGATCACCGGCCTTGTTCGAGAAGTAAGTGTTTTTCGTCTTCAGGCAGAACGCGTGCCTTCGGGATCCGTCGCGCAGATATTCCGAACGTCGCAGGAGAAAGAAGTAACCAAGGAGCACGGAGCCCCAGAAAAGACGGCTTCGGGGCTGAGAGATGTCGAGACTCCGGTGAAGTAGTCGCAGGAATGCCGGGGTAATTGGTTGCTTCTTCGTCACAGGATCGGATACGCGTTTGATACCTTGCATAAGTATCTCGAGACCGGGAGATCCGTGGGGGTTGAGGCCGAGGTGACGTCGGTGAAACCACTTGATGCTGGCAATCTTGAGGCGGATTGTGTCGTACTGGTTGCCTTTGCCAGTCCCGTTCCAGCCGTAGCGCCAGCAGTAAACCGCGTACATTCCAATCTTTTTGTCGAACTCGTTGATGTCGTCTTGAATCCATGGAGACCACTTCATGAATGCACAAAACTGCTCCCACTGCTTCCAATTCGCGCGGTACTTGTCTCTGGTTGTGTCAGCGATGGCGTGGTTGCGCAGCATGCGTCCCAAAGCCGAGAGAGATCGCTGTAAGGTTGCGCGACCTGTACCTGCGTCCATCCATTAGATAAGTTAGTCCATGTGTCGAACAGTGGGTCCTCGGATGACCAGGCTCGCGATCCAGCGTCTGCCATGACGTTCTCCACCCCGGGGACGTGCTCCGCTGTGCACACCAGCGAGTAATTGAATTCTGCCAGGGCGATCAGCCGGTTATATAGCTGCGCGAGAGGCTGGCGGCTTGCCCGTCGTTGAGTCCATGACACTGCCGCCGCATTGTCAATCCAGAATCATACATGGATGGGCCGGTGTGATGATCTTGCTGACCATATGGGGCCCCAGTGGAGCGCGGCCAGTACTGCACTTTGCAATTGGACAGCCTTAGCGCCCAGGTTTCCCAGATTCAGATTTTACTCAGAAAACTGATTCCACAGGTATTGCCCAAGTTTTATTCCAGGTTATCTACAGGTTTTTCGAAACCCTGCCGAATCCGATGAAAGTAATCTATGGGACCGACATAAATTACCTGACCAGGTATAATGCGCGTGGAAAACCTGGAAGAATCATGTGTGCGGAACTTGAGCAAAAGTGGAAGTGACAGCGCTCGGCTCGCGTCGGAAGAGCTCCAGCCAATCAGTCTTCCGCAGTAAAGTCCGGGTTTCGTGCAGGTATCGATACCTGGAATACTCATGTGTGCGCTACTTGAGCAAAAGCCAGACTGATGAGCGTCAACGTCTGTCGGCATGGCGCGAAGCGGCAAGTGGTGCCATCATTATAGTATGGCTCCATTTCGTAACTCCAGGTGTGTCCAGATGTCATCCAGGTAGTGTCCATGTATTGAGAGTTTAGCCTCAAAAAGCACTATGCTTTCATCATCTCCTTGCAACTAGCAACGGTTCATCTTCAGGATTGCTTGCAGCATCGCCCAGCGGAGCTTGGTGATACCCGTCGGCGTCACGTCATTTGGAGCGTCGTCGCTAACACAGGTCCAGAAGAAGCGGCACACGAAAACACCACAGCTGTCACTGTCGGACTGAAGAGGCTCCATAACCTCGACAGTCGTGTAGCTTGCCGTAGCCGCATCCGCAGCAATAATCTCACTCGCGATCTTCTTCAACCTCTGCTTATTGCGCTTGCCATTCTTACTGTCGTACGTCATCACTTGTTTGGCATCTCGGTCGACAACGAGACATCCCCAGTGAGTGCCCCCGAAATTGACGGGCAGCAGCACAAATGCATACGTCGATACACCTGCAGTGACGTCCCCCAGTGCCTTGGATGAAAGCAGGCCTTTACGACTTCGCTTCTGCTGTGTAGCTCCACCATGCCCTTGAGTCGCGGCCGTAATCGTCACATTGTTCTTGTAGTTGGCCAGCACCACAGCAAATGCCTTCATTGCGTCATCATTCAGCCAGGCTGAGTCGCGGAAGCAGTACAGATCCGAGTACGTCAGATCGAATCCAAAGCCATGTACTGCATTGTACGGCCAGTTCTCCAACAGCTCAGTAAACGCGGCGGCAGACGGAGATGGCTCGTCAAGAGCAGCCTTCACCTCGCGGTGAAGCCACGAGCAACACATGACAGCATCACGACAAGCAGCTTGTAAGTTCCACAACCACTTCATTGACTGCAATTGGTCACGCGTGAACTGACCGGCCTTAGCAATAGCCACCACGTAGCGATCACCATCTGCTGTGGTTTCGCCGTCACTGTCGAGCTCGATCTGATCGTTCATCGCAAGACCGTCGCGGAGTTCCTCCAGTGCAGTGTCTACTACAGACTCAAGTAGGCGAAACCGGACTGTGTCTGGAACATATTCTGCGTCGACGCGCCATTCAATGGGTTTGCCTTGACCCACGGACTTCATTTGCAATGTAGCCAGGAACGACCCTACCTCGCGCACACCAGCTTTAACATTGTGAAGCGTAGCCACCACTTCGCACACATCTTTTTCTCGTAATAAAGCCCGTAATTTCGTGCCATTGTTGTACTCCTTCAAAGCAGTCTTTGCCTTTTCCTTCTGCGCAGCACGATCGAGGGGAGGACGACCTTGTCGTCTGACGTTGCCTGACAGTCGAACGCTTAGCTCGCGCGAGCAATCGCTATCACTGGCAGCTTGGGTTGTTGAATCGGCAACCTGGGTCGGGGGCGTGTCGTCTGATCCGTTATCATGCTGATTGCTGCCTTCTCCGGCATTGTCATCGTGGTGGTCTTCTTGCGGGCCCTCGCTCTGGGTCGTACTTCCACCCGGAGCGCCACCATTGTTCCCACCACCACCACTGCCTGGGCCATCGTTACCAGATGCTGAGTGCGACGGGAGATCCGTCTTACCATGCCTCAGATTGTACCACCACTTGTCCAGGTCGCTCATTGCCGACTCAAACAACTCGTCCGGAACCCGCGCGAGCTCTCCACTGATACGGCTGAATGCCTGTTGGGCTCGACGATACTTCTCCGCCTCACTCAGAGGCCCAACAACAGAGCGTAACTTCTTCTTGAACACCTTGGCTACAAAAGGCTGCGCTACTTCAGCCAACTCCTCTTGTGAGAGGCGACTCTGGCCGAACCATCTGCATACACAGCACAAAACATGGTAAACCCCTGGTCAATACATGATCAAACTTTGAATACCTGGTCATTACGCAGGTAAAACCTGACCATACCTGGGTGATATCGACGAGAACGGGATGATTATAGGGTTGCCGCATGTCTTCCGGTATGCCATCGCGTGTCTGCACGGCAGCTTCATCGTTTGGGCGAACTCACAGTCGCATGTTCAGCTCTCCTTGTCAAGTAGATATTCATGCTCATCATACTGGACGGTGATCGTAGTACCATTGTCCCTGAATGAGTAGTTATCAGCAATTGAGGCATCGGTAGCGACGTCGAACTGTGTCTTGATCGCGGCTGCTACCCATCGCGTCGTCATTCCAAGTGCAATGTTCATCTGTTCACAATACGAGACGTCTCGCAACGTCCCTGGCATCTCCACCTTGGTCTTGTACTCTTCTTCCTTGCGTCGCTGGTAGGCCAGTAGAACTGTCAGGCTTGCACGCATAGTCAAGTGACCCTTCAAGTAGCGCTTCAGCTTACCGAACAAGCTTTCCACGCGGTTGTTGGTATGATTGCCGAAATGGGGCAGCCCAACACGATACGCCATCACCCACATCTCGCAGCATTCGTCCCAATTCTTGTCGAAGTAGTCCCACAGCTCCGTGCGATCGTCTCTGTGAGCGAGACTCTTGAACTCGTCGCGATGCGATGCGTAGGCTCCGGGCGTCCTAGCGTAGGTCATGTTGGTGATGGTGTGTTTCATTTGAGCGAGCACATCTTCTTCGTACACTCCGTACTTCTTGGACTTTCGAATAGTTTCGTGCAACCACTTGATCACATGGAAGTGACAAAGTAGCACGCGAGCCTCCGGCAATTTCTTGCGGATGACATCAATTTCACGCATGTCCTTGTCGATGATGACAATCCGCACGAAACGCCAATGCTCGTTCGCCCGCTTGAAGTGGCCCATGCACTTCGCCATGTGCCAATCGCTGTTCGTCTCGATCAGCGAGTACTGGACGGGTTGTCCGTTTCCGTACTGATCCATGGCAACCATCGTTAGAAGCTGGTAGTTGTATCTAGTCGCAACAAGAAACACAACCTGGTCAAAATCTGGCAACACTTAGACAAAACCTGAGATATTATAGAGACTCACTGGTTGGTCTGATGCGTGCAGTCCATTTGAATCACTTCTGGGAATCTATCCAGCATTGCGCGCATATGACCACTCGTGAAAGATATCACGCCAGTCTCGCCATGCGCGTTCTCATGCACCGATGACACGTTCAGTGGACACTCCAAGTTGAAATTCACGATCATCTCCGCCACTGCGTCGTCGTCCGATAGCTTAATTCCTAGTCATCAATGTCAATAAAGTCAGTTTCGCAGTCAACTCATGTTATCACAACAATAACTTGCCTTGCTTGTGCATACGTGCAACCAGGTTTCGAACGTCGTCCATCGTGACGCGGTGGTTGGAGTTCTCACGAATGTAATTGTAGATGCTTGAAGTCCCAGCGTCGGCGTCGACCAGGAGCTCAATGCCTGGCATTAGGGCAGAATCTGCTGGAACCTGGCGAATACCTGGGTAAGACCTGTAGATACCGTCGGAGACGGGGTGGTTGTGGCTGTAGACTTCTCGCTTCATGACGATGCCCCACGTTCCATCTCGGCGCATGACAACTTGAGCCAGCATCTGAAACGGACAGTCCGTGCGGCGGAGCTTGTGCGACGTCCTCTTCCCCGTCGACCTCTCACGCTCCTTCCAGCCGTGTGTGCAGATGTACTTGCGCTGATACGGCTCCCACTTGTCGGGCACGAGCGGAATCTCGGTGTCTGGAAGCCCTTGGAAGTGAACCTGCTTACGCAAGTCTGCATTGCGACGAGCGACGTTAATCACCTCCGCGATGACAATCTTCTGTCGCGTCGCCTCCATGTACTCTTGCAGACTGATGTCGAGCACGGACCACGAGTCGTGCTGAGCCTTGAACGCTGGAACATGGACCAGGTCCTCGTCTTCGACGTCGGAAACGGTGCGCTTCTTCCCTTGGCGCTGTCGAACCTTGGTAGTTCCTTTCTTCATTTTCTTCTTCTCCGCGCACTCTTTCTTATCTTCTTCATCTCCATCGACCTCTTCATCATCATCTTCTTCGTCTTCTTCTTCTTCTTCGTCTTCTTCTTCTTCTTCTTTGTCTTCGTCTGCATCTTCTTCGTCCTCGTCTGCGTCTTGTTCGTCTGCGTCTTCTTCGTCGTCGCCTGCATCTTCTTCTTCTTCATCTTCTCCCTGATCTTCCTCTTCTTCGCCAGTGGACGCGGCGCCTCCTGCGGTCGCACGAGGGCCAAACTGCGTGGCCCGTGAGTCGCGGGCATCCTGCAGCGCCTGTGATCGCTGCGACCTGGTGCGCGCGCTGGCCACCTTCCTGCGCGCCTCCTCCTCCTGCCGCGCTCGCACGGCCATCTGCGCCTTGATATGGGCCGTCTTGGGGGTGCGCGCCATGGTGATGGGGTCTCCCGGGCCGAGCAGCCGCCGCACGTCGATTGCCACGTGGCTGGATTTGGCCCCCTCGAATTGGTGGCTGTGAGGCAAAAGCTGAAATGACGGTAATAAAAAACGTGATAAATTATACCTGGATAATACCTGCGGTCAGACCTGTACAATACCTGCTGTACAAAACCTGGTCGCGAAGCTTGCCGTTTGCAATTCCCTCACGTTGATGGAATTCACCGACATGTCCGTCGTGAACTCCTCCTTCTCGGCCTCCGTAAACTGCACGCGGATGAATTGCTTGAGGGACGGCTCGAGGGCGCAGAGACCGTCATTGGACGCGTCCATGTGCACGTGCACAGTGGGTGCAGCCAGGTTGGCAAAGTGCTCGACCGGGATGCTGTTGAATCGGTCGCTATCCTGCAAAATCAGCTGGAACCACTTGAGGTCTTCGATCGCCTCGGTGGTGACTTGCCGACGACCGTATCTTCCAATTCGTCTTGCCATGTCCTGGACGGGTTGGAAGAATGGGATCTTCGAAGGAGCGAGAAAATTCGCAAGTGAGCGCGACCTACTTTCTGCCTACGCTAAGTCTCCTTGTTTCATCTTTCCGTAGCCCATCAATCCTCTTGTGCCATCACTCTGAGATCGAGTCCTGCCGTATGGAAACCCTGATATCCATCCTGGATAGCCATCATTCCTTTTTGTCAATGCATTCCACGTTTTTAGTAGAGCGCTTAAACGCTCATTCCGTTTCTGTGTAGGTGTTTGTTATTGAATCTCTGCTTCGCCTGGACTTTTGCCAGGTCTACTATAGTAGGTCTGGGCTACCGGCTGATTAATCCGGGTAAGGGCGGGGACTGCGCTGGACAGTTTCAACAACTGAGACAACGTCGCGCTCAGATGTATTACTTAAGTATCTTAAAGCCCGGTGACAGTCCGTCTCGAGATTTCCCCGTTCAAACTGCATTGGAAGATTCGTTCGCAGCACGCATTCATGGAGCTTTTGCTGTTCCTGTATCAGCAACGGGGATCCTCAACGAATGAAAGATAAAACGTTTGGTATTGTAAATGCTCTGGAGTCTTCTCTACTGTAGTAGTATCGTCTTCAAGGCGAAATCTGTTGTCCATTAACCAAATTTTCTACACACTTTAACTTCAATCTGATCCTATATCTGAGAATATCACATATGGTAATCCGTGTCAAAAACCAAATCTCGCATTCCTGGATCGCGTGTCAAATACCTATTCGTACTCATGGCCGGAGGCTTCGAGAGCGATGTTGCCGCCTTCCTGGACGGCGATGCGCGTGTGGTGCCTCATCAGGCGCTCGAATGGCTCTCTTCGCTTCCGTCTGCCGCTTTGCAGTCCCTGGCGACCGCCGCAGCTACTGAAATGACTGGAGACCTCGTCTACTCCTCCAACAGTCCGAACGCCGCCGAGCAGCATCTTCCGGGCAATAACGAGGCCTTTGTAGCCATGTGTGCTATCGTGGCGACGTGCGCAAAAGAGGGAGGAAGCCGAACGCCGGCGGAGCAACGGTACGAGCGCGTAGAACTGCACACGCATCGTTGAGACTCTTTAAATTGATACTTACGTTGATGTTATGCCGTGTTGCTCAACAGACAGCAGCTCTTCGCTCTTGGAGTGGAGGACGAAGAACTACAGACGAAGCTCCTTCCTGTGCTTGCTGCCGTCGTGCCGAGTGTGGAGTGCGTGCTGGAGAATACCAGTACGCTGCTGCACTTGGATCCACTTTGACTTTCAGTGGAATGGTGGTCGTCTAACCTACGTGCTCTGTTGTCTTGGCTACTTTACTTCTGCACTGGAGCAGGCTTCGACTTCGCCCACGTGGTGGATGTGTCGTGGCGATTAGACTACGTGCTGCGCTCCAGTAGCGCGGGGAGCGTCCACGAGCCGCTGTACTTCGTGCAACTGAAGCTGCAGTCTCCCAGCGCAGTCGCCTCGGGCTCCAGACGGTGTCCTTCACCTGCTCAGTGGAAGAGCTGCGGTCGCTCGTGTATCGTATCCAAGAAGCTGCCAACGAGGTGGAGAAGCTCGCAGCGGGGACGCCCACCCATCTCCGAGCCAGCGCGTGAAGATGTAAAGAGGACAAAATGGTTTTGACACTTTGTTGTCCCAATATGCTGCGACCGAAGTTGCCCTGCTGTATATTCCCTATCGGACTGAATTGCGGCGTACTGCGGCGATGGCAAAATTTATTTTATTATTTTTTCTTATATTTTCTTTGAAAAAGAAGATTAGAGGCCGATTTTCTTATATTGTAGCCAATATTCAGATATGAGGGGTCTACTTCAACGGCAGGGACGTATGTATATATAATATACATTATGTATATTATACATTATTATGCGTCAATACCGGACGCCTGATTTTTATGGGGTATCTCGGGGTATAGAATGACCTGATATGTACAGAAACGTGGATGTACTGAATTAGTTGGATGAACAGCTATCAACCATGACACAACCTTAGTTACCATGGGTGTTTGGAGGATAAAAATATTGTGATCACAAACTCAGTGTGTATCCCTGTATGTATGAATCATACGGCTTCTTCTTTCATGCTGAGAGGCATTTCAAAAAGCTAGACCTGCTGTCGGGACTGATCTAAATCAGTACCTTGACCCATCTCCGTCGAACATCGTTTATGACAGTTCCATGCATTATATGGATTTAATTGTTTTCCACCCGTCCGGTATTGACGCAGAATACTGTATATAATATATGCTCGCTGTAATTTGAGAACCCGAAAGTCTTATTTTATCTTATTATATCCTTGAGAAAAAATCTCATTTTTTGATCGGCTTCCTTTTAACATCCCTCGTGGGCGCTGCTGTAGGCTGTACTTCTAGTTGCACATCATGTGTACGACTTTTGATCTCGAGGTATTGCTGCTACCAACTACTGTAGTACATGGATTTGAGTCAGTTTTCCATTTATTTTTTTCAACACCAAACAATCTGCATCTTCTGAACACCATATGATGCTCTTAGTCAAAAGAAACAACAAAATACAGTGCACTTGTGTGGCTGGCGTCAACAACAGCCAAATGTAATCACCAGCCCAAAAGTTGGCCCAATTCCACACAGTGATTACATTGGTCACTGTTGATGATACCGAGAGCAGCCCAACGCCCGCCAATCACGTAAATTGTCCGTCGATCCTTGTGCCTTTTTGCCTTCTCTCAGTGCGATCTCACGAAATGTAAAACAACCCTCTTCTGAGTGTTGGTTGGTCTCCTCGTTGCGGTGCTGGAAATCGCTGTCACCTCGATCATTCTGCAATTTCCCGTCACTGCATCACTCCCTTCCTTGGCGGTCTCTACGGTTTCCGACCCTTCACCATGCCACCAGCATTGGCCGACGATGACGGCGCACCGTACCGACCCATCGAGACATCTCGTGCGAAGGACGTGGGTGTGACAACGGCGGCGTTCGATCCCGACGGCACCAACTCGAGCTTGTCCGATTCCAAGATGAGCGAGCAAGAATCCTCCTCCTCTTCCTCCTTCAGCTTCACGCAGTTGTACCGCTACGCCACGGCCTTCGACAAGTTGCTGCTAGCAGTCGGCATCGTCACGACGGGGGTGAACGGCGCCTTGTTCCCATTCATGGCGGTCGTCTTCGGCAACGTCCTGACGGGGTTTGCGAGCGTGCCGATCGATATGGACACCGTGAACACGGCGGCGCTGGACTTCGCCCTCATCGCGGTGGGTCTCTTCTTCACGGACTACTTGTCCTACGTGTCGTTCTACTACAGCGCGGAGCGGCAGATGAAGGCGTTGCGCAGCGAGGCGCTGAGGCGCATGCTGTACTTGGACATCAGCTGGTACGACGTCGAGCCGATTGACGGGCGACACGGTCAAGATCAAGGACGGCATGGGCCAGAAGCTCGGCGACTCGATCCGATACACCATCCAGTTCTTCGTGGGCTTCGGCATTGGCTTTGCTCGTGGGTGGGACATCACAACCACGCGTTCCACTTGTACTTCGAAGTAGAAGCTCTGCGCAAGCAGCTTGGGGTGCTGGAGGCGCGCAGGGAGCTGGACCAGCAGACTCTGCGCTGCGATCTCAACGCCGAATACGACGAAAAGCTGCGCGTGATGCACGCCGAGCTCCTCAACAAGCAGGTCATGGCGTGCGTGATCCCGTTCACGTCCATATCGTTGAGCTGGGTCATCAACACGATGCGAATCCAGGCCGAGTGGGCGCAGAAGGTCTACGCTGAGGCTGGCTCGGTGGCGGAGGAGACTCTGGGCTCCATCCGAACTGTGGCGTCTCTCAACGGCGAGAAGAAGGCCATCGCCAAGTTCGAGGCCAAAGTTCTGCTGGCCGAGAAGGAGAACATCGCCATGCACAAGACATCGTCCTTGGTGCTGTCTGGGTTCCTTGGTAGCACTTGGCTCATACAGGCGATCGGCCTCTGGTACGGCGGCTGGAAGGCTTCACAGGGCGACGCGACACCTGGCGACGTCTTCGCCGCTTTCTTCGGAGTGATGATGGGAGCCGGTTCACTTGGACAGATCTCGCCCAACATTACGGCAGTCTCCAACGCCCTAGGAGCAGCTAAAGAGCTATTCGTGATCCTGGACACGCCCAGCACCATCGATGCAGAGAAAATTGACCAAAACTTCACACCCGAATCCTGCAGAGGCAAGATTGAGGCTGTAGACGTCAACTTCGCGTACCCGAGCCGTCCTGACGCACAGATCCTGCGCGACTATAACGTCACCATCGAGGCTGGCCAAACCGTGGCGTTTGCTGGGTCTAGCGGCGGCGGCAAAAGCACACTTGTCGCGCTTCTGGAGCGGTTCTACGACCCGAGCAGCGGCACCATCTACCTCGACGGTCGTGACGTGAAGACGCTCAATGTCAAGTGGCTGCGGTCGCAGATCGGTCTGGTCTCACAGGAGCCGGTGCTGTTCGCGACGACGATCTTTGAGAACATTGCCATGGGCGGCGCCAACGTGACTCGGGAGGAGGCTGCTGCAGCGTGCAAGCTCTCGAACGCACACAGCTTCATCATGTCTTTGCCCGACAACTACGACACGTTGGTCGGCGAGAAAGGCGTGTCTCTCTCGGGCGGCCAGAAGCAGCGCATCGCCATCGCCCGTGCTATCGTCCGTAAGCCCAGCATTCTCGTCTTGGATGAGGCCACGAGTGCGCTCGACAACGAGAGTGAGAAACTTGTCCAGCAGGCCTTGAACGACTTGATGGCCTCGACGAGTATGACGACGTTGGTGATCGCGCACCGCTTGAGCACGATCCGTAACGCAGACAAGATCGTGGTGCTGAAAGACGGACGCGTCGTGGAAAGTGGCTCACACGACGAGTTGCTGCACGTCGCGGACGGCATCTACCGATCCATGTATTGCACGCAAGAACTGCGTTCGAATGAGGAGCGCCATACTTATGCTGAAGCGACGAGCAGTGTTGTCCCCGTGTCCCACCGTACAAGTGTTGACTCGGCGAAGACGGACAGCGCATCAGCGGGCGCGGTTGAGACCAACGTCTTGGACAAGAAGCCGTTCGGATTGAAGGAGCTGGCGGAGATCAGCAGGCCTGAACGAAACTACTACGTGGTAGGGGTCATTGGCGCATGCTTCGGAGGCATCCTTACCCCAGCATCGGCACTCTTAGTCGCCGAGATGATGACGTCGATGACGGGCAAGTTCGGGCTGTACGAAGACTCGGGCGACCAGAAATACTTGAGCGAACTGTACGACAACGTGGAGCTCTACGGCATCTTGTACATCGTCGGCTCCGTAGCGGTTGTCCTCTTCACCTTCTTGCAATCGTACAGCTTCAAGTTGATCGGCGAGAAGGTCACCACTCGCCTGCGTCACGCAAACTTTGAGGGGCTGTGCCGACAGAACGTTGGGTTTTTCGATGACAAGAAGAACGCGACGGGCGCGTTGACTGCCGACCTCGCCACGAATGCCGTCAAAGTTGCGCTGATGTCGGGTGATTCCCAGGCCCAAGTCTGGCAGGCTGTCTTCACAATGGTGGCTGCTCTCGTGATCTCCTTCGGCTTCGGCAGTTGGCTGCTGTCGCTCATCATGCTGGCCATTCTACCGTTGATAGCGTTTGGAATTCTGGTACGTATGAAGGAAATGGAGGGCCGTTCTCTCATCTCGGACGACCTGGCAGTCCCCGGTGCCCACGTCTCCGAAGTTCTCGGGAATATCCGCACTGTCGCCGCGCTTGGCATCCAGCAAAAGTCCGCTGACGTGTTCGACGAGCTGCTTGAGGAGCCGCTTCGCAAGGGCGGCAGGGAGGCCCAAGTCAACGGGTTGTCTCTCGGCTTCAGCTCCTTCATCTTCATGGCCGCCTACGCGCTCATCTTCTGGTTCGGCGCCAAGAAAGTCAACGACGGCACGATCAACGTGTCCGAGATGATGCGAACGCTGATGGCCATCATGATGTCGGTTCAAATCGCTGGCAGCGCGTCCAAGTTCTTCGGCGACGCGCCAAAAGCCTTCCAGGCCGGCTCAACCATCCTTGCCCTCCGCGACCGCGTCACTCCGATCGACTCGTTCAGCTCCGACGGCGTCCGCCTGCCCAAGCTCGAAGGGAGACTCGACTTCAGGGACATTTCGTTCCGGTACCCGACGCGACCCGAAGTGAGCGTGCTCAAGCACTACAATCTCACAATCGAAGCAGGCGAGACCGTCGCGTTCTGTGGGCCAAGCGGAGGCGGGAAGAGCACCATCATCTCGCTCATCGAGCGCTTCTACGACCCCGTGGACGGCGAGATCATGCTGGACGGCTACAACATCAAGGACCTGAACCTCAGTTGGCTGCGCAGCCACATCGGCCTCGTCGGTCAGGAGCCCACGCTTTTCATCGGCACCATCGCCGAGAACATCGCGTACGGACTGGCCGATCAGCCGAGCCAGCAGGGGATCGAGGAGGCGGCCAAGATGGCCAACGCGCACGACTTCATCTCCAAGTTCCCGGATGGCTACGACACGCAGGTGGGCATGAAGGGCGAGCAGTTGTCGGGTGGTCAGAACCAGCGCATCGCCATCGCGCGCGCCATCCTGAAGAGCCCCGACATTCTGCTGCTGGGCGAGGCCACGAGCGCGCTGGACTCGGAGAGCAAGAAGGTCGTGCAGGAGGAGGCTCTGGACAAGGTGGTGGCCGAACGACCATCATCATCGCGCATCGGTTGTCGACGATCCGCAAGGCAGACAAGATCTGCGTCGTCAGCGGAGGCAGAATCGCGGAGCAGGGCACGCACCACGAGCTGCTGGGACGCAATGGGATTTACGCGGGTCTGGTGGCCTCGGCCTCTGCATAGATCAATCAACCTGGACGTAAAACTTTTACCATCACTGTCGCCTGTGAGCTTTAAGTTTCGTTCTCTTTTCATGCATACATTTTTGTCAAAATAATTATGGGCGAGACTTTGCATGACTCACCTAGGACATCGTGGAGCTCGGTGATGCGTTGTTGGCGCCTTCCACTCCATCCTCCGAGTCGGCTTCTGTTTCGCTGCTGCTGTCGAACAGGACGTCCCAGCCAAGGCCCCACGTAGCCAGCACGTCTTCGCGCGCTGTCTTGCGGAAGTGCCGCATCTTGGTGCGCAGATACAATTGGATCTCGGATCGCAGCGCGTCGCAGGGCTCCACCATGGCCATCGTCAGCGGTTCGCGGGTGAACGGATCTCTCCCGGTGCTTCCGCCCTGCTGCGACGAGGCCAGCAGATGCCGAGCGATCACTGCGCGATCCACGATGTTGCCCGACGGCAGACGTACTGGATCCGTCATCAGGGTACTGAGCAGCGGATCCAGGTACTGGTCGGGGATATCTCCGAGACACGCCTCCATGGCCTCCTGCACGTGGATCATCTCGTCTGCCTCGTGCATCGCGCGAACAAACTGCTGCACCCACGAGTCGTCAAGGTAGAGGTAGCCCTCTTCCACGTCCCCCGCGCCTTCTTCGCCGTCTAATCTACCGCTCTCGTCTTGTTTTCGGTGTGGTCGCAAGAATCGGCAGCCGCCAACGAACTGCCTGAAGTCGAAGCGACCGTCCTTGGCCAGCGTCGCGATGAAGCGCTTGCCCAACCGCTTGGTCGCTGTGGTAGTATCAGTGACAGAGCTGGTGATCGACTCAGACTGCTTCTCCAGCAGCGCCAGGGCCTCGTCCTCATCCAGCTCGTGGTTCGCTGCTTCGGCTATCATTCGCACTTCTTCTACAGCATCATCGTCATCATCATCCAAGCTCGATCCGAGGTAGCTTTCCGATTCAATGCGCGTGCACAACGCGTTCAAACCCCAACGCACATGTGTGTCCAAGTCACCCACACGCTTCTCCATAATGTCACCACTTGCCCGCACGATCTTCCAGAACGACGACGGTGAGCAGAAACTCGAAGAGCTCGAGGAACTTGACGATGGCAAAGCGCTGTGGCCGGAGTAGCGCACCACAAGCACAATCAAGTGTGCCAAAAGCAGCTTGCCATCTTCCACCAGAGGCAGCGAGAAGGTCCACTCTTTCTCTTCGTGTGCATTCGCGAGCGAGGCCACCAAGAAACTGAGAATGCGTGCCGCTTGTTCCACGACAAGTGGTTGTAACAAAACGTGCCGCAGTGCTGTGGCAGGGGCCGACAACGATCGGGAACGGACGTTGCCTTCATTGCTCACGATTGCAGCGAACCACGACGTCAACTCCAACGCCTCCAAGAGCAGACGCATCGTCAGTCGCAACTGCTTCGCATTGATCGCAACATATCCATCCAGCATGTCGCGTCGGAACGGTAGCACCACGACACTTCCATCCAGCGAGTCCTCAATGAGATCGTGTATCTGCCGGAGCGTCGCAATTTTGTTGTGAGCCTCATCGAAAAGCTTGGCGATATCGCTCCATAAACCGCTTACAAGTCCCGTTAGCTGCTGAGTGCTGCCATCGTTCGTCTCCGCAGATAGTGAAGCCTGCGGGGTCTCAATGGCATCCGATGAGGTCAGCATGTGCAGGAGACTTTGACGCTGACTCGGGAGCTGCCACAGATAACGCAGCAGCATCGTTACTGATACTCGCGTCGGTAGAAATCCCCACAGCATGTGATCTCCATTTGACACAGCGCTCGTGAAGGCCAGACCATTGTTACTGACGTTGTAGCGCTCCATATCGGAATGAAATTGCAGCAGACCAGGTATCAACCAACGCGACAGCAACGAGTGCCGCTTAAATAATGCCTCCATTCTCCGATGCCCTGGACGGTACTGGACTTGCTGGCCCTTCGAAACGAAAGTCAGCAGAGTTGTCAGTGAACGCAGGGCCTCCACTCGGAGGTGAGGGTTTTTCGTGAACTTCGGAGCCACCACTATCTGTGCAAGCATTATCAGCAGCGGCTCCACAATTTCTTCCACTTCATCAAGTTCTTCGTTCTCAGCACCATCTCCCTTCATTCGCTTCAACTCAGCAACGAGCTCACGATACTCCAGCTTTTCGAGACCCAACAGGTACACGACGTCGCACAGGTCGAAGAAAAAATGCTCGGGGAATGCGCTAAACGTCGAAGAGAAGTGTGATAAGGGTTCAGCGAACGGGTCCTGAGGCGCAGTTTCTGGCACAGAATCTGGAGGAGCTGTAGACGCGGAGTGGAATAGCCAGCGACACGTCCGTGCGTAGAACACCAGCCACTCCGCTATATTGACACTTTCCAGCAAGTGCAACTCCAGTTTCACACATTTCACACGAATATCCTCAAGCTGGGCCTTGCTAGCTTTGTAATGTACAGATGGCTGCGTCAATCGCCGCTGTGAGCCATTCTGTCGCCTCCGCCCCCTTCTTTCTCGCTGCCTCTCCACCTCGTACTGTTCTTCATCACAGGCACAGAACGCTTGCAACTCCTGGACCTCTTTCAACATACTCAGCCAACGCGACATAGTAGCGAGAGGGCCGAAGTGAAGATACTTCAGTGTAATGTAAAACATCTCCGTGTCGCGGGGGAACCGAACACGCGGTATCAGCGCCGGGGGATGCAACAGTCGCTGGAAGTGCAGCTTCCGTACAACGTCACCCCACGGAACTTGGAGCTGTCGTCGCCACGGGTCCGTCACCACAAAGTACACGTGTCCAGGGGCGTGCATTCCGTTCGGATTGCCGTTGCTGAGTTTCTCCTCGCGCGTCAAGCACGTGGCACACACGAATCTAGCGTCCATACAGTTTGCACATTTGTAAAATACATGGTCGAGCTGGCCGGTTGCACCCAGCGTGTCTCCACAATCAGCACAGTGAATGCCCGACGCATCAAATCCTCCATCCACACACTCGCTCAGCACGCTTGTATCGTCCTTCTGTTTGCTGCTTGTAAGCCACTCCACAGGCAACGGCTGGAAGTGCTTCAGAGCGAAAACTGGGATCGGCGACTCGATGCGAATAAATACGTGATCTGGGTAATGCACCATGGTCTCCGATTCGGACTCGGACGAAGAATCGGTAGCAACCTGGTGCGAGCGGAAGTCTTCGAAGCAGCTACTGCACAAATCCATATCCGCGCAGAAGGCACATTTATACCGGACATGGTGGATATTGGCGAACTCGCACCGGTCACACACTACACCTTCGTGGCACGATAGCCGCGGGTAATAGTAGGTGGACTCCACTCCCTTGTCTTCTTCATCGTGGTCATCCTGGTCCCTCCGTATTCGGCGCGCGTTGTACTCGGCTATGCATTTCTCGTCACTTGACTGGATCTCCGACATTTCAGAGCCGGCAACGATCTCGCTGGCACGCGCATCTTGCGTACTGCGCGAATAGTGAAGCGGAACCTCGGGGAAATCCTTGCTAGCGTACACGCGAACGGGCTCCACGCTTTGATGATACTGGGCATCGATGACGCTTGGATCGTGCTGGGCTTTGCCTAGCAGAGGAAGCGTGTAAGCGAGCAGCATAGTGGTAACATTCACCAAGAATCCATCTAGTCGCTCGTGAGCATCGTAATTCAAGCGTCTTCGCGGGTCCGCCGTCATCAACGTGAGTGCAAGCCAGCACAGAGTGGCGTCCACCACCACCTGGTGCTGGTCGTTTGATAGCAGTGTCTTCATGAGAGCTTGCAGCGTTGTTCGGTACTCCGCGTAGCCATTTGTCCACTGTGCACGCAAACAGTCGGCAACTGCGGACCCGTGATTCGCAGCCCTCACAGCCGTGTCAATTTCACGCGTATCCTCGAGCATAGTAGACGCACGCAGGAACGGTCCAAGTAGCGTGCTCAACGACATGGTCCACGTCCTCATAAACAGCGGGAACCAGGCAACTGCTGGCCTTGCCGTCGACGAAGGCATTGACGCTGGCGGAGACATCACCAAAGCCAGCGCTGCCGCTCTGTCCGACGCCACCAAGTTGTGAAATAACTGTGCAAACTCCGCGGCCGCCTGGAAGTTATGCGGATGCAGCTCCATCACCCGCCGCCGCAGTTCCTGTGCAATCTGGCGGACCACCACCGCGCCCGTCTTGTGCTTCAGCTGGGGGACAATCAGTCCAAAAAATCGATCTGTTGTGGGTCTGGTCATATCTGCCAGTGGGTTGGTCCGGCGAGTGCCTGCCGCGTTCGGGATCCTCGTAAAGCATTCACGACATAAGTTAAAGTTGCACGCCGCGCAGCGATACACACACACCGCGCGCGCCGCATCACTGCCCGTCGTCTGCGTCACACGCTCACACACCGAGCACCTCCACTGCTTGGCTCCAAGGAACGCGCGCAGCGGCAGCGACGGCAGCAGCGCGTGTTCGTGGAAGGCGTGCTTGGTCCCAAGGCCCGTCGGCTGCAGCAGAACGTTCACCACCGCCACGCCCATCAGCTTGGACAGCTTCTGGGCCGAGTCCACGACCGTCTTCTGACTCACAGGCGCCCACGTCTGCAGCAACTCGGCGGCGGCGAAGGCCACGCCGGCGTCCACACTGGACAGAGCGTCCACCAAGGCCTGGGCGTCCACCTTCTGACCCTCTTCCTCCTGTCCTTGTATTCTGGACACTCTGTCCATCGCCTGCATAATCAGATACAGAGCTTGCACGAAAAAGTCCGCCGCATTGTCCTTCAAAGTGTCCTCCGGGAGGTCCTCAAAGGTCTCACTAGAGGCCAATACCCCGCTGTCCTTCGGTCTCCGCTCCTGCTGCTGCTCCACCGTCTTCTCCTGACTACGCGTCGTCAGCGGCCACAACCTGCTGCCCGAGCTCTTCTCCGTGTCCTCTGCCTGGTCATTAGCCGTCTCCGCGCGCTCCTGCCGCTGCACGCGCGCGATGCTTTGGCGCTGGACCTCGCGCCACCACTCGGCGGCGTCTACAGCCACCGACTCGCCCGCCGCGAACCGCAGCGACGGGGACAGAGTGTGTACATCCAGTAGCCGCGCTACCAGCCGCGTCAGCGCGTCCAAAACCTGCAGGTAGTCGGCGGAGCTCTGTGCGTCGTCAGCGCGGCGGAAGGGCGGCCTGTGGGGCGCTGCAGAGAGCGCAGGACGGCGATCTACGAGCTGAGCGTCGGCTGGAGGGTGAGGAGCCGCCTGCGCGTCGTCCGAAGCGTCCTGCGGCCGCGCGGACGCGTCGCGAGCGCACAGGAACATGGCGAGATCTCGGCCTTCTTCTCGCGCTGCGCTTCAAATATGGGGGTGGACTTGGAGTTTGTATACTCGCTGGTTTATGTGCTGCACTCCAAATTAATTGGTACAGTGTACCGCTTTGGGGCGTAAACGACCACCGGCAACTTGGCACTCACGAAAACTGGTATTCATAGTGGCGAGGGCCATTATTTTGCAAGTTCTTGCGCGAAATCCGAGGGCTTTCGTCGTACCAGACGCCATGGCGAGCGGCGGACGCAGGTATGTAGCACCAATTCAGTATTGCTCCGCCTCGAACCCAATACTAATTCGTTGCTCGTCCGCCGCGCAGTCGCCGGTGCGCGCTATGCCAGCAGTTCTACGCCTCCGGGTTCCGCGACAATGTGCCTGCCGGGGTGAGTCGACCAAGCGAAGCCATCTAACCCTGAAAGGTTCGATCTAACGGACTGCTCAATGATCGCAGGAGCTGCTGCGTGCACGAAGAATGCTGATGGAGCGCAGCACGGAAGACGACGGGCCTACCAGCCGCTTGATCCGCGAAGGATTCGACCAGTTCCTCGCTGAGCTCACGCGCGAGCGTGAAGCCCTCGACATCAGCCAGCGCACCATGCCGTTGGACGTCTGCGCGTTCTGCGTGCAGTTCCTGCCGTCCTCGTACAATTTGAGCGGCGACGGCGAGGAGGAACAGCGCGTCCAGAGTCCAACCACCTACGCTGTCCGAGCAGCTCCCCCTTCGGAGCTAATGACTGCTCGCTGTAGCACCGGGGTTCAAATGCGCTCAAGTCTCGTGATTCAGCATCAATTTCCGAGCAAGTCATCAACCTCAGCAGCCCCGGGTAAAAGTCCACGAACAGCACGAATGGCCGCGAGAACCCATCGACCTCGAAGCTGCACTCGACCTGCCCCACCAACTGCTTCAATGTCTCCGACGTATCGTCTTCTGTCAACTGACGCTACTCGAGTGCTGCGTATTGAGTCGCCTGTTGCAGCGCTGCACTCGATGTCGATGGGGCAGGAATACAACCAGCATCGCGGACTATTGACCGAGGCCTCCGACGTTATGGGCAACCTTCGAGAGCAGGAGCAGCAGCAGACAGCGGCGATTCTGCGGGCTGTGAGCAGCAAGCGAGAGGCGTATTACCAGCAACGCGCGTCGTCAGCGAAGCTGGCTCAGAGAATGGCTCGTGAACGGGATGAGCGGATGACGGGGGCGGTTGATCCAGAGTCGCAGCAGCACCAGAATATAATCGACGCGCTGATCCGAGGGGCAGGCACTTTGTACACTGGTGTCGTCGTCGCTCAGCAGGAGAATAACCCCCCAGCTCCAGCGCCTCGAACTAGTCTCACGGCGGCAGGCTCCAAGATCGTCACGAAGAAACACGGTCGCCATTTCAAAACCGAGCTCTTCTTCCCAGCCATCCCGTCACGAACAGCGCCACATAAGTCGGGTAGCAGTTGAAGTTGCCGATTCGCTAATTTTATACATACTAATCTCAAGTAATCGGCAGTGATCAGGATCTCATACTTTATGTGCGATAACTTCTTTTCAAAACCATAATAGTGTATGCACATAGGTATTAGCGTTGCTGCTTACAGTCCGAGCCACCCCTCGTCGCTGAAGAAGAAACCGATGGTAGAACCTGCCGACAAGCCGAAGAAGAGACAGAACACCATGACAGCGCCGCCCGACTCGCGGTCCTCCGGCTTCAACATACGCGGAGCAACGCCCATGGTCACTGTGGACAGGAAGCCGTTCGTGACACCAATGATGAGGTTGAGCACGATGTTGTAGGCGATGGCGCCCATGTCGTCGAAGCCAAAGGAGTAGAGCGACGTGCCGGCAACGCCCATGAGCAGCAGCGGGATGAACCCCAGACGCAGGATAGAGAGGCAGAGGCACCACTCACTGGTCAGCAACTTGTAAACGGCAGCGCTCGTCATGACACGACCGAAGAAGTCTCCGTAGTTGTACGAGCCGACAATGCCGGGCGAGCAGTACCAGTTGGACGTCACCGAGTGCGTGACGTCCGAGTACGGCGGCTTGAGGTTGCGCGCAGCGGCACATCCGAAGCCCGGGTAGACCGACAGCGACACGAAGAAGACGAGGAACTGCGCCAACGCAGGCACCCAGATGATGCGGCAGATGCGCCACAGATTACTGCACGTCTTGCCGAAGGGCAGCGTGGCCAGGCTCTCAGCCTTCATCGACTCTTCATTGCGCTCGACCAGGAACTTGACGCACGGCAAGTTGTTGAGATGGCGGTACACGAAGAGCGCCACGATGAGCACGACAATTAGGAGGCCGAAGAAGAGGTAGAACGAGAGCTTGGTCGAGTCTCCCGTCTGCTTGACGCCACCGACGGCCAGACGCAGGATGGTGAGCAGCGAGACGTTGATGATGCCAGCGGTACCGTTGCCGATCTGCACGGCCTGCGAGAACTTGGGGATCGGGAACAGCGCAGCGAACGTGTAGTACGTGGCCTCCGTGAGCGAGTTGCCGAACCCAATGCAGCAGAAGCACACCAGCACGAGGATGGCTCCGGTCTTCTCGTTGGAGAAGTTGATGGCGCTGAAGACCATGATAAGGATGGCCATGAGCATGAAGATGCCGTAGCCCACGCGCACGCGGAAGTCGCGCGTGATGGACTTGTCGAAGCCGAAGAACATCTGCAGCCCCTGTCCGATGACCATGGGCCACGCGGTGCACAGCGTGGTGAGGAACGAAAAGTCGAGACCCGAATCGGCGAACTGCACGGTGTAGAAGTCCTGCGCGCTCAGACACGAGTAGTACGCCCATAGCACGGAGGCGTTGAGGAACATGAACATGTAGAAGATCTTGCGCTCGTTCTTGATCATGTCCTCCCAGATTTCCTGCGGCATGCCGTCGTGTCCGGTCTCAAGGGCGTCATCGTCTTGGATCGGTGAAATGAGCTTGTCAGCCTTGGTGGGTGAATCCATAGCGGGCGATCGACCTTGGCTGTAGTTATAGTAGAAGTTGTTGTTGAACGGTAAATTGTAGAATGAGGGACTAGGAGCCGAGCGCTACGCCACGCGGTCCTCCCGACCGGCGTTGTTGACTTCGGGCTCGTAGACGAAAGCACGACTTTCGCATGGAAGGGGGCCCGACTACCAATACCCTAATCAGCACACACCGTACTTGCCCCTTTCGAACTTGCTTGCACTTGAGTCACAAATTTGCTTACTTGAATAGATCAACGTACATGGTATGATGTTTATCAAGATCTTGGAACTGTATGTTGTGCTTGTTTATAGTTGTAGCCTGCTATAGTTTATGACTCGGAAGTATTGCTGCAAAAATACGCAAAATACCCATTCAGAACAAGCATCATGGCCATGATCTTGTGTATTGAGGTATGTACATGTAGTTTTCAAGGCGAACTGAAGCGAACGACCTCTGTAGGCAAGGACTCGAAGCTCTGGATGCAGCAGAATAGCAGGTAGAGTTTCGCTTAGGATTGTTCAGAGCCTAGAAAAATGGAGAAGACTATGCTATGCAAACTCGCTGTGCATGTATTACTTGCTTGCATTGCTTTCATTGTGAGCTTATCAAGAAATAAGTTGCGGAATATGCTGAGGACACCGTCGAATCATTCACGTGCGATGTAAATTTAACCAGTAGTTCAGGCTGCTAGGACATGTACATGTGAAATGAACGAGCAAAAGTGGAGCCAGGCCGCACATGAGTCATGTTATAACTTTTCGCAGGCCTTGAATGCATGAAGTTGAATTGCTTGCGTAGAAGGCGCAAATTGAACTTGAATTCTGACTTCAATTGCATCAAGTCGGTGCTTACCCAGGCGCAGGCGCGAATCGCTCGTGAACACCAGCAATTCCTGGCCTTCACGTGAACGTGCGAGTTCATGAGGCGGCAATGCGCTGCCGATCACTAATGTCAAACAGTGGTGCTACAAAAACTAACAACTGCAACATGCAAGACCGCCGTCAACAACGCAGATGTATTCAAGCTTCAAACGATATTCAACAAGGACTGCGTTGCTACATGCACCAACATGTTCCGCTGCTCTACAGTCCGAGCCACCCCTCGTCGCTGAAGAAGAAACCGATGGTAGAACCTGCCGACAAGCCGAAGAAGAGGCAGAACACCATGACAGCGCCGCCCGACTCGCGGTCCTCCGGCTTCAGCATACGCGGAGCGACTCCCATGGTCACCGTCGACAGGAAGCCGTTCGTCAGACCGATGATGAGGTTGAGCACGATGTTGTAGGCGATGGCGCCCATGTCGTCGAAGCCAAAGGAGTAGAGCGACGTGCCGGCAACTCCCATAAGCAATAACGGAATGAAGGCCAGACGCAGGATAGAGAGGCCCAGACACCATTGGCTGTTCAGCAGCTTGTAGACGGCTGCTCCCGTGAACACTCGGCCGAAAAAGTCGCCGTAGTTGTAGCTGCCCACGACGCCCGGCGAGCAGTACCAGTTCTCCGTGACGGTGTGATACACGGCTGAGTACGGGGGCTCCAGGTTGCGTGCGGCGGCACAGCCGAAGCCGGGGTACACGGCCAACGACACGAAGAAGACGAGGAACTGCGCCAACGCGGGAACCCAAATGATGCAGAAGATGCGCCACAGGTTGGAACAAGTCTTGCCAATGGGGAGCGTATTCAGGCTTTCGGCCTTGCAGGACTCCGCGTTGCGCTCCAGCAAGAACTTGACGCACGGGATGGCCATCAAACGGTAGTACACGAAGAGTGCCGCAATCAACACGATGATGAGGATACCGAAGAAGAGGTAGAACGACAGCTTGGTTGAGTCGCTCGTCTGGTGGACGCCGCCCACAGCGAGCCGCAGAATCGTGGCCAACGTAATGTTGAAGATACCAGCGGTACCGTTGCCGATCTGCACGGCCTGCGAGAACTTGGGGATCGGGAACAGCGCAGCGAACGTGTAGTACGTGGCCTCCGAGAGCGAGTTACCGAACCCAATGCAGGCGAAGCACACCAGCACCAGGATAGCTCCCGTCTTCTGGTTGGAGAAGTTGATGGCGCTGAAGACCATGATAAGGATGGCCATCACGATGAAGATACTGTAGCCGACGTGCACGCGGAACTGGCGGGTGATCTTCTTGTCCAGACCGAAGAACATCTGCAGGCCCTGTCCGATGACCATGGGCCACGACGTGACCAGCGTCGTGAGGAATGAGAAGTCGAGGCCTGAGTCGGCGAACTGAACCTCGTAAAAGTCTTGCGCGCTCAGACACGAGTAGTACGCCCACAGCACGGAGCCGTTGAGGAACATGAACATGTAGAAAATCTTGCGCTCGTTCTTGACCATGTCGTCCCAGATCTCCTGCGGCATGCCGTCGCGTCCGGCCTCGAGGCCCTCATCGCCCTGAACCGGTGAAATGAGCTTGTCCGACTTGCGTGGTGACTCCATTACAATGGACACTGTGCTCGGCTGTAGACTAGTCCAGGGTTTCAGCTTGCTCGGCGCCTGGCGAATCGCAGAATGAGCGGGTCGATGCACTCGTGGGTGGCTGAGCCTTCATGCAAAGAGCAGCGTTCCCGTCGGCGGGCTTGTGCGCTTGAAAAGGATTGAAAAGGAAGGCGGTGGCCTCTTCTCATAGTTGATAAGTGGTCCGGCTCAGGAGTTCAGAATCGGTCAAAACGAAACAGTGAGACTCTAATAATTTGTACTGTACTTGTCAGGTGAAGTGAACTCCCCGAATTCGTACCTGCAGCACCTGCGTCGTACGCTGACAAGCGCACGGATATGGATCTGCGATTGCGCGCACACCATGCATGTACTTTTAATTTAATGCTCTGTTCGGATGGTCGAGCAAACCGTGACCAGGCTCACCAGTCGGAGTGTTAAACGTCCCAACGACGCGTCCAACGGAGCTCGCTAAGCTATCGCTGTCTCTAAGTGCTCTTAAGACTGCGATTCGCAGGTGTAGGTGGATTGCACACATGTATAATACATACATGTATACTCTAGCCGAATGACGGGGGCTCGCCAGCGAATACGACTGCATAGGTAGGGTGGGCTGGAGTGAGGCGTGCGAGCCCATGGCTGATGAAAATGGCCCGCCCTTGTTGGCGCGACCTGCGACCGAGTGCAAATTTTCCGTGTTCGTCTAAACTGGATCAGATTGAGAGTACTGTAGCAGGACTTGGGTTGGAGTCTACAACTTAGACCGAGCCGGAGTCGATTTCTCGAGGCACACACAAACGACCGCGGCGCCGACGATCAGGGTCCCCATTCCCACCGCACAATTGAGCTGACCCAAGCAGGACAGCAGCGCCAACCGAAGACTGCCAACCACCCATTCCGAGCCGGTGAACAACGCCGACACGGGCGGCCCGTTGCTTGCACGGTGTAGGTGGCCCAGCTCGCGTGACCGCGGGCCGTCACAGCAGCGACTCCATCCTCGCGACGCGGCCTCCCAGGAGACCATGATGTTAAATCGCTCGCTCGCTGTCGAAGTCTCCTCCTCGTCGGCGTAAGCGGTCAGTCCCCAAAGCAATCCGCGGACTGCTTACCGGCGGCCAAAGGCAACTTGCAGCGCATTCACGCGTCGAGCTCAACAACTTGATACCAACGGCGGCATAGTGGAGCCAAGTGTATATCGTTGAAGCTGTCGTCTACAGCAGTGGGACGCAGACACGATTCAGCAAATCAAAGGCGCCCACGCGCGGCGATGCAGCCCCTTTTGGTTGGCTCTGTCGTCGCATCAGCGGCCTGATGCGCGGCCGGCAGCATTGCAGCACTGCGGCAACTCGAGCCTGAATGCGAAGGCTGCCGGCAACTCAAGCGCACGCTTCACTAAAGCAGTGCAACACTCCCAGCAGTCACGACGTTCGTGATTCACGATTCGTGAAGCCAAAGGCTTTGGCCCAAAGCTCACCAAAGCGAGGAAGAAAAAGAAACAGAGCTCTTTGTCGCGAGTGCAACGCCGGGCAAGGCGAGAGTCGGTTCTGCACCTTACAAATCTTGTGTTGCATGTACAAGCGACTTGCAACTTACAAGTTGTAAGCGCAGGCAGCGGCGGCGACGACTTCAACGTGATCGACATCGATTGATCGTCTTTTGTTGCCCCCCCCCCCATCACGCAGTCTGCTGTGGTGGCTGATACCTAGAAAGAAGCGTCAGCATCGCTGTTGTATGTTTCTCCATCATCTTGACTCGAAGGGGGATGCAAAAACTTAAATCGGTGAATGAACATGTATCTACATGTAGAAAAATGGTGAATATTATCTTATAGAAGTGTCGACTACTGCATTGAGAAAGGCGTGATGTAGCTCCTCATATTATGAGTCATAAGCATTGCTTCCTGCTTCCAACACAGGAAACTTACCCCAGCAATTGCAGTCAGAGCAGTCCAATTCATTTTGCTGTGCGTGTTTTTCATCTTGAACGAGAGCCGCTTACTAAAGACCTTAGCTAGCCTCAGGATGCAAGCCAGCCTCTTTCCGTCTGGAAGTGTGGTACCATTATACATATACATCTTTTCGCCAAGCATCACTTCAACTTGGATCAGTCACCGGTCACGGATCATCAAGACTAATTAATGTCGAGCGGTGCCGCCAGCCACTCGCGCCTTACCGCATCAGCGGTGGTCAAGTTCCACCAAAACAAAATTCCATCATTGCTTCCACCCCTCACTTCCAATTTCCGCCTCGACCTGCTCAAGCCAAGCCAAAGTCAGCCGAGCCAGCGCCATGGATTCCCCGGGCAAGACGGACAAGCTTGTCCAAGAAGACCCGCTCGAGATCGGGCGCGACGGCATGCCGCCCGAGATCTGGGACGATATGGTCAAACACGAGAAGTTCATCTACTTCTCGCTCATGTTCCTCAACGGCTCGGTGCTCTGGGCCTACTACTCGTGTCTGAGCGCGCAGGACTTCTACACGGTCGAGTTCCCAGAGTCCGGCCTCGACTTCTCGTTCCTCACCACGCTGTGCACGGCGTGGCCCATGGTCATCGGCCAGGGGCTGCAGATGGTCTTCGGACTGGACAAGAAGTTCGGCCAGCGCACGCGCGTGCACGTGGGCTACGGCATCTTCATGCTCATGGCCGTGCTCATCATGGTATTCAGCGCCATCAACTTCTCGAATCAAAAGACGGGCGCGATCCTCGTGCTGGTCTGCTTCGGGTGCGTCGGCTTCGGCAACTCGCTGTCCGAGGCCACGTACTACACGTTCGCGGCGCTGTTTCCCATCGAGAAGTTCACGAACGGCGTGCAGATCGGCAACACCTGTGCCGGAATTCTCAACATCACGGTGGCCACGGTGCTGCGTCTCGCGGTCGGAGGCGTGAACCAGACGAGCAGCTCCACGAAGCTGAGCTTCTACCTCTTCTTCAGTCTGCTGGTCATCGTGCTCATCTGTGCCATCTTGCTGTACCGCTACTTGATCAGCCTGCCGTCGGTCAAGTTCCTCATGGACCGCAACGAAAGCTCGACCAAGGAGGAGCACCTGGCCAGTCAATCCATCGGCCGCACGCTCAAGAACCTGGGCCGCATCTTCCGCATCATCTGGATGCCAGCGCTCGCTCAGTTCCTCATCTTCTTCGTGTCGCTCTCGGTGTTCCCAGGCTTCGGCTGCGCGGCGTCGCGCAACTTGTTCCCGCCGTATAACGACGAGGCCCACACCCTCACGTCCACATGGTACTGCTCGCCGGGCATCATCGGCAGCTACAACTACGGCGACTTCATCGGTCGGATCCTGTGTACAGCGGCGGTGTACCGCGTGGTGACCATGGGCTGGGCCTTTGGGCTGTCAGTGCTGCGGATCGGCTTCATCCCGCTGCTGCTCATGGGCGTGGCCGGCACGTCGCTCTACGCGTTCCCGTTCGGCAGCATGGGCGCGCTGGCCTTCAACATCGTGTTGAACCTGTTGATCGGCATTTCGACGGGCCTGCTCTCGACCGTCACCATGGGCGTGGCCCCGCGGATGTTGAAGCCCGAGGACCGCGAATCGGGCGGTGCCGTCATGGTCTTCTTCCTGTTCCTGGGCATCGCCACGGGCTCCACCTTCGGCTTCCTGGTCAGCGACAACGGATGGCTCGGACTCTAAAAGCTTGTGCTCAAGAGTACATAACGGCAAGCTTTCCATGTACTGTAGGCCCCCCAAACTTTATGATACGAATTCGATGTTGATGAACTTTTACGAACTTGTCCATGTTGCACCTTGCAACAAACAGCTGCCGCTCTCCACGCGGTACAAGTCTCAGCATTTCACGCCGCGATGTGTCGATGAGTCGGCAAGGGCGGCCTGGCTATCGAGATGATCCCTAACCTGCTGGGCATTTCTTCCCGCCGACACAAAGGACTCCCCTCTCCACCAATGCAAGGCACGTTTGCTTGACGTTAATCGGAGGAGCGGTTTGCATTAGTCTGCACCGCTCATTCCGAAATCCGCCGGTCAAGCCCCAAGTGTCCTGCCTTCAAGCTCACCCCCTCCCTCCCTCCCCGTAGCGATGGAGTCTCCGAGCAAGTCCGAGAAGCTCGTGCCTGAGGACCAGGTGGAGCTGGGCCGCGACGGCATGCCGCCCGAGATCTGGGACGACATGGTCAAGAACGAGCGCAGCATCTTCTACTCGCTCATGTTCCTCAACGGCTCGGTGCTCTGGGCCTACTACTCGTGCCTGAGCGCGCAGGACTTCTACACGGTCGAGTTCGCCGACTCGGGCCTCGACTTCTCCTTCCTCACGACGCTCTGCACGTCGTGGCCCATGGTCATCGGCCAGGCCGTCCAGATGATCTTGGGCCTCGACAAGAAGCTCACGCAGGAGTTCCGCGTGCGCGTGGGATACGGCATCTTCATCCTCATGGCCATCCTCATCATGGTCTTCAGCGCCATCAACTTCTCCAACCAGAAGACGGGCGGCATCCTCGTGCTCATCTGCTTCGGCTGCATCGGCTTCGGCAACACGCTCTCCGAGTCCACGTACTACACGATCGCTGCGCTCTTCCCCGTGCCCAAGTTCTCGCAGGCCGTGCAGATCGGCAACGGCACGGCGGGCATCCTCAACATCTCGCTGGCCACGCTGCTGCGTCTGGCCGTGGGCGGCGTCAAGCAGACCAGCAGCTCCACCAAGCTGGCCTTCTACCTCTTCTTCGGCATCCTCATCGTCGTGCTCGTTGTGGCGCTCTTCGTGTACCGCCGCCTGACCAACCTGCCGTCCGTCAAGTACCTGCTCGAGCGCAACGCCGCGTCGGCCAAGGAGGAGAACCTCACGGAGCAGCCTACGGGCAAGACGCTCAGCAACCTGTGGCGCATCTTCCTCATCATCTGGATGCCGGCCGTGACCCAGTTCCTCGTCTTCTTCGTGTCGCTGTCCGTCTTCCCGGGCTTCGGCTGCGCGGCCTCGCGCAACTTGTTCCCGCCCTACTCGGACGTCTCGCACACGGTGACGTCCAACTGGTACTGCTCGCCCGGCATTGTCGGCTCGTACAACTACGGCGACTTCTTCGGCCGTATCCTCACCGGCGCTGCCGTGTACAAGCTGCTCAACAGCGAGTGGTGCTTCGGCCTGTCCATCGTGCGTCTGGCCTTCATCCCGCTGCTGCTCATGGGCGTGGCCGGCACGTCCATCTACGCCTTCGGCCACGACGACATGGGCGCCATCGCCTACAACATCGTGCTCAACCTGACCATCGGTCTCTCGAACGGCTTCCTGTCCACGGTGACCATGGGCGTGGGCCCGCGTCTCCTCAACCCGGAGGACCGCGAGTCGGGCGGTGCCGTCATGGTGCTGTGCCTGTTCCTGGGCATCGCCAGCGGCTCCACGCTTGGCTTCTTCTTCAGCGACCAGGGCTGGCTCGGCCTGTAAGTTGGCTTCTTCTCCTGAAGCCGCTTAGGTAGTGCGCTCCACACTCTTGTGTGGGTGTGAGCACGAAGAACTGTACATGCTTCCCCTCCCCATGCTTTCACCGGCATGGCGAGCAACATTATTCAGAACACGAACTTCTTATACGTGGGTGGGTGTCGTTCGGGTCGAAAGGTGAAGCAGAAACTGCCACCCGACCTCAGCGTCGAGCTCTTGCTCAACCAAAACACATACAACGCCCTGCCAGTGATTGGAAAAAATATATTGGTCTATACGCCGGATAAATATTGCAAGCAAAATGCAAGACTGCAGTGCGGTAGCAATACAAAATATCCAATTGCATGTGCCGCGCATATTGCAATACAATATTGCAGCGAAATTCAAAATACTCAACTGTGGTCACTCATTCAGTTCTGGTCACCTTGGCTTCTCCAGCACGGCCCTTGCGATTGTCTGCTGTTAATTTCCAGCACCCTGATATCGAACATAGAGGACTCTTCAAAATTCTGTTTTGTGTACATAATAAAGGACTTTTAGCCATCTGTATATTGCAATATCTTATGTGCAGTAACATATTGCAACATGACAGATTATTGCAGTGTAAATTGCAGTGAAGCCTTTGATTGCAAAACCCAATTGCAAGACAGCAAACACTGCAATGCAAGACTGCAATGACGACAAATCACGCAACTCGCTGCCAATATATTTTTTTCCAATCACTGCGCCCTGCAGTAGTAACTTAAACCCACCGAGAAGCTGTGGGGGCCCGCCCCATCACAGCAGCTCGACTGCTAACTGGAGGGCGTTGCCTTTTGAGAAGCAGACAGGATGCAGTCGTTGAATTCAGGGACGAGGGTCCTCAAATTGGTCGTTGAATTCGCCAAGCCGAATCAACTAACTGTACTCGAAAGTTAGGCAGGCACCGTCGTCTCTCATGTGGCCGCTTGCTTTGTGCTTCCGAGCCGTCATTCGAGCTTTGACAAGGCAATAATGCCCAGCCAAGGTTCACCGAAGAAGCAGAAGACGCGATGCAGCTCGAGACTGGTAGTGACGGTTGCTGCGGCTGCTAATGGAGTCCCGGAAGCCACTATGGAAGGTGCTAACGAGAAGCTCGCAACCGCCAAGAAGAACTTGACGCAGTTCGATGGCCGAACCGCAGCAGTGCTGTCGGAAGCAGACGCGCGCGTTAGCTCCGAGATGGGCGTGGTGGAGGAGATCTACTACGAGAACTTCATGTGCCACCGCAAGCTGCGCGTGGCGCTGAGTCCGCACATCAACTTCATCACGGGCGAGAACGGCAGCGGCAAGAGTGCCATCATCGCCGCCCTTCAAGTCTGCTTGGGCTACAGCGCGCGCAGCACGCACCGAGGCAAGAACTTGAAGACGCTGATCCGTCACGGCTTCGACGGCAACGCGCTGGTCCGCATCACACTCCGCAACGATGACATTGGCAGCGACGCCTTCCGGCCGGACCAGTTCGGACGCAGGATCTTGGTGGAGCGGCTCATTCGCAGGGACGGCTCGGCCGAGTACCGACTCAAGGACGAGCGCGGGCTGCTGGTGTCCAAGCTCAAGACGGACTTGGACGCCATGATGGACCACTTGAACATCCAGACGGAGAACCCGTGCGCGATCCTGGACCAGGATAGCGCCAAGCTGTTCCTGAAAGGCAGTCCACAAGACAAGTACAAGTTCTTCTTGCAGTCGGCGGAGCTGGATAAAATGCGCACGACATTCGCACGCATCGACGAGGAGACTCGCAAGATTGCAGAGTCCACGCTGCAGCAAGAGAAGAGCAAGATCGCGGCGCTCGCGGACGCCATGAAGACGGCGAAGAAGCAGTGGCAGGAGGCGCAGAGTGTAAGTAAAAGGTATTAAGTATCATGTTGTGTTGTATGAAGTCGTTAACTTGATTCCGTGTTGTGTCTGTTCATTAGATTGAAAAGCTGCAGAGTTATCTCGTTGTACTGAAAGCCGAGCTGCAGTGGTCGCTCGTGCGCGAGAAGGAGGGGCAAATAGCGAAAGTTGAGGCGAAGATTACGAAGAAGAAGAGCGACGCGGAGCAAGCCGCTGCGAGAAATGCAGCGGCACGAGCGGAGGTCGAGAGACTGGAGAAGAGGCAAAGCGAGCTCAACGCGGAGCTCGAAGCCACCAGCAAGAAGATGGAGCAGTGCAACAACCGCAAGACGGCCGTGCAGAGCAAGATCCGTGAGCTTCGCCGCCCACTTCAGCAGCATCAGTCGGAAATGGCGCTGCTGGCACGGTCCAAGCAGCGCGAGGCCCAAAACCTCGCTAGACTCCAGCGAGCGTTGAAGAAGAAGAGAGAGGAGCATGAAGAGCTGTTGCGTCGAGCTGGGAGTCGTATCCTGCAAGACCAACTGGAGCACAAGCGGCACGAAGCTGCGCAGACGCAACAGAGCCTCCGAGACGCCGAGCTCCGGGTTCAACACGCCCCAGACGATGCCGAAAAGCTGGACGAGCGACTCTCGGCCGGCACGCGTCTCGTTCGCGAGTGTGGAGATGCTATCCGTGATATCCAGTACCGCCTGAGCTCTCTCCGAGCCCGGAAGAGCAAGAGCTTGGCAGCATTCGGCAGCCACATCGCCCACCTACAGCAACTGATCAACGCGAACCTGCATCGATTCGCAGCGCCCCCTATCGGGCCTCTTGGGAATTTCGTGACGCTGCCTAAGGAGTTCATGCGCTTCGCTGGTGCAATCGACATCGCGCTGAAGGGAGCTCTGAGCAGCTACTTAGTCGTCAATGGCCAAGACAAGAAGTTGCTGGACGACTTGAAGCGCCAAGCGCGCTGTAGCCCGCGCGAGGCCGAGATTATCATCGCAGAGCGCTGTGGGTTCCGATACGGGAACCTGAACACGCCAGCGGGAGATCTCGCGGCTCACACGATCTGCAACGTCCTTGCAGTGAAAGACGACGATGTGTTTAACACCCTGGTCGACGTGTACAGCGTGGAGAGCAAGCTGCTCTTTGATGATCGCGAAGATGCGGAGCAAAAGGTGCTGCGAGGCCGCAGTGGGGGCTTCAGGATGGCGAGATTTGTGTCCGAAGTGTACCTTGCGAGCGGTGACAAGTTCGTGGTTCGCGACGGCAATTTGGCGTACATTGCTACCAAGATGAATGGACGTCGGTCTAGTATCTGCGAGGACGTGGAGGGCGAGATCAGGGAGCTCGAACAGCTCCTTGAGGCTCGACAACGCGAGCTGCAGGGCTTGAGTCGCCAGGAAGCTCAACTACGCGCTGAGAGGGACGATTTGCGTCGGTTTGCCAGGCAGGAGAAGGCCCGCATCGACAGCTTGTCGCGACGATACTATCGCCAGAATGCGGAGCTGCAGAGTCTCGAGGACGAGTTGTCGGACCAACAGCAAGAGCACACGCTGGATACGACGGTGCTGGATCGTGAGATCAGCGACGTTCAGAGCGAGTTGAAGAGCTTAGATGGTCGTGATATTGAGCTGCAGAAGAGCATCTCTGCGTCGATGTACGACTTGCAAGCCCCGCTGCATGAACTCGAAGAGCTGAACGCGGAGGAACGCAAGATCGCGGTCGAGCTGAACGATCCGCAGCGGGACGCGCACGAGATCTACAAGCAGCTCAGCGCGATGAAGACGAACGAGATCCTGAGTCAGCGCCAGGTGGAGGCGGCTCAAGCTTCAGTGGAGCAGTTGAACCAGCAGCTGCAGTCCCTCCAGGAAGACCGTGATCGACAAGAGAAGGAGGCACTCCAGGTGTGCACCCGACCGGCGAGTATCCTCCCTCGATCCGCTTATGAGAAGCGGTTGAAGCAGGTTGAGAACCACCTTGCTTCGGCTCACCACCGCCTGAATGGTCTGACTTTGAGTGAGCTGAAGGACGACGTGGAGCTGAAAGAGATCAAGTACAAGAGCAAGAAGGCCAACTACGACAAGCTCTACCAGAACCTGCTGCAGATTCGCACCATGCTAAGGGAGCGCAGGGCGACGTGGAATCGCTTCCGCACGGCCATCGCCCACCGCACGTCCAACGAGTTCAGTGAGAACATGAGCCACAACAACTTCGTGGCCAAGCTCAAGTTCCGCCACGACGACCAGCGCGTTGAGATCGCCGTGCTTCAGAACGAAAAGGGCGCCACGAGCGCCTCACAGATGACGGACATGAAGGAGCTGTCCGGCGGAGAGCGCTCGTTCACGCAGGTGGCGCTGCTGCTCGCGTTGGGCAAGAGCACAGAGTGTCCGTTCCGCATCATGGACGAGTTCGACGTCTTCATGGACGCGGTGAACCGCGATATGACGCTCCAGTTGCTGGTCGATGCGGCCAAGAAGGAGGACAAGAAGCAGTTCATCTTCGTGACGCCGAACAACCTCAGGTACGCTTATCGGGTGTTGTGACTATGTTAACTTCTGTGTTGACTGACGTTGCATTTGATCCTTGCAGCACTTTGCGGCAGGACCCAATGGTGAAGATCCAGGCGATGGACCGGCTACGAGACCGAGACGGAAGCGTGGACGCGCCCTGAGCGTCCAAATCTGCCTTTGAAATGCCGGTTCTTGTTGGGTTTGGAATGGAACAAGAACGCGTGGAAAGGTAATGATTTGTGGTATTTTGTAGTATGATATTTAGGTCGACGGCAGGAATGGTTGAAAAGGCTGAGTGGCGAAGGATAGGAGTTGTTATGTGGTCAATCTTCTGTTGTGCCTTAATGAAAACAAAAATTTGTTCGACACTTCACTACTCGAATTTAAGTTTTTAGGTGGCACCCTCATGCATGGATCCATCGACTACGAGTCAGTCGTCTGTGGAAATGTATTTAAAACTAGAGTCCATCAAATGTTTGCTGGAGAGGGGCTGTCCTCACTTTGCTTCGCAAAGCTTAGGCCTCGCCCCTTGCCTCGAATAAGATGGTCTGAGCTTCGTGAACTTCGTTAAATGCAATGCGTAAGGCCTAGAACGCCCTTAATTAACAAATTTAGCGCGATAATCATCTTGAAAAAGCTCTATTACGTACTTACGATTCGCAACTCGTCTGTAGATTACCCCAGCTAAAACTATATCCTAGCAACCCCCACCGGCGCCGTAGAGAGTTAACGGCGTCCCTCTTTCACCTCCGCGTACGTGAAGGTTTCGGGTCTGTACATGACTTGCAGCCGCTGTGTTCTGTCACCACGCGGTTCGCCGTAATTCATCAAGCGCAACAGCCATCACACCTAGAGCACCAAGAGGATAACCTCGCGATAGTCGCCACTCAGTTGAAAGTGCAGGAGCTAGGTCAGGTCCTTGCTGAATATGTAGTAGGACGTCAACTTTAGCATCGAGAGTTCTTCGTTGGTGTGGCCCAGGCTAATCTGCCGCAGCGCAAAGAGCCACATCAGTGCATCGAATTTTAGCATCAGTAACACGTTAGTCGTGAGCGATCGGCAAACTTCGTCTTCGTACTGGGTACAACACCCGCTCCTACGTGCCCGTGGCCACGTTCAGCACGAACGCCTCCACCTCCGCTAGCGGCACCAGCAAAAGCAGTAGCCAGCAACATAAAGTCGTCGTGGTATCGTTGAGCTCCTACTGTTCCCTCATAATTGCACCAACCAACCCACCACGCTCGAAGGACAACCTGCTCGAGGTGAAACTTGCTAAAAAAAGCAGTAGATGGAAGCATGGTGCGTCCGCGAGTTGAAAGGTAAGAGACTTAGTGCCGTTAGTGTAGACAGTGCGGGGGATATTCTCGAGATTTTTTTCGATAAACGTATAGTGCAGTGACTTATAAGTCGCTGGCATTCGAGAAACTCCGCTGCCGCCATTATCAGCGTATCCTGTAGCTTCAATCCAAACTAGCCCTAAATATACTTCCCATCCCAGATTGGGGGGTATTAAAGAGCAACGCGAAGTAAGGACACGTATGAAATACCGTTTTGCCAAGCCAAAACCTTACTTGCGAATGTTCCTAAAGTCACCCCCATGAGGGACACCACGGCCGACACCTGTCCCAGCCCCCTCTCGTTAGCGCCTTCCCTAATCCCAAGCCAGTAATGCGAAGCAAAAGAAAAGAAAATCTTCTGGTTGGTGAACGCGAAGAAAGTAAAGAGAGGGACGCCGAAAACTCCTCACAGTGTTGGGGCTTCGCCGAACAATAAGCAGCAATCTTCTTGCGAATCAGCTCTACATCTATCCGGTCATGTACGCAACAAAAGCGGTTGTAGGCGGCCGTCTTTTAAGACGTAGAGTAAGAAAACTCTCGCCATTGACTGCGCTATATTCGAGTGATGAAAGACAGCCTTGCGCCGACAATCACTCGAGGCGATGTCACCGCCGCCGCTGAGTACAAGTGCTGCTGTATCGAAGGGGTCTAATACATGTACTGTACACATATCGACGGAAGATATGGCCTTCTACAAATGTACTACATGCATAACAAGCAAAGAATTCTCGAGCTACTGTACATTTCATTAGTCGAGTGAATGCTGCTATGCTGCCATGTGCTCACTGGCAACGTTGCAATACGAAGAAAAAAGTCATTCGCATCGTAACGACACTTACAGTATATCGGATATACTAGTACGCACGCACACGCTAGTTTGAAACTCACGGAGTGTTTGCTGTTGGCGGGAAGCGACGGAGCGCTTCCGTCGGAAGTCCCGAAGCGTGTCAATCAATGTCAAGCGTGCGCCTTGGTCCCGCGATTGTGCAACCGGCTCAGCTGGGGACGAAAGATACGTACGCGTGTCCAGTTGCGGTGGTCTGCTTGCGCAAGTGTACGTGGGGCGAACAGGGCGCAAGTAGAGCGGCACGCAAAACACACGAGTTGCTGATGCAGTACTGGGGGACCCTTCTCATTTGCGGGATGCCCACACGGACGAGTTTAGCATCATTCTTCACGATTTCGCCTGCCAACGGCACGCCACCCCGCTCCAGGCCAGCCTACTGAGAGCGACTCTATCAACGTTCACCAAGTCGCTTTAGTGCATGTACGTGTAGCGAGCATCATCCGTCTTGGTCCAAAAATGGTTTAAGCTTACCAGTACAGTCGACTGGAGTCCTCGAGTTGCAGCGCGTGCTGCCTCGGCTCGTCTGGACACTGGCGGCGTTGAATACCTCGCCTCCCTATCTTCCTATCCGAGGCGGGGTTGCGGCCGCACTCAAGGCAGCGAGTGGCTGGCACAGGTTGCCAGGACGATCAAGCATGTAGTAGGTAGTCGGCGCCTTCAAACAGCTGGGAAGTCTCTCATAGGTCCGACAAAAGTCTCTCATAGAACCTGCGTAACTTTATGGTCTTAGAAAGGGACGTATGATATCTAAGGTTTGGTGGTATTAGGAATTCTGACTAATACTGTAGTAATACACTATTCCTGCAATAGTAGAATGATACCAAAATAGTAGCGAGGCATCGGCGGTGCTAATATGGATACTAATATGACTGAGGTCGAGGAAGTATCAGCCATGCTCGTTGTCCATTCTTGCACTCAGAGAATTCAACATGGAAAAGCAGGTTGAGGGCACGCTTGCCGTCGAGCGGCGCAAGCTTCGCATTAGTCCACGACAAGTAATTGTTCCCTCTGAGCTGCTCATCATTCCAAACGTGAACATTGGGTATTTCATCTCGCATGAACTGCTTGGATAGCTTCTCGTCCTACTCTGAATATTGCCTTCTGAGTATTGTTTGGGTATGATCACTCTAGCGGCAGGTCGTTACTTGATGTCGAATACAGCTTAATGACTTCTGCATGTTTTCACAAAAGAATTCTATTTGTCCTCAAACGTTGTGACGCCAAATACATCCACCAGAAGGAGCAGGACGCGAGCGATTATGGGAAGACGATCACCGGCATATTAAACGCACCGACATGAAAATATTAACAGGAAAATTCAGCGTCATCTAACCGAATACAACAGAAATGCCACCCACAAATAGCTTTTAGCTTGTTATTACAAAAAGCACCCTACGTAAGTGCAAGAAACTTCAAGTTTATACGCGTACTTGCTCCAAGGTACGGTAATAGTGTACTCGATACACCAAGAACACTACTCGCAACTCAGAAGTCAGTGGAATGTAAGCTAAAACAATTCTCAAATGTACGGCTCGGTGTGGACCCCTGGTAGTTGCATTGTGCTCACTGTGAACACACGTGCGGCTGCGAGATTTGTGTGCCAATTCGCTTGTAAAACTAAAGCGACAACAGTTATCTTGGAGATAGATGTAGCTCCCATCCTGTTGCTAGCTGCACAAATGATGCATCTGTGGGTTTCGGCTGAAGAATGTGTCCTTTAGTAGTGATGATAGCACTACTACCCAGAATATCATCCTACTATTTAGATAGTAGGTTATATTCGAGAGATATAGTAGTAGTGTTATTGATAGTAAAAATATTACGTCGACTACTAGCGCAACTGTTGAGGAAACTAATACCGAACTCTCATAATATCGCCCTCCTGCCTCGAAGCCGCGCTGAGACCGAGGAAAAGTTACTTCAACGCGCACCTCCACACCATCGGCGCATGGTGTCGATTCTATAGGTACTGCGGCGACGAGCTTCTTGCCGCACAAGTCAGCATGGCTCAAATCGTCGGTAGTCAAGCCTCCCAAGTTGAAGTGGGTCGGGATAGGGTATACTAACTCTCAAAGGATTCCAGTGAGATCTCCATCAAACGTCATTCGCCAATTCGCCGGCAGCAGCGCAAGCCTCTTCAAGAAGCTCAACCCTCTCTACACACACAACAAGCATGAAGGCCGTCACCGGCATGCAGAAGCTCCGCCCCGTCGCCTCCAAGCTGCGCGGCGCCACCACCCGCAGCGTCTGGACCTCGCAGCAGGTACGGGATCCGATAAGATACGTAGCTTGTCAACCGTTGCTCTAACGGATCCTCTTGCTGTTGTGCTTCCTGCAGTACATCGACCGCGAGGAGCGCTGCGGCGCGCACAACTACCACCCGCTGCCCGTGGTGCTGACCAAGGGCCGCGGCTGCAAGGTCTGGGACGTCGAGGGCAAGGAGTACTACGACTTTCTGAGCGCCTACTCGGCCGTGAACCAGGGCCACTGCCACCCCAAGCTCGTCAAGGCGCTGACGGAGCAGGCGCAGACGCTCACGCTCACGTCGCGCGCCTTCTACAACAATGTGCTGGGCGAGTACCAGGAGTACATGACCAAACTCCTGGGCTTCGACCGCATCTTGCCCATGAACACGGGCGTGGAGGGCGGCGAGACGGCCATCAAGCTCGCGCGCCGCTGGGCCTACGACGTCAAGGGCGTCCCGGAGAACAAGGCCAAGGTCATCTTCGCCGAGAACAACTTCTGGGGCCGCACGTTGAGTGCCGTGTCCTCCTCCAATGACCCGGCGGCGTACGGCGGCTACGGCCCCTTCATGCCTGGCTTCAGCAGCATCCCGTACAACGATGCGGACGCACTGGAAGCCGTGTTCGAGAAGGAGGGCAAGAACATCGCCGCCTTCATGGTGGAGCCCATTCAGGGCGAGGCTGGTGTTGTTGTGCCTGACGATGGCTACCTCAAGCGCGTGCGCGAGCTCTGCACCAAGCACAACATCCTCTGGATCGCCGATGAGGTGCAGACCGGCCTGGCGCGTACCGGCAAGATGCTGGCGGTTGACTACGAGAACGTCAAGCCGGACATCGTGATCCTCGGCAAGGCCCTGTCGGGCGGCATGTACCCCGTGTCGGCGGTGCTGACCAGCCACGAGGTCATGCTCACGATCAAGCCCGGCCAGCACGGCTCCACTTACGGCGGCAACCCGCTCGGCTGCAAGGTCGCTATGGCGGCCATGGAAGTCATCCAGGAGGAGAAGCTCGCGGAGAACGCCTTCAAGCTCGGCGAAAAGTTCCGTGGCGAGATGAAAAGGTGCGTTGCGTTGTGTTACGCTCTGGAGCATGTTGCTGGATCGTACTTACATTGTTCACTGATTGCTTTGCGTGTTGCAGCTTCAAGTCGGATGTGCTCCAAGACGTGCGCGGCCGCGGATTGCTGAACGCGATCATCATCAACGAGCGCCCCAACCAGCCGGACGCGCTGCAGCTCTGCATGAACCTGGCCAAGAAGGGCCTGCTGGCCAAGCCCACGCACGGCAACATCATCCGTCTCGCACCCCCGCTAGTCATGAACGAGAAGCAGCTGGACGAGTGCACGTCGATCATCAAGGAGGTCCTCACGGAGGCGGAGAAGTAAAAGGCCACCACAGACGCGCATTTCAGGACCCCGTAGCGAGCGATAAGCTACAGACAGATAAGCTAGACGCAGATGCATGTGCACCTAGGGAAGTTGAACGCTGAAATAAATGAATTCTAAGCCAGCGATCTCGGCCCCCACATACTTGGCCACAACGGCCCTTATCCGTTGCGTGAAAAATCGTTGCAAGTAGCCATTCTCCACTCCCACGTGTCCACCTCCAAAGCCACCGGCGCCGCCAAGTATTGCGCTGCGCAGCGTAATGACACATTGGCCAAGTTGAAGTGCGCCCAAAACAGTACTCAAAATCTTAGGATGTTCCCCAATTAGCCCAAATTAGCATCACTCTTCCCATAATTTAGGTCCCTCCTGTTTTGGCGCCACTTCTCGCCATCAAAAAGTCAATTGCGCACTCCTTTGGTCCTTTGGTCACTGATGCCGCTGCTCACGAGCCGCCGGCGCCGCGCCAAGGCGCAGAAGACCGAGACGGAAGACGCGTCCACCACCAGCGAGACGGAAGACGAAGTGCTCGAGGCGCAGCAAGAACAAGAAGAAGAAGACTACGCAGAGGAGGACGATGACGACGCGCCCGTGGGCTCCAAGCGCCGCAAGAAGAGCAAGACGCCGGCCACGGAGCTGTCCCAGATGGACGCCAACATCGAGTCGGAGATGGGCGTGGTGGAGGAGATCTACTGCGAGAACTTCATGTGCCACCGCAAGCTGCGCGTGGCGCTGAGCCCGCACATCAACTTTATTACCGGCGAGAACGGCAGCGGCAAGAGCGCCATCATCGCCGCCATCCAGATCTGCCTGGGCGCCAGCGCGCGCAGCACGCACCGCGGCAAGAGCATCAAGAACCTCATACGCCACGGCCACGAGGGCAACGCGCTGGTGCGCATCACGCTGCGCAACGACGCCAAGGGCAGCGACGCCTTCCGCCCGGACCAGTTCGGCCGCAAGATCATGGTGGAGCGGCTCATTCGTCGGGACGGATCGGCCGAGTACCGACTCAAGGACGAGCGCGGGCTGCTGGTGTCCAAGCTCAAGACGGACCTGGACGCCATGCTGGACCACCTGAATATTCAGACGGAGAACCCGTGCGCGATCCTGGACCAGGAGAACGCCAAGCTGTTCCTGAAGGGCAACCCGCAGGACAAGTACAAGTTCTTCCTGCAGTCCACGGACCTGTACAAGATGCGGAACACGTACTCGAAGATCGACGAGGAGACGAGGAACATTGCAGAGTCCACGCTGAAGAGGGAGAGAGCCAAGATTGGCACGCTGAAGGAGGCCATGGACGAGGCCAAGAAGCAGTGGAAGGAGGCGCAGAGTGTAAGGGAGATGTTGCAGTGGGGAAGTATGCGGAGAAGATGAGGCTGACGCGTTGTTATTATTGTTGTTATGGACAGATTGGAAAGCTGGAGGAGGAGTTCGAGGTGCTCAAGAAGGAGCTCGCGTGGTCGTTCGTGTGTGAGAAGGAGGCGGAGGCTGCGAAGGCGGAGAAGAAGATGAGGCGCAAGCAACGCGACGCAGAGGAAGCTGCTGAAAAATACGAAGAGACAAAGGTGCAGGTGGAGAACCTCGAGCGGAAGCAGAAGGAGAAAAACGACAAGCTCGAGGAGGTCAGCGGGCGCATGACTGAGAACAACCAGCGCAAGACAGACGTGAAGAACAGAATCCGCGAGGCGCGGCGTCCGCTCCACACGTGCAAGGCCGAGATGAAGCACCTGACCCAGTCCAAGGAGCGTGCGAATCAACGGCTCGCGCGTCTTCAGCGCGACCTGCAGAAGAAGCGCGAGAACCACGAAGCCATGCTGCACAACCGGATGCAGCGCAACGACGAAATGCGCGAGCGTATTACTATGAAGCGTCGTGAAGTGGACGATGCTGAGCATGAAGTTAACGAAGCGAAGGACCGTGCTCAGGCTCGCCCCCAAGAGCTGGACGAGGTAGAGAATCGCCACGACAACTGCGTCCGCCAACTGCGTGAGGCTGACAGCGAGGCGGGCAAGATTCAGCACCGGATCAATGCTCTCAGAGGACAGAAGCGCGACAGTCTTGCAGTGTACGGCAACCGCATCCCGCAACTGCAACACCTTATTCAGCAGAACCACCACCGATTCTCCGCGCCGCCTATTGGCCCGCTTGGCCTCCATGTGAAGCTTCCTGAAAGGTTTATGCACTTTGCTGTGGCAATCGAGGTCGCCCTGAAGGGCACGTTGGGAAGTTACTTGGTGGTTAACGGTCGAGACAAGGCTTTGCTGGACGACCTGAAGCGCCAGGCTCATTGTCCACAGAACCAGGCCAACATCATTATTTCGCAGCGGTCTGGGCGTCGCTACGGCAACTTGCGTCTAGCTGAGGGCAACCTTGCCGCACACGCAATCTGCAACATCCTCGAAGTAAACGACGATGAGGTTTTCAACGCCCTCGTCGACGTCTGCAGTTCCGAGAGCAAGCTACTGTTCGACGATCGTCAGTCTGCAGAAGAGAGCGTGCTGAGTGGATCGAGTGGCAACTTCAGAATGGCACGCTTTGTGTCTGAAGTCTACCTTCCAAGCGGTGACAAGTTTGTCGTTCGTTCTGGAAACTTGGCGTTCATTGCCAACAAGGGGAATCGTCGCAGCTCCATCATTTGCCAGGACGTGGAAGGTGAGATCAAGGAGCTGGAGCAGAAGCTGGACTATCTACAGGGCAACCTGGACGTGCTTCGGCGTGATGAGGCTCGGCTACGACGTGACAGGGAAGACTTCCGTCACCAGATGAAGCAGCAAAACGGCCGCATCGACTATTTGTCGCGCAAGTTTAACCAGAAGAGGGCGGAGCTCCGTAATCTGGAGGAGGAATTGTCAGAGGATCTACAGCAACACACGCTGGATACGTCCGTGTTAGAAGATGAAGTACGATCAGTCAAAGAGGAACTGGAGGACTTCCGCCGTCGTGAGCAAGAACTGAACGACATTCTGTCCAAGTCCAACCCCGACCTTGAAGGCCAACTGCACGAGCTGGAGGAGCTGGACGCGATGGAGAAGAAGATCGCTGCAGAAATGAAAGAGTACCAGGAAGACGCCGACGCTATCTACAAGCACCTCAGTGAGAAGAAGGTGCAGGAGATGACGCACCAGCAGCAAGCAACAAGCTTGCGCGATATGGCGCTGCATTGGGAAGACGAGTTGGCCGCTATTCAGGAAGATTGCGAGGAGCAGAGGCAAAAGGCTCAACTGCACTGCGAGCGAGTCGCTGTCACGCACTCGCACGACTACTACGGCAAGCGGTTAACTGACATCAAGCGCCAGATTGATCAAGAGCGCAGTCGGTTCCAAGGCATGGACCTCGGCGAGCTGAAGGACGACATGGAGGCAAAGAAGATCAAGTACAATAGCAAGAAGGCCAACTTCGACAAGTTCCGCGACAACCTCGAGCGCATCCGCTCGATGCTGGAGGAGCGCAAGCGGGTATGGCAAATTCTCCGCAAGGAAATCGCCCACCGCACGTCGATGGAGTTCAACAAGTACATGCACCTCAACAACTTCGCTGGCAAGCTCAAGTTCCGGCATGACGACCAGCGGCTCGAAATCGCTGTACTTCAGAACGAGAAGGGAGCCTCGCGCGCGTCGCAGGTGACCGATATGAAGGAGCTGTCAGGCGGTGAGCGCTCGTACACACAAGTTTCGCTGCTGTTGGCTCTCGGCGAGAGTATTGAATGCCCCTTCCGAGTAATGGACGAGTTCGACGTGTTCATGGACTCCGTGAACCGTGATATGACGATCCAACTACTCGTGGATGCCGCGAAGAAGGACGGCAAGAAGCAGTTTATCTTCGTGACCCCCAACGACCTCAGGTACGAGCCGTTTGCCTTCGTGCTTGCTTTGTGTTGGAACTTTGTGGAAACTGATAAGTGTGTTTGTTGTTTCAGTGCCCTGCGACGCGACCCGATGGTGAAGATCCAGAAGATGAACCCGCCGCGAGATCGTCTGAATGCGGAGCGAGACTAGGCCTAGGGGGAGCGACGGCATTACGGCAAGGACGTACACAGTATAACCACGCCTTCGCTGCGTGTAGTGAGTAGTATCAGTAGTAGGGAGCAAGCGTACGTCGCGTTGCTGGCATTTATTGACAAACACATTTCCACTGAAGATTGTTCAGCTTTGTCTACTTCGTATTATATCATAACTGCACAAGCCTTGTGCCACAAACTGTCATCCGTCACGTAAGTACCATCGAAGCGCGCACGCAGGCCATCAAGCACGCTTTGTTGCAGCCAAGAACCCTGGATGAGTGTCAGTCGTTGAGTAATACTACTCAACAATCGTGTGGCCACGCGTGGAAGGCATCAACATCAGCTGCGCAAGCAGCAGCACTTAAAAGGTTCGCATTATCTTTCTCGGCATCACTCGCGCCAGCAGCAACATCATCACGGAGGACGACTTGTACACGTGCTCACCGTAGTAGAGATACCGCGCGAGCAGCAGCGCCTCGACGGTTGTGCAGCGCTTGCCCTTCTACGTGACGTGCGCGATATCATCGCAGTCGCGGAACAATCTGTTGAAGGGAGCGCCGACGCAGTTTTTCTCGAACGAGGTGAGGTTGTCCTCGAAGCTCGCCATGTTTTCAGTCACACCAGACTTGTTCGGCCATATTAAGCGGTACTTAAGTATACAGATACAGTGGACTCAGGGTTTCTCCCAGTTTGAGGGCCTCAGAAGTGCTGAGGTCACGCGCTGGCCGCAAAGTCGCGCCGGTAGCGTGTACGCTGTGGCAACCGCCAGCTGCTGCGGACTGGAGGCGGCGGCCTCGCACAGCAGCGCTCAGCTCAGGAATTTCTTGCCTGTGGGCTACAAGCTGCTCCCTTGCACGTTGCGGTGGCGCGTCATTGCGGGAACGAAGTTGAAGCTGTCGGAGTGTGTCAGTACTTCACTATGTAAACCAAAGACTTGCATCAGTACTTAGGTTAAAAGTAAGTAAGTAATCATTTGCTGGTTCGATTTTGAGTCTTCTCATTCCCATATTCCCCGTCCATTTTTTGTCCTATTTTTATCGAATCAACGCCAATGAGACTGTAAGTTTTACCCAATGATCAGCAGCTCCTGGCGGTTCGTTTGCGGTGTCGCTTGCTTGAATCCGACACGTGGGGGCGGAGCAGCAGCCCAAACTTCATTTCCCTCTGTGGCGAAGGTCGTGTTCCTGCTTCCATATTGGCAGACTACTGGGACCGTGCTATTGCAGTTGGATACTTTCTCTAGCGTCTAGTCTCAGGCTAACACAAAGGGGGTTGTCACCTATCCTCCTTAATCCCAAAGTACTCCGTGGGAAAGACTCGTGTCTTCATTGATCTCGTCTCTACTGCTTCCTACTCAACACCTCTGCCTGCGCATCGTGCCAGGTTATGAGCCCAATTGTCTGAAGCTCTACGGACTACATTCGTGAGCTTTGAGAGAAGGAAGCATGTTAGGAACAAGTGCAGCGTCTAGTGCGCCAATTGGTGCGTCGACCGGCCAAGGTGGTGGATCTTCGCAAGGCTTCGTGGCAGTGAACGTGCCTCCCAGTGCTGTGACTTCTACTGCGGTGTCGACGGTGAACCTGAGTGCAACGGCTAGTGCAATTGGAAACGCTGCGGTTGGCAGTGTGAGTGCTGGTACTGGTGGATTTGGGAGAGCTGGTACTAGTACAGCTACAAGTAGCGGAGGATTGGCTGGTGTCATGAGTGGAGGATTTACATTTCCAGGACTCGTTGGAAGCTATGGATTGGCTGGAAACCCATCTTTTGCATCGATGTCTGCGGCTTCGATGTGGTCGCCACCTCCAGCGTATGGGTTGACGCCTTCGCCAGTGGTGGCTCCCCTGCAGTATACTGGGAGCTGGTACGGGACGAAGATGGACAACAAGGCTCCTGTGATGCACGGTAGCTTCGACTTGTATGCAGAGGAATTGAAGACCTTTCTAGTCAATTTGGAGCTTTGGAGCGTTGTTGAGGATGCTGCAGCTGTGCGAGCAACTGTGAATGATGCACAGTTTTGCAGAATGAACAATTTGGCTCGTGGAGCTATTCTCCGTGGTGTTCCAAAAGCAGACGCTGAGCTCATTTGTCACAAGCAGAGTGACCAGAAAATGTGGACAGCTTTTGTGGACAAGCAGACTAAGAGAGAATACGCGAACTATATCTTCGCTCGACAGCGGTTAGTGGCGAACCCATTTACTCCTGATCGAAGTATGGATGACTGGCTACGAGAGATGCAACTCTTACGTCAGGAGCTAGTTCACTACAAACGAGGTGTTTCTGACGAGGAATTCGCGGAGATTATCTTGGGGAATGTGGTGCAAACGCATCGAGACGTCGTCCGTCAGTTCTCGCGGCATTATGACCCGGGGTATAAGAGTGCAACTCCGTCTGCCGCACAAGTCATGAATGCTCTTCGCGCTGAGTCGGAACTTGATGCAAGGAGTGAAGAACCGCATGGCAACAACATCTCGTCTGCCCAAGCTGGCAAGAAGCAACGCAAGCAGCCTAGACAGCAACCAGGCAAGGGAAAGACGCGTAGTCGAGGCCGATACAAGGCCAAGGCAAATCCAGTCTGGAATGCTGATGGTCCCAGAGGAAACCAAGGCGGCAAAACGAATGAGAAGCAAGACAAGCGCGAATGCTGGAATTGCCACCAAACAGGGCACATTCAGTCGAAATGTCCTCGGCCAAGGCGTAATGATGATGAATCGGATTCACAGCTTCCAGAGCGCAAACGCTGGCAGAGTAAGGACGATTCTGGAGCAACTGGTGGAAGAAATGGTGGTAACCAGAGAATAATTGACATGGTTTCTCGTGGTGATTCTGACTTGGGGACTGTAGCTATGCAGAATTCGATGAATACTAAGTTGGAATGGGTTCTCGATTCTGCTAGTGACTGTCGTGTGTGCATTCATGAGGACTTGCTTTCTAAGGTGCGCCAAGATGATGGCCCACTAGTGTTCAACTGGGAAGGCAAGCCATCTCGGAACAGAGGCGTGGTTGGTGAGGTGGAAATTCGAGTGAAGAATGAAAACCAGCCCGATGAAGCGGCAACGCTCTGTCTTTCGGATGTGTTGCACACTCCAAGTGGAACAAACAACTTGCTCAGTCTGGACAAGTTAGAGCAAGCTGGTTGGGACTTTCTCAAGCCCGAGAACCACACAAGTGCATGGCTTCGCAAAGGGAAGCAACTGCTCAAGCTGGTGAAACTCGCGGCCGTTATCGATTGCAGTCGACAGTCACTCCGAAGCAACGGATTGGTGCAGTGACGCGCGAGAATGAGCAAGCTCTTGTTCGGTGGCACGCTCGGCTAGGACATTTGCATTTTGGAGCTCTGCAAGAAATGACAAGAAATGAAACTGTGAAAGGCATGGGTCTTGCAGGGTGTGGCTATGTACCTCCGGATCGTTATTGGACGTGCGTGCAATCGCGGATGAAGCGAATGTCGTACAAGAGAGTGAAGACTTCCAGGTCCAAGAGTCCCTACCAGAAACTTATGTCCGACATGTGCTACGTCAATGAGCTGACCTACGATGGCTACAAGCATTTTCAGCTCGTACAAGACGAAGCAACACGTTACGTATGGGGATTCCTGCTGAAGAGGAAAGACCAGGCTGACGATGTGGTGATCAAGCATGTAGCGTGGCTGCTGGCTCAAGGACACAGAATTGAAGTGATTGGGTCAGACAAGGGACGCGAGCTCCTGAATAACAACTTAAAGGCATTTTTAAGGGCTCGTGGAATTGAGTGGACTTCAACAAATGCTTACAGCCCAGAGGAGAATGGGTTAGTGGAGCATATGAATGGAATTGTGATGTCTCGAGTGAGGAGTTTGCTGACGATGGTGGACATGCCGATCCTGTTGTGGGGAGAGGCGTTCGCATTTGCTCTTGAGGTGCTGAATATTAGTCCGAGCAGTGCATTGGCGGGTGAGACTCCATACACACGACGCTTTGGTGAGCGACCAGAGCTTTCTAATTTGCGTACGTGGGGTTGCTTGGCTTTTGCTTTCACGGAGAAAGTGCTGCGCAGGAGTAAGCTGGAGAACCCAGGGAAGCCATGCATCTTCCTAGGCTACGCAAAGAATTCAATTAGTTATCGTGTGCTGGATTTGCATTCGGGCAATATTCAAGAGCTAAGGACGGTAGAGTTCGCGGAGGACTGGACGGTGGAGCGCCGCTACGTAGAGAAGCTGCTGCTCAACCGATTTTCACGCGGTAAATACAAGCTCCCATCAAAGATTCCATACGTTCGACTGGGTGATTTAACTGCACCGAGTGCTTCGATGTCTTTTGGCATGACGTCGGAAGCTGAGCCCAGTAGAAAACGACATTGCAGTGAGGATCTAAGGGATCGTGACTCAAGTACTGTGGTCGATGCTCCGATCGCTGTTGGCGAGCCTGCGTTAGCAAGCGTGCCTCCGAGCGGAACGTTGAGCGTGAATCCGACGAGATCAGCAGATGCTGAGGCTCGATCGTCGCGTGCGCGCGGGCTATGGGAATGGAGATCTCTGCGTGACCAACAGGATACTGATGGAGACGGTGGAGTTGGAGCTAACGATGCCTTGGCTCTGTCTAACAACAGTGGTTCAGCACCGGATGAGGTCGATGGGGATCTGTCTAACCGCAGAGTCTCTGTACCTTTAGCAAGTCCGCTAGCTCTCAGGGATTCAGATGGAGATCGCATGGAGATAAGTGACAGTGACTTTGAGGATGAGGATGAAGCCACTGAGACTGCAATTGGAAATGGAGAACCGATGTAAAATATTTCCCGCTTCGTGGGGGGAGATAGAGAGGAAGATGATGAAGCAGCAAATAATCCAAGTGCATCGTTTCGAAGATCAACTCGTGTCCGGCAGCAGAATGTGCGGTTGCGTGACTATGAGGTTGATATCCCAGCAAGCCTTGTGATTCAGTCCGTGAATGAGCTGCTCGAGCCGACCTCAGTGGAGGAAGCTCTGAGCGCCCCTGATGCGAAAGAGTGGGTTGATGCTCTCGACACGGAGTACAAGGAGCTGCTGAGGAACCATGTTTGGGAGTTGGTGGACCGGCCGGATGGAGTTAAGATCCTGAAGAACAAGTGGGTCTTTGTTCGGAAAAGAAATGCACAAGGTGAAGTGTGCAGGTATTGAACGCGGATCACTGTCAAGGGTTGCCAGCAAGAATATGGCATTAACTTCTGGGAGACGTATGCTCCAGTAGCAAAGGCTGAGTCTGTGCGATTTATCCTCCTCCTAGCATTGGAGTTGGGCCTGCTGTGCCGGCAGGTGGACTTTGTAACTGCATTTCTAAATGGACCGCTGGATGGAGTCGACATCTATATGGAGCAGCCGGACTACTTCAATGATGGTACAGGTCGCGTGTGCAAGCTCAAGCAAAGCCTGTATGGCTTGAGGCAAGCACCACGAATCTGGTACAAGATGCTCGACGAGTACCTGCGGAAGTGTGGTTTCAAACGCACGAAGATGGACGCTGGTGTATATGTGAGGACAGTGGGAGACAACAAAGTGTTTGTGACTGTCTACGTTGATGATCTTCTGATTGTTGGTACTGAGACCGACATTGATGTGGTGCTGGGTGAGCTCAGCAGTGAATTTAACCCCCCAGTCACGAGGCCCGGATTCCTATGCACGGACTATTTTTTCACATGCTTGATATCAAGCATGTTAAAGAAAGACTGTACTTGAAATTTGTATAGGTGAAAAAAGAAAACAAACCGTATCTCAACCGTATTTCGGAACAAAGTCGATTCGGCTGACCAGTTTATGAGACCACATGCTGCTTATCAAGCGTTGTTCAGGAAACCCGTAGAGCCCATGCTTGATGTAGTGGATATGAATATGGCCCTTTTACTGGGAGTGGGTTTTCTTTGCTGCAAGACGCGTGCAAAACGGCTACGAATGCGAAATTGTGTCTTGAACTAGAGAGTGAAACGCGTGACACGCAAGCACCTGCTTACGTAGTTACGCCGCGTCTGCGCTACCTGTACGTAGTGTAGCGTACGCATTTTTCAGTACTTCTTCATCCTCATGACATGGCTTCGGCAGTCGCCATGGCCACCTTCCTCTCCACGGCTACGGACGCGGTAAACTCTTTCTTGACTGCGCCTTCGACAGCAGCTACGGGCACATTTTCCATTACAAAGACAGTATGTCAGTGCGAGATGTGGTGGCAACATCGGCTTCTTATTCGTTGTCGTTGGCTGCTTTTTCGTCTTCAAAAGCATTTGCACGCCTTATCCGCTAAGTACCCACCTGCACGAGATCAAGCATCAACCCAACCATTTACCTGCAGGATGTCCAGCATGCAACACTTATATCTTTGAGCAATAGTAGCACTTGGAAGCGCGTATTCTATTTGCCTCAACCTACATCGCATGCATCTCTTGTTTGAACATTGACGACTGCATCGGGTGCGAAGTCCCTACAAATAAAACAGTATAAACGCGAAGACTACGAAGTATTATCAAGGCGGTGGATCATGCCGTGTCTTCAAGTACATCCATAAGCGTCGTCATGGCATGCATAACATACAACTATGTGATCATGGAAATAACTTTATTGATCATGCCGTGTCTTCAAGTACATCCATAAGCGTCGTCATGGTTCCCCATTGCTGCCTTGGCAGGACCAGCTCCGTACTTGCCCGCATACGATTGCCTGTCCCCGCGGCTCTTGAGCCGGCATGGTCTGGGTTGAATACGCTAGTCTCGTCGGTGGTGTTGGGGCCGCTGTTCGTGCGAGACGGTAGTTTCATCAGGCGAGAATTGCGTATCCACAGACCTGTGGCAATATGACGGATATGCAGCATGCAGCTAGGATGTCAGTCCTCGCCATGCTAGATATACATGATGTGACTACATACCTAGGGTGGACTGCGTCGGCGCTTGATACTGTCAACGTTTCATGTGCTGGGAGAGAGTTTGTCCTTGCTTGTGGCTGCTGTGTAGGCGGTAGCGGCGACGTGGGTTGTGAGAGTACGCGTTGCCGGCGGATTCTAGGCTACGTACACAGGCACATACAGAGTAAGAACAAACAATAGAACGCCTGACGCTCCACTCGGCGTACCTGTTGAGTCAACTCTTGCTGCATGATGCCGACTGCCTCCCGCGTCTTCGTCTCATCATTTTGCGTGCACCCTGCCAGCAGCCCCGTTGCGCTTTCTAGTCCATGATATCATCGTCATTTGTGGTTGTCTGAGAGCATACAAGTAGTTGCACCATCATATACAATGTCAGAATACACGGTTGGTGAGCAGGTGTTTGCGGTGCATGATCTTACGCGTCCGTGCCGCCCATATCTGCCTCGATCCTGGTGTACCGTCGACGCACTCGCCGTATCCGCGCACGCGATGCTCTAGCTTGATGGCATCTCTTCGTTCCGGTCGGTGCGAACATCGCCCCCTGCGCCGCAGCACGGAGGCATCTTGACTTGGCGCGGCAAATTCTTGAATGGCTCCGGTGGCCTCCACCCGCCACCCAGCGCGAGGGAAAGCTTATGTACTGGCCATGGTCGGGGTGGATACATCGACCTTTCTCTCTGCCGTTGGCACCCCAAGCCCTGTGCATTGAGTACCAAATTGGACCAATCGACCAGTTTATGGACTTTTCACATGCTTGATATCAAGCATGTGGGAACATATGGCCGCCATATGGTAATTTTCACATGCTGCTTATATCAAGCCTTAGTGACTGGGGGGTTAAGATTAAGGATCTCGGTGAGGTGAAGCATTTGCTAGGAATGGAGATCGCGTATGTGCCAGGGCACGTGTTGATGATTTCACAGAAGGGCTACACGGAAAAGATTCTTGCTCGCTGCAAGATAGACAAGTGCAAGCCTGTTCCTACGCCTCAAGTAAAGGGTAACTTTCTATGCCTGGAGACCCGGAGCATGAACCTGTCTGTATCAGTCCGGATCCAGAGGTGGACTACCGACAGATTGTTGGCTCTCTGCAATATCTGGTGCAATGCACACGCCGAGATAAAGCCAACGCGGTACGAACACTGGGGAAGTACCTCAATTGCTTTACTCGAGAGCATCATGTGTTAGCGAAGAGGGTTTTGCGTTATCTACGAGGGACATCGGACTACGGGCTAGTGTGGACGAAGAAGAAGACCACAGAGCAGAGCATGCAGATCGATGCGTATGTAGATGCGTGAAGACCTCCGAAGCCGGAAGTACGAATCGTGGCTTTTGCGGACGCTGATCTGGGAAATGAGAAAGATGATCGCCGTTCAATTACTGGATACGTGCTGCAAATGGAGGGATGTACGTACGCGTATTCGAGCCACAAGCAGCGACTGATTACGGACGACACGTGTAGTTCTGAATTTGTAGCTGCTGCAGAGTGTTCTACTATGATCAAGTGGACACACAATCTGTGCAAAGAGCTTGGACTGTGTCGCAAGCAGACGGTTTTGTATGACGACAATCAAGCGGCAATTGCTGTCATCAAAGCAAACACCGGAGACTTTAAGGTGAAGGGTGTTGATCTCAAGTATCACAAGATTCGTGACTACTATGACAAGGGTGAATTTGCTCTGGAGTACTGCCCATCAGAGGAGATGCTGGCAGACATTTTGACAAAACCGCTTGGCCCCACGCAGTTCAAAAGACTACGACAGCTTTTGAATGTTGAACCAGTGCCTGACAAGCGACCAGTATCTGGCAAGCGCAAGCGTGCGAGGGCGGATGAAGAAGGTCAAGATTGAGCAGCTAGGATGGTCACCAGCAACACGAAGTGGGAGTGTGGCGAAGGTCGTGTTCCTGCTTCCATATTGGCAGACTACTGGGACCGTGCTATTGCAGTTGGATACTTTCTCTAGCGTCTAGTCTCAGGCTAACACAAAGGGGGTTGTCACCTACGAGGTTTTCTCCTCCTTAATCCCAAAGTGCTCCGTGGGAAAGACTCGTGTCTTCATTGATCTCGTCTCTACTGCTTCCTACTCAACACCTCTGCCTGCGCATCGTGCCACCCTCAGCCCCCCCCCCCCAAGCGCGAAAAAGATAGCCGAGGTGCGTACTCCCAGCGATTGCAGCAGCTACGAGACCCGTTGATGCTTGTACGTGCTAACATAGATACTAGAAGCACTAACCGTGGCTGTTGCAACATTGCTGTCTTTAAATTTACAGATTAACAATGGGGAGAGGCAAGTCGCTGACTGGCATCGAGAAGGGTCAGATACTAGCCTACAAGGAGGGAAATCTGTCTACTAATGCGATCGCAAAGCGAGTGAGCCGCTCGTGGAAGGTGGTGGACAGCTTCCTGCGCGATCCGGAGGCGTACGGCACCGCAAAGAGCACCGGAAGGCCCAGGAAGCTAACGCCTACCGCTGAGCGCCGCCTGCTACGCGAGGCATCAAAGACTGGTGTGAGCGCTAGACAACTGAAGGACAATCTGCAGCTTCCAATTTCAGTGCGCAGAGTGGAGGAGGTGCTGCACGACTCGGACAACATGGTGCACGAGAAGCGCCTTGCATGCCCGGTGCTGAAACCGGCCCACATCACGGCCAGGTTGAAGTGGGCCACTCAGTTTGTGGAACATGGGCGCAAATGGAACCGAGTGGTGTTCTCTGACGAAAAGAAATTTAACCTAGACGGCCCTGATGGCTATCAATACTATTGGAGGGATCTGAGGCAGGAGAAACAGATCTACTCTAATCCGCAGTCAGGTGGTGGGAGTGTGTTCGTGTGGGGCGCTTTTAGTGTGAAGGGTAAGTCCGAGTTGGCCTTCCTGGAGGGCAAGCAGAACGCGGAGAAGTACATCATCACGCTGGGTGACTACCTGTTCCCGTTCGCGCACCTGTATCACGGGTTAAACTTCCAGTTTCAGCATGACAACGCCTCCTGTGGTGTAGTAGCACGCACAAAATCGTCAGATGTGGCACTCTAGCTACAAACACACCAACAGCCGAGCTAGTCGGCCCTTGTTGGCCTGCGCTGAGATGTCCCCCAGCGGTTCGGCCCTTCCGGGACAGTGGTGGCTCGTTCTCGCCGAGACCAAGTACCCCGAGTCAGTCAATCTCGACAGCCAGCCGAGTTACCTGACTCCGGAATTAGAAATCCCGTGCCCTCCACCAAAGGATGGACGACGGCGCACGGAGCGCTTTTACGGGTCGCCGAGAGCAAAGGCTTCTCGACTCAGCAATCAGTGCCCGGGACGTACGGGAACACCGGCTCGCAGCGGTGGCGAGACTTTTCCTTCGCGCTTGGCGAGACACGCGCCCAACCGGGGCCAACCTTAATCTCTTGGCGCTACCAGCCGAGTACCCTACAAGCTATGCCTCTCGGGTACCGGCGGCAGACATAATCCGGCCCCGTGCAGGGACTTACCGGAACGTGTACACGTGTTGCGGGCTTTGAAAATTCTGCTCTGTTGTTTGTTATCTCTGTCGGGCACCCTGAAGGGGCGTCTCCACTATTCCTAAGCTCCTATACAAATACCTAATGAAATTGGGCGGTTTTGGATCTCGGCCGACCCTTCAGCTCTTCTGCGACGCCTCGAACTGGGCTGAGCCGGATAAAGTGTCCGGATAACCCGGTGAACTCGGCTGAGCCGGATAAGGAGTCCGGATAACACAGCGAACTCGGCGGAGCGACCCTTGGACTCAACTGGGCGACTCCCGGACTCCATCGGACCCGGTTACCGTATCGGGACGGTACGTGATACCGTTTAGCCGAGCTCGACGGCTTGAACTCCCCATGATCTCGGCTGAGCGTGTCCAGGGTCTTCCTGAACTCGACTCGGTCTTCACCACTGGGCCTGCCCCGTGTCACCGTGTCGGGGCCAGTGTGCCTGAGTCTCGGACGCCATCAGCCGAGTTCAATCCATCAGCGCATTCTTGTCCACTGAGCTCGGCGGACGGTCATCCCGCCGAGTAGTACGTGGCTTCTGGTACGTTGTTCCACTGCGGCCTTGGAGTGTGACACAAAACTTGATGTTCCCTACACCACAACTGCCCCGGTCATGCTACGAGCCGGAGTGGTGAGTGGCCTGACCAACCGGATGTGTCCTACGCTTGATTTCGTCCAATCCGATCTGTCGCAATCACTCTGAGTTCACATTTCCCGAATTCGAGTGGCCAGAAGCGTCCGCAACGCCAGCTCGACGACCTCGTTCCGTGAAGGTGAGACCTGCTTGAACCTTGACCTTTGGTGTAGCCCTTGTCTGATGTGTGGACTCCGCGCCCCATGGGTCTGTGCACATGTAGATGCCCCTGGCGCTCGCGCCAAGCCCCGCCGTCGGATCACTTCAGCAGCGAATCGGCCTGGATGGTCGTCTCAACGTGGCAGCTGGAAGCCTGAACCGGGTAATACGGAGTCGGTTGCTGCCCCTGTCGAAGCTCAGAGTACTAGCGGTGCTGTTAGGCCTGCCGCAACCAAGCAAGTAGGCAATGCAGGTGTCGGGGAAGTGCTCGATTCATGTTGACGGAGACAGTGATGCTCGGCTTCGTCGGTACTACCCCATAGCTGCCATGGATGCTGCCAGCAACTCGGCTGACCAGGTAAGCATCTGCCTCTCGTTACGGTGCGTCGAGTGGAGCCTGATAGTTGTCTTGGCATGATACAATCCACCGCGACCTCGGCGGGTCAAGGAACGCTTCCCCGATCGGGCCGCGCTGAGCTCGAAATCCAACTCAGCTGAGCTTATTGACGAGAAGTGCAGCAGCAAGTTGAACTCAGCTGTGTCCGAACTCGGCTGTCCTGCTATCCGCTGCCCTTCTTGAACTCGGCTGGACTTGAACAGAGCATCCGCTTGATGGACTCAACTAGCCTGGTGAGTGTTTGCCCCACTCACCTTGGTGTGTTGAGCTAACTCTCACCGTTGTTGTATCATGGCGTAGGAGAACAAGGCGATCCTGATGAGATTGATGCTCCAGTCGAGTTGTCCTGAACCGGTCGAGCTGGGCTCAGTGGTCAATGGACTTTGACTTCAGCATCTCTCCAGCTCTGTGAGACCAGCTTACCCCGACTGGGATCGACTTGGTGGTGGGCAAGCTCGACTGGAGCAGCACTTCATTCGGTCACAGTCCAATTTGCCTCGCCGCGAACTCGGCTGCGTTCAAGCTCAGTTCAAATTCGGCCTCTTTGTGGTGTGGTAATACCACTAAAATTCTCTTCTACCAAAAGGTATTAGAGACACCAACAACACGCTAACCCGCAAAGGTAAGCGCTTATTGGATCAAAACCTGAAGACCAGGAACGATCCCTTACACCGGGTCGGTTGCAAGCGCCTCTGTGCACTTTAGGTTGTCTTCGGCCAACCCAAAAACCTGTACCGCTAGTCACGAGCTAAGGCTAGGATACTATGTAGCGCTTTCGCGCAACCCCACTGCAGTCCCTCAGAAAGGAAGGGTACCGGCGTGTTAGGCCTTATACAGGGGGACCAAGGTAAAACCTCGGTAGGTAGACTAATACACTCAGGGACACTCTTGTCCCACAAATATACAGTGAACGACTCTCCTATGTCGCTCTTGCCTCTCCGGCCACGCCAACTCTTGGCGCCGCCAAGGAAACTCTCGGTCAAAGCACGATAAGCTCCCCGACAGGCATCCACACGCAGCCGAGCGTGTCCAGGCACTACAATAAGCTAGCTACACTTACCGAAGTCGGACTTGACCCTTGTTGGCTTTGGGGGAAGACTGTCTTTTTATTACTGAGTTTTATGAGGCCCAGGGGGCCTCGTTCTGGTCATCATATGATGAGTCCTATGTCCCTATACAAATATCTAGTGTGAACGATCGCAATAAGGCGATTCCGGACACATCAAATGACGACCACGGCCACACTAATAAGTGCGGTCGAAGTACGCAACTAAATGCACCTGTACCTAAAAGTGGGTACCACGAAGCCTCGCTCGGGGTTCTATTAGGACCCGACGAGGCTCCGGCCACTGACTGTCACTCCAACGAGGATAATGTCGTCATCCAATCAGAAGTAGCCATCTCCGTCTCTCGCTGGGCCGCTTCTTCATGGAACTTGACCTTCGGGCCGGCGAGGCTATCACCTTGGAAACACACAATTTCCGATACCACAACTGCCCCCGCCTCGACGCGAGCCTCCGACACTGGTGAGCGTCTAGGTGCCTTCGGTGCTTCGACTCCATGGCCCCTCAGTCGTGCGCATTCCGCGACGCGGCTACCGCAGCTCTTCGAAGCCTCCAATGTGTTGGCCCGGTATGTTCACCACTCTTGTCGCTCCTCATCGTCACCTCGACTCTCGTTGTTGACTCCATCTACTCCTTGGTCATCTCAGGGAGCTGTTGAAGCCGCCACCGACGTTTGGGGTCGTCGTCCGGCGCGCCTGGCTCGTTCGACGATGCTATCACCGCTGGTGCTGTACCTTCATCCTCGTCCGCACCTGCTGATGACCCTGCGCTCCTTCCTGCCGCGTCTGAGACGTCGGTCGACCCTCCACGAGGTTCTTCCCGTGGTATTGCGTCTTCTGCTGGGACAACCGAGAATTTGAGAACGCTTGAAGCTTCCACGAGGCACACGGCGACGCACACACCAGGTGTAATCCGGTGGTCGTATGGTCCAACCTTGGTCGCTCCATCGATATCATGCGGACTGCTGGTCGTTCCATCTTGGTTCAATTTGCTCCATCTTCACTGGCGTCTTCTGCCGCGTGTTGAACTCGAGCAGAACGGCGGTCGGTAGCTTTCCAATCGGGAGCCCATCCATTGCTACACCACCGAAATTCCGGTGGTCGTATGGTCCGACGTTGGTTGTGCGATCGATGTCCCGCGTACTGCCCTTGGTGAACACCTTGGCTCCGTCTTCTCGATGGCATTGGCGTCTGCTTTAGATAGCGCTGTATCACCCGAGGGTCAAACGGAGCAACTCGCCCTGCCACTCGTCTGGCTTCAACACCAAACTACCGGGATCCGGTGGTCGTATGGTCCGACCTTCCATGAACGTGCTGAAGGCCGCCGCTCGTCACACCTCGGTCGCATACTTCTTGCCATCACCGGCATCTGCAGTAGCTAGGTCTACACCGTCCGAGGGTTCAATGGCAAGCGCAGTAGTCAGGGAATGCGTTGACCCGACCAGCGTGACACCATTATAGCGCTGGGACTTCGGTGGTCGTAACGGAGGCAGGGTTCGTTGCCCCAACTTGAAGCTCGCGAATCGCAGCACCGCCATCGTCGGTCACACCACCACTTGATTCGTTATCACTCGGAGATAGTGTAGCTGTGTCGACCGTGGTTTCGTTGCCTTCGTTCCACAGTTCCATACGGGTTTCCGGTGGTCGTAACCAAGTCGGGTTTTTAGTTGCCCTGTCTGTGGCTCGGGAACCACCGCACCAGAAACGTCGGTCGTGCCTTCAACTGCTTCATCGTTGGCGTGCGAAATCGTACCAGTGTTGACCGTGATCCGTGATGCACTTACAGCAAATAGTTGGAGGTCGTAACGTAAGGTCTGGGTGCCCCAGCCTCCACCAAGCGACCCACTGTGTTGCAATCACATCTCTTCGAGCCGCACCAATTGCCGTTCAGGGTTCCAACCGTTTCGGCGCAGGCTACAGCAGGTACCGCTGACTTGGACGAGACCTAGTTGTTGACCGTAGCGGTCCCAGATCCACGCGTATCTCCACTTCATCATCAAATCCATACATAGTCCCAAGTCGAGATCTGGTGCACAGGCGCGAACTTCTTCCACGTTAATATCGGCGCTCGAAGACTCGTTCACCCTTGCTTGAGCTTCGTCCTTGTTCGTTTCAAGTCGCAATCTTCTCTCGCGTCAGCGTACATCGCATTCAGTACTCGGTGCGGTTCCCAGAGCTTTTTACCATCCTTCGACCGCTGTGGATGCCCCAAATGAGGCTTGGTTCGGGGCTGTAGCAACCGGGTTCCGTCTCGTTTTCCAGCGAAAGGGTCAGGCTTGTGCTCGTTGAAGCCCAGACTCGGTTCGCGGAAGACCGAGCTTACATTCATTAGCCCCGTTGCGGGTATGTTTTTGCATGACACACCGATTTTGACGACCGCACGCCCGGTTCACTGCCAGTATCATATACTGAACCAAGAAGACGGGCACGCTTGCCCGAGCTACTTCCACACAAACCACTGCGTCCGAAGCCTCGGTCGCCCTCCCATTCGCTTCATCACCACTTGTTTCGTCTGTTGAGGGTTTGACCGAGGCTTGCTTGCGTCTTCTTGACTCCATTCCAATCTCCATTCCATCGTGACTCGTTCACATAACATGCAACATGCAGATTCCAGTAACTTCCTTCGTCTGTCACTGCGAGCTGGATAGCCCTCGCAGGCAGTTCAATCATCGTCTCCAGTAGCTTCGTTCGTCTGATATCGCGGGCTGGATTGCCCCCGCGAGCAGTTCGATCGTCGTCATCGTATGCAGCTAATCCTTGACCACGTGCAAACATAGCATGCTGGGCTCGCCGCTCGTACATTTCACCACCAAAGCGAGCGACGTTCGGCTGCGCACAGGTACATCATCTCCGGTCCGTTCCACTTCGAAACCTCGACTAGCCCGCTACCGAGTTTCAGCACTCGTGTCTTGGTTTACCTCGTTCCATGTAGGGCCAAATCCGAGTGGTAGGCTTCAGTCGAAGTATAGGTAGTGACTCCTGGGCGTAGTCGCTGAGGTTAATCTCGTTCGCGGTGTCATCACCCTCGACCGACCCCTCGGCACCCATGGCATGCATGACCGAGATATAGGTCGACTCCAGTAGTTGCTCAGGATCATCGATCGCACTTATATCCGAATTATCGAACTCAGTGTCGGCGTCAGCGGTGGTGGTTCCGGTTTCAGTAGGAACGTCGTTAGGCCCTGGGTCGTGTTCACCCCATTCGACCTCGCTACTACACACCGCAGCCGACGTTTCTCCTAGCTTCAGGCTGGGCGTGGAGGTCCCTGTTGGCAGGACACCCCATGCAGTTGTCTTGGCCGCTGTTACCACGTCGCGGTCATCCTCCGAACCGTCGTTCGTCACGCCGTCACCATCATGCAGCTCATCACTGGCTTCCGATGCGTCAACTGAGGCCTGTGTCGCTCCCTGTCCGGTAGAGTCGGCACTACTGTTCGGATTCGCGGGCAGGTGACTCGGCCGGTGGAGCAGCGAATCTTCCGGTTCGTCCAGGTTATCCGGTGCACTGGCTTCATCGTCCAAACCATCGTTCGACACACCAACACCTTCCACCTCAGTTGTATCAGCTTGAGCACCCTCGATCGAGCCTTCACTGACCCTGGGTTCGTTGCCGTAATCATGTACATCGGGTGACGAGTACTCATTACCCGACGATGCTTGTTGGCGGCCTCCCAGCCATGGTGGGGCATCTGCTGGCCTCGGCAGGATCTTCCGCGGTGTCGGGTAAGCTCGGCGCTCCACCGCAGGTGGCTGTTCAGCTAGCCACCGCTCGTAGAGGTGACGTTCCCGCCTATAAAGGGTCTCGTCTCGGCTCGTTGAGTAGGCTAGCACCTGCCACTCTTTGTACTTATTCGAGTCCAGTCTCGCGTAACCTGTCTCCCGCGGCAGTTCACCACGCGGTACCCAGAGCACCACGGAGTCGTGCTTGGCGCACCGTGCAGCCGTGGTCGTAATGTTGGTCAGCCGTACCCATGCCGGCTGCCCCCGTCGAAGCCTCGTCACGGTCGGCACAAGCTTGTCCGTACGCCGTACCCATACCTCGTATCCCGAACGAGGTAGCCTCTGACGTGGCAGCCGAAACTCTCGCCACTCTCGACCGGGGATGTATAAATCCTCGGTCGGCCCACACGAAGGTTGCGTGCCGTAAGGTTCGTCATCCTCAACACTCTGCGACTTCAGCAGTGGTACCATGACCTCGTCTGGGAGGCGTGCGGTACCGTGGAATAAATCCAGCCGGATTCCAGCCGGGATCATAAAATCCATCCCAAGGACCACATCCACCCCGGCACTGTGGTCCATTATCCACACTTCGAATTCGTAGACCTGCTCCCATCCGAGGGTGATCTTGACGAGCGCCCGTCGCCGGGTCTCCATCACCCCTGGGTTGATGCCGCGGACTTCGAGACTTCGTCCGTGGTCCAGAACTTCCCGTACACGGAGCCGCTTGGCGAAGGCAGCCGAGATCACGCTAACGTTCGCTCCAGTGTCGAGAAGTATCCTCGTCCGCGCGTCATCCACCGCGCCATGGACCAAAGCTCTCATTCGCTTCCTCTTGTCGTATCGTTGGGACGACCACCACCCCAGTCTCTCGCCAGGCAACAGTCTTACTGCCCGGACGAGGCTCCGAGGTGGCCCTCTGACTTGGGCTAGGCTTGTGATCAAAGCCTCGGTCGGGTGTCCACCATGTTCTTCAGCATCTTCTTCATCAATACCGGTCTCAACGAGACTTGCGTCTCGGTTCTCTCCATTTTCCGTCGATCTCACACTTCCATTGTTCTTCAGGTCGTCAGACCGTTTGCTTTCGCCTGTGAACGCGAACAGATAGTCCGCGTCAAGAGCAGGCTCAGCTAACTGTGGCAGCCCGATTGGGACCAACCCAGTTTCAGTTGGCGGGCTGCCTAGTTTAAATGGCTTCCATACACCAGGCTTTGCAGCTCTGGCGACAGATCCTTCTTGTCGACCTTGGACTTGAGGAGCTTGGTGAGCTCATGGAGTGCTTCGCACTTCCCAGCATCGTGCACCTGCTTGCACAGTTTGCACCGCCGGTAGCAGAAGTGCACCGAGTGGGACGGGCTTCCGCACGCGGCGCATGGCCCATACTGGCGACGGCCGTCTCGTTCACGGATGGACTGACTTCCTCCGTTCCTGAAGCGTCGGTTGTCAGACCGAGCGAACGTTCCTTCGGCTGCGGCCCTTCGCTCAGCGTCGTTGGCGGCCGCGACATGTCCCGTAGAGTCGTCCGAGTCATAATCCGCATCCGAACCCTCGTCCGAACGCTGATCATCCGAGTATTGGCGCTCATACTCGAAGTAATCCTCGTTCGCCTCACCATCACGTCGGGAGGCGTACGAAGCTTCGTTGCGTGCACCGACCGAGCCTCCGACGTTCCATTCCGCCATGACATCAGCTAGCGCGTCGACCAAAGTCACCCTCGATCGGTACGGAGATGTATCGCGTCGGTCCCGACGGCGGTCGCCGTCACGGTAGCGTCGTTCACGGCGGTATCCTCCACGAGAATCCTCGTTCGACCTCGCATCACGTCGGCGACCATCATCTTGACTCCTAGAGCGCCGGAACGACGACTCGCGAGTTGATTTGCGGTCGCGGTGGCGCAGGATGTCGTTGATCATGTCTTCGAGGTCATGAATGCTCTTGACCCGCACGTGGCACAGACGGTCTTCTAAGTTTCGGTCGTCACACGTAACCAAGAAGTGCTCCACGTGATCCTTCGCGTCGCGTCCACCGTTCTCAAACTGTACGCCGGCGTTGCGAGCATAGCCGTTTAGCCTGTTGAGGTAGTCACATACATGCTCTTTGTCCTCTCGCTTGGCCGAGTAATACCGAGCCTTCGCAGACTGGGAAAACTTCGAACAGTAGTACTTGATGAACGCCTCGCTCAGCAACTTCCACGAGCGTCTCGTCTTGCGCGGGAGCTGACGGCACCAGTGCAGGGCTCCATCCCTGAGCTTGAGTTCGAACGGCATGCACCACTCGTTGGGGGGTGCATGCGTTCCCTTCATCTCATAGATGAACGTTCGGAGCCACTGCATGGAGTGCTCGCTCTTGTCACGCGTCCCGTAGAACGGCTTGATGTTGGCGAGTGGTAGATGCGTGGCGAACTCGAGCTTCGGGGTTGAGCTCTGGTTGTCGGTCGCGCTAAGTTCGTGCACCTGACGAGCCCATTCGCTCGGCAGATCACCCTCGTAGTGGTCAGACGCAAGGTCATCATCACTGTCCGATGAGTCATCTCGGGGGTCGTAACGACGGCTGGATCGGCGACCGGTCGCCGCGCGCGTGCCAGGCGTTGCGTACGAAGACTCGGTCTCCCTAGCCAGACGTACACTGCGATCCGCAGATCGCGGGGTTACCATGTGCGAGTCTTGCATGTAAGGCGAGGCCTCACCCTTGGCTGCAAAGACTCCGTCACTAGTGGCGGTCTTCTTTGGGGTCGCCGGTAGCGGGACCTTGGATGGGTCAACCACTTCCGAGGTCGAACGAAGCTTCGTTGAGCCTCGGTCGGCCACCCCGAAGGCGTCACGCAACTTCTTCCTCCACTTGGTGAGCGCTGCAGCGGCGGCAGTCGGCGTCCAGCTCGCGAGCGCGGCCTCCGTCGGGAGAATCTGGGGCTCGCACCCCATCGCACGCAGGAGGTCCACCGTGTTCTGGGCGACCTGCCGAGTGCTCGTCGAGTTGATCGGCGTGGCTAACGCCCCTCCGAGGTCCATCCAGATGGCCTGGCGGACCTGCTTCGGGGAGAACAGTTGCATCCACTCACTCTTGGTCTTCATCAGCTCCAGGCATCGGCCCAGGACCTTGTTGGCCGCCGGAGTATCGCCGTTGAGGGGAGGACGAGTGCCGACCGGCTTGGAGGTTGCCCCTCCTGCCGTCACCGAGGTCTTGAAGTCCTCGGTTGCACCGTCATCCGCGTCGTAGGCGGGCTCGGGGCCCGGCATATCGTTGAACGTTTCGGAGAGGTCGCGGGTGATCGACCTCGATCCTCCACTGCGGCCTGCCGACACCACCGCAGCTTCCGAAGTCTCGGACATCACAGTCCTGACATCCCAGTCATCGTCTTCATCATCTTCCTTGGCGTCCGAGGAATCCATCGCCGTGTCGTAGCTCGCCGAACGCTCGTCGATCGACTCCATCCGATCCGTCGCTGGGGTCGAGAACGAGCTTCCGGAGCGCACCGAAGCCTCGTTGCGCGTTCCACTTGACTTGACCGGCGTCGCTGGTACCGCTGACTTGGTCCCCTTCGCCATCTTCTCACTTCTTCTTCTTCTTCGCTTCTCTTCTTCTTCTTCTTCTCCTCTTCGCTCGTTGGGCTAAGACCTACAACAACCCAGACACACAGAAGGTCACACCAATCCCGGGTCGCGGCACCAGTTGTGGTGTGGTAATACCACTAAAATTCTCTTCTACCAAAAGGTATTAGAGACACCAACAACACGCTAACCCGCAAAGGTAAGCGCTTATTGGATCAAAACCTGAAGACCAGGAACGATCCCTTACACCGGGTCGGTTGCAAGCGCCTCTGTGCACTTTAGGTTGTCTTCGGCCAACCCAAAAACCTGTACCGCTAGTCACGAGCTAAGGCTACGATACTATGTAGCGCTTTCGCGCAACCCCACTGCAGTCCCTCAGAAAGGAAGGGTACCGGCGTGTTAGGCCTTATACAGGGGGACCAAGGTAAAACCTCGGTAGGTAGACTAATACACTCAGGGACACTCTTGTCCCACAAATATACAGTGAACGACTCTCCTATGTCGCTCTTGCCTCTCCGGCCACGCCAACTCTTGGCGCCGCCAAGGAAACTCTCGGTCAAAGCACGATAAGCTCCCCGACAGGCATCCACACGCAGCCGAGCGTGTCCAGGCACTACAATAAGCTAGCTACACTTACCGAAGTCGGACTTGACCCTTGTTGGCTTTGGGGGAAGACTGTCTTTTTATTACTGAGTTTTATGAGGCCCAGGGGGCCTCGTTCTGGTCATCATATGATGAGTCCTATGTCCCTATACAAATATCTAGTGTGAACGATCGCAATAAGGCGATTCCGGACACATCAAATGACGACCACGGCCACACTAATAAGTGCGGTCGAAGTACGCAACTAAATGCACCTGTACCTAAAAGTGGGTACCACGAAGCCTCGCTCGGGGTTCTATTAGGACCCGACGAGGCTCCGGCCACTGACTGTCACTCCAACGAGGATAATGTCGTCATCCAATCAGAAGTAGCCATCTCCGTCTCTCGCTGGGCCGCTTCTTCATGGAACTTGACCTTCGGGCCGGCGAGGCTATCACCTTGGAAACACACAATTTCCGATACCACATCTTCGGTTCAGCTGTGAAGTATGTTCAGACTCTGCTGGGCTGTACCTCCTCGAACTCGGCACAAACGCGCTCCAATCGAAACTCGGTGCGTTTACCAGCGCGCATCTTGGCGAACTTCCACAGATGTGATCTCACTGAAGCTCGGCGCACCGCAACTCAGCCCAGTGTTTTCTTCTGTTGAAGTGAATACACTGATTGGCGCCATCCAACACGCGGCACTGCTGCAACTTGACATCCCATTCCAGCGTGATCGTACTCCAATGTTCTCGGCTCCGCAGCTACCCAGTTCGAACGCGACATTCGGACGCAGCGCGATCTCGGTCTCGCTTTAGATCAGCTCAGATCTGCTCGGACTCGGCTGCGCATAACGTCGGCGCGACCTACTTCGTCTCGGCTGAATCCAACGAGAACCGGGCACTAGACCGAAATGCATGCGTTCCCACTGGAACTGGACGCGAGGTGGCCCAACTTGATGGTAGCTCTGCTTCAGCAAGGTTTTTTTCAATCGGCTCCAATCAAATGACCAGCGCTGCTTCGAAATGTTACTCGAACTCGGCTCCGTTCCGGCTTGGTTGAACTCGGCTTCACGACATCTCGGTGTCAAACAACTTCCACACCGAGAGCACTGTCTTGCTTCAACTCGGCTATGCTCGAACGCATCTCGACTTCAGCTTGGCTGTGGGTCAACTCAGTTGGTGCTGACCTCGGCTGCACTTGTACCTGATCCCGATTCAGCTCGGATTCGAGACAAGCACGTGCTGCAATTCGACTAGGCGCCACTTGATCCCCATGTTCTGTGGCTCTGTCATGTATCAACCCCGGCCAAGCTCGACTTCATGTTCACCTGGACTGGGTTCCGCTTCAACTTAGCCCAGTTCAGCAAGGTGATAGGCAAGATCGGCTGAGCGAACGACACAGCTGGCTGCCTTACCAGCTCAGTCCCTTCGCGGAGGTATTAGCGCTTTGAAGGAGTGGTTCGATTCGGCTATGATTGATCCCTGACCAAGCTCTGCTCATGCTGGCTCAATGCGAATACGACCGCGACCGCGTGGAATCCATTCCTCTTCAGTCCAGCTTTGGATGTTGGATACACTTTTGCGACGCCGTGACTCGGCGATTTCACCGATTCGGCTTCAGGCTGACCGCAGTTGAACTCGGCGGTAGCCCTACGTCAGATCGATTGAAGTCAGAGTCCATCTCCAAACCAGGTGTCTGCTTCTGCTCAGCTACGGATCAACTCGGCTTCCTTCGAGATCGCTGGTACGCTGACATTCTCGGCGACGCGCCTGCCCAGCTTGCCTCCGCAGAGCTCTGCTCAACTCCAGCTTTGCTTGCAACTTCGGTTTGTTCACCTCGACCGCGCATCGACCGACTCGGCTAGTCGCCTCTCGGCAAACTTGGTGCGATTACGGCCTCACTGGAAAATTGTGCGAACTCGACTTCGCTTCGGCTTTCCTGCTTGAGCGTGGCCCCATGTCCGCACAGCTTCGCGTCAGCACACCTGCGCTCCAACACAGCTTGAGCGCATAACGGGAAGATCGTTCACCGACTTGGTCGGAGGCCGTGGCGGTCGAACCCAAGGGTGTCAATCGTACCGCCGCAAATTATACACAGTGCCCCAGTTCGTAGCGTGTTCACGGACCCAGTGATGAGTCGACACAGCTTCAGCATCGACGGCGGACTCGCTCAATCTGTGCAGACGCACCGTCACCTCCCTCAGCGTCTTCACCGGGTCGCCGTCAACCCGCTGGGCTCAATCGCTCAGCTCGGCAACTCGGCTGAGACTTCGACCCGAGATGCGAATTCCATCAGCTTGGTGGCTGTGGCGACCGCGCCGACTCCAACGCTAATCCGGCGAATGGGCTTCTTGCTTTCCAGCTCCATCTTCACTCACTCCATTTCGATATCGTGTAATTCATATAATCCATACAGTTGACGCAGTATCATTCTTCGACTCGACCCAGCCTGCTGTCTTCACTGAGTCAGCGGATCATCACTTTGGTGCAATAGCCTTAGACCTCATCTGCAACTTGCACCATTTGCAGACGGGTTTCACATTCCTTCGATTGCCCCTAGTCGTGTGGAAAGGTTTCCCACGAGACGTTCGGCATCGAATCCAAACTCGGGCATTTCGCGCTTGATGCCCCCATCGTTCGTTGTATCAGGGGCGGACGGTCCCCTGGAGCGACGTCTTAACTGTCGTCGTCCGCATCGTCACCGAGCTCGGCTGCGAGGTTTTGTTGGGCTCGTCGAGGTTCCTCCATGCGCCCACCATGCAGCGAGAAATCAGCTATCCCGCTGAGCAACTCGGCTTTCTTCAATTCTTCTTCACAATCTCCAATATCCCCATCTCTTCTTCGGTCTTGGGTATTGTCGTCGCCAAACCGAACGGTTGGGACCACTTCCATCGTCATTTCAGCGATCCTTCCGCCAGCTGAGTTCAGCTTCGTGAGAAGCGAACCCCCAGCCGTCGCTGGGCTGGCCCAGCTCGGCGACAATCTTCCCTTGACCATCTTGCTCAGTACTCGAAACTTGGTTGACTTGGTACCAACGAAAACAAACCACCCTGCTCCCGGGTCGCGGCACCAGTTGTGGTGTAGTAGCACGCACAAAATCGTCAGATGTGGCACTCTAGCTACAAACACAACAACAGCCGAGCTAGTCGGCCCTTGTTGGCCTGCGCTGAGATGTCCCCCAGCGGTTCGGCCCTTCCGGGACAGTGGTGGCTCGTTCTCGCCGAGACCAAGTACCCCGAGTCAGTCAATCTCGACAGCCAGCTGAGTTACCTGACTCCGGAATTAGAAATCCCGTGCCCTCCACCAAAGGATGGACGACGGCGCACTGAGCGCTTTTACGGGTCGCCGAGAGCAAAGGCTTCTCGACTCAGCAATCAGTGCCCGGGACGTACGGGAACACCGACTCGCAGCGGTGGCGAGACTTTTCCTTCGCGCTTGGCGAGACACGCGCCCAACCGGGGCCAACCTTAATCTCTTGGCGCTACCAGCCGAGTACCCTACAAGCTATGCCTCTCGGGTACCGGCGGCAGACATAATCCGGCCCCGTGCAGGGACTTACCGGAACGTGTACACGTGTTGCGGGCTTTGAAAATTCTGCTCTGTTGTTTGTTATCTCTGTCGGGCACCCTGAAGGGGCGTCTCCACTATTCCTAAGCTCCTATACAAATACCTAATGAAATTGGGCGGTTTTGGATCTCGGCCGACCCTTCAGCTCTTCTGCGACGCCTCGAACTGGGCTGAGCCGGATAAAGTGTCCGGATAACCCGGTGAACTCGGCTGAGCCGGATAAGGCGTCCGGATAACACAGCGAACTCGGCGGAGCGACCCTTGGACTCGACTGGGCGACTCCCGGACTCCATCGGACCCGGTTACCGTATCGGGACGGTACGTGATACCGTTTAGCCGAGCTCGACGGCTTTGAACTCCCCATGATCTCGGCTGAGCGTGTCCAGGGTCTTCCTGAACTCGACTCGGTCTTCACCACTGGGCCTGCCCCGTGTCACCATGTCGGGGCCAGTGTGCCTGAGTCTCGGACGCCATCAGCCGAGTTCAATCCATCAGCGCATTCTTGTCCACTGAGCTCGGCGGACGGTCATCCCGCCGAGTAGTACGTGGCTTCTGGTACGTTGTTCCACTGCGGCCTTGGAGTGTGACACAAAACTTGATGTTCCCTACACCACACTCCATTCACACTGCAAGGACTGCCAAGTGGTATCTAGAGGATCAAGGTGTGCGTGTAATGTGGTGGCCTGCTAAGTCTCCGGACTTAAATCCTATCGAAAACTTGTGGGGAATTCTAGCTCGAGCGGTGTACCTGAATGGGAAGCAATACGAGACCAGGGAGGACCTGATCAGGGCCATCAAGAAGGCATGGGAGGAGATTCCGCTATCGACGCTTGAGAACCTCGTTGGGTCGATGAAAAAACGCTGCATGGAGGTCTACCGCCTCGAAGGCCATAAGACGAAGTACTAGAGAAGTCTTAGCCAGCTCATAGACCACTTAAACAGCATTAAGAGATGCATTAAACGGCTACCAAAGTTGTTCGTCTATCATTTTCGCGCTTTACACTGTCGGCAAAACTCGTGTTTGATACTGTAGCTCCGCCCCCACGTGTCGGATTCAAGCAAGCGACACCGCAAACGAACCGCCAGGAGCTGCTGATCATTGGGTAAAACTTACAGTCTCATTGGCGTTGATTCGATAAAAATAGGACAAAAAATGGATTTTCGTCTATCATTTCCGCGCGCACTGTATTATATTTGTTTTAGCGGTGCCAAACTTCCTGCTTTACTACGTAGTAGGCCTCGAAAACAGAGGAAGCTCAGCCTGGCTGTACCAAGCGCTTTATAGGTAAGAGACGTCTTAATGAGTTCTCGACAAAACCAAAAGGCCTACATCATTTATTAGCCACGATCTTATTACCCCAAGCCAGAAACGTTCAAATAAGAACACCTGCGAAGCTGGGACGAACTTACCTCGGCGCATAGTGGACTCGGCATCAAGAGTTTCCCCCATTTCGAGAGCCTCTTTGCTCAAAGTATTGAAGTCGTACAGTGCAGTTGAAGGCTGGCCCGTGATGGCTTTGAATGTAGGCGAGCTGACGAGCGCCTCCCCACTAAACAAACCGAACTTGAGCAAGTTAATCTTACATGATCCGACACACAGTGCACAACCTCCTGCCATCGCCAAGTCTCTCTCCGTGGACGATACGAAGCTCTCCTCGACTTTGACCAGAGCGGGGGCGCCGGTTAAATACCACGTGGCGGTGAACAGCAGCAGAAGTGCGATTGGGCCCACGATGAGGCGCCCAGCGATGGCCAAACATGCTGCAAAGACAGACGGCCGGCACAGTCTTTAATGAACGTGTCTGACGCTCGAGGCGCTGCTGGTCGTGATACTCCGTGGCCCATTCCATTGCTGGACTGCCGCCGACCTAGGGGGGGGGGGTACCTGTGCTTGGTTGAGTCTTCTCAAGTCAAGTCGGATCGAATAATGTCATGAAAGTCGTTGGGTTTGCTACAACTGGGGGGGGGGGAGCTATCACAGGCTCGATAACAGGAACACCGCTGCGAACTCTGGACGTCACTGCTACTCTTAACATCAGCGTGTCGCCTCAGTTGATTCGTGAGCTTGAGGTGTCAGCTGGAAGTCCCGACAAGTGCAAGTCGGCCTGGACTCTGTATTCAACTATTCGAGTGTTTCTGTACAAGTCGGAGGACGATGGATTCAGCAAAATCTCCGCTGCGGCTATAAACCTGTACCCGGAGTTAACCGAGTGTAGACCCGACGTGCCAAACGACGACAGTCTGGTTGGAAAGAGGTTGGCTATTGGTACCCACAGCAACGACGTGCTTGAAGTCGTACCTGATGCCCTGAAGCTATACCCGTATAGCTTTTCAAGCAGTCTGCGGCCCGCCTTGTCCCAGCTACCAAGGGGCGACGACTGTGCTGGAGCCACTGCTGCACGCCTACTATGGTGGATGTCGCGTTCGTGAAGTGATCACCACGGGGATCTATGTTGAAGACACTTGCGAGGCCTCAAGTCACTGGTCGGCTTACGGTTTGATGGTGCAGTCTCCTGACGACCTCCCGTTGTGTACCACCGGTGACGTCTGCATTCACAACTATTTCAACACGCAATGGGAGGGCATCGTGGAGCTCACGCCGGAAAACCGAGACCACGTTACGTTAACAGCGTCCGCAGTCGCTACGGCGACACCGTCCCTGTCAACACGTTGCCTGGCGTCGTGGTCGCGCAGATCCTGTTCATGGGCATCGTTAGTCACTACGAGGTGAAGTCTCACCAGCAATCGGTTCTTGTATTTGCTGGGACTCGCAACGGCGAATCCGTCGCCAATCTCACGTTGTGCTTCTTCGCCTTCTCCTACTCATTCGTCAACCTTGCCAAGGCTCGCTCGGGGGAGCAACGACTGGACCGTCGATTTAGACTCAAGTGGGAAGCCATGCAGTTCGTCATGACAATTTGCGTTGGCTCGCTGTTGAGGTCCATCCAGCAAACGCCCATAATGACCATCATTACGGAGAATGCGGAGATCTTGCTCAAGACATCCGCGCGAGGAGCCAAGTACTGCGGCCTCCACGACTCGTGCATTCTGTTCACGATCAACACGGCCTTAATCGTGCTCGTTTTGTCGGCCGCGTTCGCGCTTGTCGCTTCGATCATATCCTACGTCGATGTGATGGCGATGAAGGACCGAGTCGTCTCGTCATTCAAACCTCGTGCGGTCACACCGTCGTTCTGTATACCGCTTGATATGGCCGAGAAAGTCTCAAAACACGTCGGCGCTCTCTTCAACAGATTATTCCGCGACTGCGATGATATCGCGCACGTCACGTATAAGGGCAAGCGCTGCACAACCGTCGAGGCGCTGCTGCTCGCAGGGGTACCTCTACTACGGTGAGCAAGTATACAAGTCGTCCTCCGAGCTGATGTTGCTGCTGGCGCGGGTGATGCCGAGAAAGATTATGCGCACCTTTAACGTGCTGCTGCTACGCTGGCACCTGGACCCGAAAGACGGCACGCTCACTCAGGCGTTCTCGTGCACGTGGTACCATGCCAGCGAAGAGAACCACAAACTGCGTGGCGCGATGCCCGTGGCTTAAGGCAGGCGCGTTGAACTGGTACAACGCAGAGCTAACGTTAGAGTGGGTTTACAATACCAATTTACCATGCCTGGCTTGTCGAAACTTGCATGCACGATGCATTCCGTAAGAATAGTACGTTTCACCAAAGGTTTTGCAGCAGTGCCTTGATGAAAAGTTGACTCAAATCCACAATCGTCGACTCCGTTGAACACCACTCCCTCAGCGAATGAAGCGGACCAAAGTTTAATTTATCCACCCACGCCACCAAATCGCGGGTGATTTGCACGCCACTCATGAAGAACCCAGCCAATCCGCGGGTGAATGCGAGTAGCTCATGCAGAAGCTCAGTATCGAAAAGACCTCTCCAGCACCGACCCGACTCGCCTCGCTACCATGGACGCGTCGGGCCAAGAGCTAGAGCGCGAGCTGGCGCACCTGCACCTGGACGGCCCGCTGGACCCGGGCTTCCCATCGCCCCTGCTGCACGCGGACGTGATCGCCGCGGCCGCGCAGGCCGCCACGGACGCGGACGACGGCGATGTGCCGAGCCCCGACGAGGACGAGAGCGACGAGGCCAGCCAGCGCACACACCACGAGGGCCGCCTTAAGGCCTCGATCCTGGAGAAGGTGGCCACGGAGAAGCGCCTGCGCCGCCTGTCCGAGGTGTTCGTGGACGGCCACGAGGACGCGCGCGAGGACCAGAGCGGCGACCTGTTCGAGACGCTGCCAGAGCCCTACGGCCAGCTGTCCACGTACCAGCGCATCCAGATCACGTCGCCGCCTGAGGAGATAGACAGGGAGACCAAGGAGGTCTGCGAGCTCATCCGCAAGTGCCTCAAGCTGCGCAAGAAGTGGATCACCGTCAACGAGCCCAAGACGCCGCCCCCGCCCGCTGAGGTGCCCACCAGTCCGCGCGCGGCCGGCGCGGCCGCTAAGCTGCGCCACCGAGACGAGATTCCGTACGAACCTTTCAACAACCCCGTGCCGGAGACGTCGCAGCACCATTTCGTCATGTCGGACGGCGTCGTCATGGTGTACGAGGACAAGGACGCCGTCGAGCCCATCAGCCGCGTCGGCCCCATGGAGGAGTACTACAAGGACCTGTTCGAGATCAAGCGCATCATCAACTACGGTCCGGTCAAGACGCTGGCCTTCAAGCGTCTGCAGCTGCTCGAGGCCAGGTACAACCTACACACGCTGCTCAACTCGGAGCGCGAGCTCGTGGCCCAGAAGGCCGTGCCGCACCGCGACTTCTACAACGTGCGCAAGGTCGACACACACATCCACCACTCGGCCTGCATGAACCAGAAGCATCTGCTGCGCTTCATCAAGTCGCGCCTGCGTAACTCCCCTGGTGAGATCGTGATCTTCCGCGACGGCCGCTTCATGACGCTGAGCGAGGTCTTCCGGTCCCTGAACCTCACGGGCTACGACCTGAGCGTCGACACGCTCGATATGCACGCGAGCAACACGTTCCACCGCTTCGACCGCTTCAACCTCAAGTACAACCCCGCCGGACAGAGTCGTCTGCGTGAGATCTTCCTCAAGACCGACAACCTCATCGCCGGCAAGTACCTGGCCGAGATCACGAAGGAGGTCATCTCGGACCTGCACGCGAGCAAGTACCAGCTCGTGGAGTGGCGCGTCTCGATCTACGGACGCAAGCACTCGGAATGGGACAAGCTGGGCCGCTGGATCTACGTCAACAAGCTCACGTCCCCGCACGTGCGCTGGATGGTGCAGATCCCGCGACTCTACTTCCTGTACAAGAAGCTCGGCGAAGTGGACAACTTCCAGCAGATGCTGGACTATATCTTCCTGCCGCTCTTCGAAGTCACGCGCGACCCGTCGAGCAACCTGCCGCTGCACTACTTCCTCGAGACGATGGTGGGCTTTGACTGCGTGGACGACGAAAGCAAGGCCGAGCCGTTCCGCGCCGAGCGCGGCAAGAAGCTGCCCAAGCCCCACGAGTGGACACACGAGGCCAACCCTCCGTACGATTACTGGTGCTACTACCTGTACGCCAACATTGCCGCGCTGAATGAGTTCCGTCGCCAGAAGGGCCTCAACATTTTCTCGTTCCGACCTCACTCCGGCGAGGCTGGCGACCCTGAGCACCTGGCGGCCGCCTACCTCACTGCCAACGGCATCAACCACGGCATCACGCTCCGTAAGTCTGTGGCCCTGCAGTACCTGTACTACCTGACGCAGATCGGCATTGCCATGTCGCCGCTGAGCAACAACCGCTTGTTCCTGGCGTACCACCGCAACCCGTTCCCGATCTACCACGCGCGTGGTCTGAACGTCTCGCTCAGTACCGATGACCCGGTCATGCTGCACTACACGAAGGACGCGCTGCTGGAAGAGTACTCGGTAGCCGTGCAGGTGTGGAAGCTGACGTCCACAGACATGTGCGAGATCGCGCGCAACTCGGTGCTGCAGTCAGGCTTCGAGCACAAGTTCAAGGAGCACTACCTCGGCCCCAAGTACACACTGCCCGGCTCGCGCGGCAACGGTGAGTTCACGAGCATTTGTTCTTGTTATTCCTTTCATACGCTCTAACGTTATGTGTGTTCTTTGCTATCGCTACGCAGACATTCGTATGACTAACGTGCCGGACATCCGTGTGGACTACCGCCACGAGACGCTCCAGGGCGAGCTAGCGTTCATTGAGACGTAAGCCCGCCTTCCAGTCAACAAACTGGCTAGGAGCTACTGTACCAATCACTAGGGGATAGATAAGCAAACGTCGTCATTTCAGCTCCATTAAAGCTAAACATTTGCTGCGCTGGAAAGTGTTTCTTGCCTTCAAAACTCTACTGACCCTGCCTTGGCCTGCCCTCACGCAAGGCTGATGAATTTATGTTGAAAATTGACTTCGTCAGACTGCCGTTAAGTATCTACGTGGCATAGCCCACCGACACGCACGCATGTGCAGTGAAGCTACGACTGCTGCTGCAGCTTGTCCAGAACACGCAGCCCCTGCTCCTCGTACTCGCTCTTGAGCAGCCAGAAGGCGTCGTTGTTCTTCATCAGGTCGGCCAGCACACTGCCGCCCTGGAAGACGAGGTGTTTGCGGCGCGGCGGGTCGTTGATACGCAGGCGGAACTTGCTCAGACGGCTCTTGTCGCCCTTCAGCACGTCGGTCAGGTACCGCTGCTTGATGTCCTTCTCCAGTCGGCTGGGCAGACCAGGGTACATACTGGAGCCACCGGACAGCACGATGTTCTTGAAGAACTCCGTGCGCAGGTCAATGTCGGCCTTCATGCACATGTCGAACACCATGTCGCTCAGCCCCGCGCCCTCGACGTCGATCAAGTTGGGGTCGAAGAGCGCCTCCGGAGCCTCGAAGCGCTCGCGTCCGAGCCGCACGACACGACCGTCGGGCAGCTCGTACGACTCCTCCAGGATGGTCGTCTCTAGCGCCAGCTTGCGCTCCACGGCCGTGTCGTACGCGACGTAGCACCACTTCTCCTTGATCTGACGCGCCGTCTCGAAGTCGGCCGTGCGGTTCAGCGGGTAGCCGCGCAGCAGCATGAGCTTGATGAGGTAGTTGGTGATGTGGCGGCCAGCGACGTCCAGGCGGCAGATGAGGTGCTGCGGCACGTAGCCCTGGAACACGGGCACGACGTGCGTGACGCCGTCGCCCGTGTCGATGACCACGCCCGTGGTCATTCCCTGCGCGTAGAGCGTGAGCATGGCCTGCGTCGTGATGTTGCAGCCCTCGAAGCCGTACTTCTCGAACATCATCTCCACGAGCTTCTCGCGGTTGCGCTTCGGGTTGAGCGGCGGCTCCGTGAGCAGGATGCGGTGGCCCTCGCGCGGGTTGATGGCCAGACGCTCCTTGAACGTGTAGTCCCAGAGCTTCTCCATGTCGTCCCAGTTCTTGACGATGCCGTTCTCCACGGGGTACGAGATCTCGAGGTTCGACCGCACGGCGGCGGCCTCGTCGCCGAACATGATGTCCTAATGCAAGTGTATCAACTGTCAGCATCAGCTTCAATTTGGGGGGGGGGGGGGTAAGAAGGAGGTGACGCACTTTAAGTAGGATGTCCGTCTGCACGGCCTCCTCGGCGCGGAGCACGGGGCGGCCGACGAGGGACGGGAAGATGGCCTTGGGGAAGTTTTCACCGGCGAAACCAGCCTTCACGAACTGCGCGAGGCAGAACAAAGCGGGGGAAAGTGTTAGCGATTCATGATCAATCATTGCATGGCGCTGCTACTAGAGAGGGAGGCTGGACATACCCCCGTGCCGTTGTCGCACACGACGATCTTGTTGGAGGCCACCATCGCTGCTGCTGCCCTTGGCCCCTGCTCCCTTTGCTGATGCGACTCCGCTGTCGGCGCGTCGAAAGCTTCTTGCTTCCTGTTCGGAGTCAGATTGAGATCGACCCCCTTTTTGCGTCGTAATCGAGCTGTTAATTCGGCTAAGTGCGAATGCGAGCTGCGACAAAATCGCACTTACGAGTACAAGTTCACGGTACGACCGGCAGGCACATGCTTGCTTGTCAAGCATGGCCCACTCGACAACATGAACATGAAGGTCTCGACTGCGACGGTGGTGGTGGTTAAAATAGGTTGTATCATGACATTATAGCCGAACAGCAGGCAGGCGTCCTCCCGCTCGAGCTCTAGTCTCTCTCTCTTGGTATCGTACACGCCTGTACTCATTCTCTTTTGTGTCGATGGAGAGATGCAGCTCTCTCGTGCCGTGTGCGAGGGCTCTTTCTCTCTCCTTCAACGCCGCCGCGTGGCCGTGGCAGGCCGATCTACGGCTGGTTCAAATATGATCCGGGAACCCCCCTCCGAAGCTACCTGCGCCCTCTCGAGCGCGCGCTCAAAGACCCTCCGTTGCTCTGCGTATTGGTTCACCCGCGGCGCTGGCGGGTGGCAGAGTGGGTCGTGAAGTGCGGCGGCGGGCGCGTCGCCGCGGCGCGCACCGCCAGCGTCTCCTCCGAGACAAGCGAGGGCGATTGCGCCAGGTAGTGAGGGGCGTGGCTTCACGCGGACTGGCGCAGCCGGTGCGCCGTCTTGCAGTCGAGGCCGCAGTACTTGTCGAAGCGGCTGAGGCCGCGCTGGAAGCACTTGGAGCAGTTGGTGCACCAGCGCTGCTCCTTGCTGGGCTCGTGGGCGTCGGCGGGCAGCGACACGCTCTGCGAGAAGGCCGCGGGCCGCGCGCGCGCGCTGGGCACGGCGTCGCTGAACTTTGCCAGGTGGTCAAAGCCCGCCGTGTGCGTGCGGCGGATGATGTCGTAGATGTTGCGCTTGCTTCTGCTGCTGCTGTCGCCGCCACCGGCGGGGCTCAGCTCGTCGTCCTCGCACACGATCGTGTCGCGGTGCTCGCGGTGGAACATGCCGCGCAGCTTGCCGCTCAGGTACGACAGCGACGTGAGCTTGCGCAGGCGGCTCGCCTCGTCCGCGGTCTTGCCGGCGCTCACGAGCGGGAAGCGCATGCCGCGGTGGTCGAAGCTGCGCGCTGCCGGCTCTTGCTTGGCGTCCAGCCAGTGGTGGCTGTGGTGCTCGCCGCGCGCCATGATGCTCCAGTATTCAGGATTCTCTCCACCTGCGCAGAAGCAGCCAAATTCCAAACTGCTTTTGACCGCCAACTGCCGTGTCCTTTTTGGGAATTAAGTGGGGCGACAGGGCGCGGAGATGAGCCGCGCGAATACCCGCCCTATATGATACCTTTCTATAACAGTATTGTAGCAATATGGAGATAATAGTATGTAACTGCGCTCACGGTGTTTGTGGGGTTTAGTCAAGAGATTTAGTACGTGATATTACTGTGATTATTGATGTATAAGGGTATGCAATGCGAAGGTTTGTGTGTGCCACACTGCGCGGTAACTAACACCGCTCCCAAGATGTGAAGTGGCGTGCGAGTGTGGGAACTCTCCTCAATGGCAACCGCACGACGCGGGCTGTCCAATGCATTTGGCCCGCCTGCCTGCCTGCATGGAGAGCTGGGCATGACAGGCCTCCGCCTTCACGTCAATCCCAGCAACGCTGGCGAGTTTCGTCACCGCTTCAAGTCGGACGGAAACGCTTTTACCTTTATGCGACCAACAGCTCGGCCGGAAGCGCAGCGCAGGACACATGGATTCCGCCGCAGGCTGTTCGCTGGCAAAGCATGTGTTCCTGGCTTGGCTGCAGCAATGCCTGCCCCCGTCCATATCTTAGGATTTCGACGGCTCCGGTCGAGCGCCACGCGCGACCCGTCCGCCGAAATCTCGATGGTCCGTGCAGCGTCGGCGACGTCTGAAAGGCGGTCAAGTGGCCGCAAGGAACTTGACACAAGCCAGCGAGCGCTGTTTAGGCGTCGACGACGCACAAGGAGGAAGGAGGCCTTGAGTCTTCGGGGACGCTTTGGTTCACGGCCAATCTATCTCGGTGGAGCTTGCTTGCAGGCCAAGATTTGGGCTCAAGGAAATCATGCGGATGCATTTCTCTCGCGACTTTTATCGCAGACCTCCGCACGAAGATTGCACACTTTGGTCCCTCCACCTTTGCGGACCTTCCTCCGTCCTTCCTCGGAGGCTCCGACGGAATCGAGACCTTCGACTCGCCCGTGTTGGCGCGGATGTGTCCACCGACCGCCGACCGGCGGTCTCTCGTGTTTCCTGCGATCAACGACGCATCTGGTCGCCGCGCAAGGCTTCACGCTTGCCCTTCTGCGGAGAGCTATCCGCGACATGGCTCGGGTCTGGACGAGGCATTGGCTCGCGCGGGTGATGTCGGCCGTGCTGGTGGTTGAAGCCCGAGGGCGAAGGGCGAAAACTGTGTACTCGGGCGTTCGTGTCAGCACCAGGTGCTGCCCGACAACCGAGGCAGACTGCGCGCGCATGAACCTCCTGTAGTTGATGTTTGCCAGCCTGCTGGTGTCGGTGAGCTGGGCAGCCAAGCAATGCGCTCGGCTGATAGGAGCGGCGGCAGTCGCCATAGCGCGCGATTGTTCTCGAGGTACCCACCCACCCGTACAGGTGCCGCGAATGTTTGTGCACTGCAACATGCTCAACCGATGTTGCAGTCCCTCAAGGACATGCTCTTCACCGAGGCCGCACGTTACTGTACCGACTTCTAAAACGCGTGGCCCTCACTCAACACACTGACGAAACAAGGCGCATGTGGACATGTTTATTGCTTTTTCGTTCTAATACTGCTGCCTCGAGTTCGCTCTACATGTATCCATGGATAGCACGCCGCGCCAGGGCGAGAAGCGGGTGGCCTTTGCTTCGGTTGATGGACACGAGGCAGCGCCTCACTAGCGGTTCGTCTACTGGGTCTTCTTCTCCCACTCGTCCATGCGCTCCTTGAGCTCGCGCGCGTGCATGCGGCGGCCGATGAACTTGAGCACCTCGTCGATGACAATCACCGGCAGCGAGAACGCCAGCACCACGAGCCACTCGTTGAAGTCCAGAGGGATGACGCTGAACGTGTCGGCCAGCACGTCCACGTACAGGATCACGAAGTGCATGGCGAACGAGATCACCATGGCGATCATGAGGTACGGGTTCGACCAGGGCGGCATCGTCACCAGACTGCCGTCCTCCGACAGCGCGTTCAGGGCGTTGAACATCTCGATGGCGACCAGAACCGACAGCGAGAGCGTCGACGCCGTCTTCTTGCCGTCAGTGAAGTAGCGGCAAGGGTCCGACGAGAAGTCCATGCCGTCGAAGTTGTTCACGGTGAAGTTCTCCCACTCGTGGCACTTGGTCCAGTTCGTCAGCTGGCTGTACGTGATCAGCGTGTGGCCATCGCCCGAGGCCTCGTAGTACATGTACCAGTACGCGAAGACACCAACGCAAGCGAAACCGACGTAGATGCCCACAACCATGTACCGGAAGAACACCCAGCCCGTGATAAGAGCGTCGTCGCTACGGCGAGGAGGCTTCCGCATGATGTCAGCGTCAGGCGGGTTGAAGCCCAGAGCCGTGGCCGGAGGGCCGTCAGTCACGAGGTTCACCCACAGCAGCTGCACGGGGATCAAGCCCTCCGGAAGGCCGAGCGCAGCCGTGAAGAAAATGGCCGCCACCTCACCGATGTTGGACGAAATCAGGTAGCGGATGAACGCCTGCATGTTGTTGTAGATGGCGCGGCCCTCCTCGACGGCAGCCACAATCGTAGCGAAGTTGTCGTCGGCAAGCACCATGTCCGAAGCCTCCTTGGCGACTTCGGTACCCGTAATGCCCATGGCAATACCAATGTCGGCCTGCTTCAGGGCAGGCGCGTCGTTCACACCATCACCGGTCATAGCGGCGACCTCGCCTAGCTGCTTCAGCATCTTGACGAGCTGCTGCTTGTGCTTCGGCTCCGTGCGGGAGAACACCATGCCGTGGCCGTCCGACAGGTACTCGTTCTGCTTCTCGAGCGGCAGGTTGAAGAAGTCGGCACCGGTGAACGAGCGCGTGGACAGATCATCGCCATCCTTGAAGATGCCGATCTTGTGGCAAATGCTCTCAGCAGTGAGCTTGTTGTCACCCGTGATGCAGATGACACGAATTCCAGCGGTGTGGCACATCTCAATCATCGGGCGAACCTCCGGGCGGGGCGGGTCCAGCATGCTGGCAAGACCGATGAAGGTCAGGCCCGACTCGATCGCAGCAAAGTTCTCGGTACGCTCCAGCAGCTTGTGCGCAGGGTGGTGGCGGTCGCCATCGTACGAGCCCAGCTCACCAAGGTCCTCCTTCTTAGCCAGGGCGAGGCAGCGCAGCGACTTGCGGGCCAAGCTCGACACCTGCGTCAGCAGCACCTGGCGGCCAGCGTCCGTCAGCGGCTTAATCGTGCCGTCGCCCAGCTCGATGTGGGTGCAGCGGTCAATGAGGCCCTCGGGGGCACCCTTCACAAGCAGAAGGTTCTGGTTCGCGGACGACGAGCGGGTAGCACGCTGCGATCCGCCGCTCTTGGCGCACAGCACCGACATCGACTTGCGGTCGCGCGAGAACTCGAGCACCGCCAGCTTCTTGTTCTGCTCCTCCAGGTACTCGTTGCAGAACTGCACGGCCTTCTCCGGGTTGGCAGCGCGCAGCGACTCGAGCTCCGCCTGCTTGGCGCTGTCGTGGGGGAAGCCAATCTTCTCCACCAGAACCTTCAGGGCGGCCTCCGTGGGCTCGCCAACGCGCACGTACTTGCCCTCGTGGAACTCAATCGCAGACTCGTTACACAGCGAGCAGACAGTGGCCAGCGACGACACGGCCTTGAACTGGCCCAGCGGGGCGCCCTCGATCTTGCCAATCGGCGCGTACGTGTGGCCCTCCACGTCGTACGTCACCAGGTCCGTCTCGGACTTGCCAAGGTGCGAGAACGTCACGCACGACATCTCGTTGGTGGTGAGCGTGCCCGTCTTGTCCGAGCAGATGACGGTCGTGCAGCCCAGCGTCTCAACCGAAGGCAGCTTGCGCACGATGGCGTTCTTCTTGGCCATCTTGCGCGTGCCTAGAGCCAGGCACGTGGTGATCACGGCCGGCAGACCCTCGGGAATGGCGGCCACGGCCAGCGCCACGGCGATCTTGAAGTAGTAGATGCAGCCCTTGACCACGGAGCCGTAGATGGGGTCGAAGAAGTTCTTGTAGTTGATGACCCAGACGACGATGCAGATGATGGCAATGACCTTGGACAGCAGCTCGCCGAACTCGTCCAGCTTCTTGGTGAGCGGCGTGTCCTCCTCCTCCTTGGACGCGTCCTGCACCGACTGCTGGATCTTGCCGATCTCCGTCTTCATGCCGATCTCCGTGACCACGCCGTGGCCAAGGCCGTTCACCACCACGGTGGCAGCGAACAGCATGTTGGTCTTGGCCTGGATGATGTTCTCCGTGCCCTGGGGCAGCGCGTCGATGTCCTTGTTCACGGACGTGGACTCGCCCGTCATCTGCGCCTGCTCCACGCGGATGGTCGTCGTCTTCATGGACAGCAGGCGCAGGTCCGCCGGCACCTTGTCGCCCACGCGGATTTCCACCACGTCGCCGGGCACGAGCTCGCGCGCGGGCAGCGTGAGCATCTCTCCGTCGCGCATTACGCGCGCGTTCTCAGGCTGCAGGTCCTTGAGCGCCTCGAGCGCGGCCTCGGCGTTCGACTCCTGCCACACGCCCACGATGGCGTTCAGCACGAGGATCACGAGGATCACGAGCGGCTCCACGAAGGCGCCGATGCCCTCCTCGCCCCCGTCCTCGAACAGCGCGAGCGCGAAGGACACCACGGCGGCGCCCAGCAAGATCTTGACCAGCGCGTCGTCGAACTGCTCCAGCACGAGCTTCCACAGGGGCGTGCCCTCCTCCTTGTCCAGCTCGTTGTAGCCGTGCTGCGCGCGGCGCTGCTCCACCTGCGCGGCGCTCAAGCCGCGTTCCTCCGTCACGTCGAAGTGCTTGAGCACCGCCTCGGGCGTCTCCAGCTCATAGCGAACTTCTGCCATGGCTGCTGGAACTCGCTCCCTGATAGTAGGCGGCCTTTCCCCTCCTTCTCCTTCTTCTTGCGGTCTTCTTCCCGGAAACCAAAGTGCGTTGGTGCCGCGTGGCAAAAAGATTCCCTGGATATCCTGTGGAAGTCGATGGGATCAAATTGGCGAGGAATCAGCAAATTTTGTAAAACAAGGTGAAGACATGGGTTCAATGTGGTGAGCTGACTGGATGTTTGGATGTGGAGAGTGAGTGCCATCCGGACGCTACACCGTGTTTTGCAACGCTCTTGTGACGAGTCGTCATTGTGGTTTTTCCAGAACAAAGCAGGGCTTCAAGCCGAGTTATGCACACCGAAGTGAGGGGTGTCGCGCGGCCCGACGCAGGTGACGCAGGTGTCTCCAGACTTCATCATGGACTTCAGGCCCACGCTTAGAACCGTTGCCACCTCTGTGCGTGCATCCAGTGGATGTCATCCACACGTATCACCACGCCAATTGTGCGGAGCAGTCGTCCCGGTTGGTATGGCCATCCGTGTGGACGAACGCTGGATTTTCATTGTCGGTGCCGTTGTACGAATTAGGTGGAGGGAGCATCGAGAGCTCGATGACAGCTCCCAGTACGCTCACGATAAGACCAACACCCGATTGAGCCATTTCATGGTGACGGCGGCTTGAAGCAGCTGCACGTTCCGCCCTAGCCAAATCTGCCAGGAGCTGTTGGTCACCGCGCGCCGCTGTAGAAGTTGGAGACGGAAAGTTGAAAGGAAACGTGCATTGAAGTTGTACGCAAGTATTGCTGGTATTGCTGGCAGCAACCGAGCCGACTCCTTCAACTTGCCGCTAAATAATGAGCTCTCGAACAGCAAGACCGAAGTTCAGACACATTGGCGTAAGAACTGCTACATCTATCGAAATTCCTGGTTACGTTGCGTGCTTGCTACCTCGTTATCGATCGTCCCTACCCATGGCGGGGCCAGGAAGTCCTCGGTTTCGCCATACATCGGTCGCACAAAGGAGAACGAGGGCGCAGCACGGCGCTCTCGCTTCGACGTCTTCCGTACCTGCAGCACCTAGTCATTGTAAGCGGTCGACAACCGATACAGGCGAGAACTTGCCCTTGCCATGGCCGTCTGCAACAAGACTCCCGTCACGAACGCTCACCCAGCGCACCCGCGCGTTGCCAATAGGGATCGTTGATATTAATAGCAGGAAGGAGCGCTTCCCAGCCGGGAGCAACATGAACAGCGTTTGCGCGAATTCTTTCTCCTTCTGCAACATCAACCGGAGTTTGTTTGACTTGGGGCATACACCCACCCACTTTGCCTCGTGTTTGAACCGAACGACTGGGTTAGATTCATGACGCTGGATCGAGACAAACGCGGCTCTCTTGGAATGGTCATGTTGAAAATGTGCGTCCACGCTTCCGTCAAACTTGCGCGCGTGGTCCAAAGACGCCATCGTACAGAATGAAAGCGCTGCAGTAAGCGGATAGGACCAAACTCATGCCTCAGCTCGGTAGTGAACTCTCATGACAACATCACACGTGTAGCTCGCACGAGGCAACACGATTGCTACAATCTCAGCACAGCCGTCCGTCCTGAAGCTTCGCTCGTTGCTCTTGTCGTCCAAAGCGATTCCAGCTCCCTCGGCCATGGTCCAAGGAGAAACCGTAGTCTCGATGAATTCCGTGTCCACCAACGATTCGTCCGATGCATAGGCACGGTACCCCCGTGGGGCCTTGTCTCGCTCGCTCACAGACAACTCGTGGCTCGCTTCAAACTCCCCCCGAACGTACTGCTGGCCTCGAAGTTTGTGCTCATGGCGATACTTGACAGCGTCGAAGCTGTTGCCGTAGAATGAGAACAGGTTCTTCACGCCCGCTTGGTCGGCGTGATCAAGTCGACTGAAGAAATTCACGTGTGCGTAGGCGAAAGTTGTGTGCTCTCGCTGTAGCTGCTTCTGCATCAAACCAAGTCTTCGGCGATTGATGTGCCAGAAACTATGGATTGACCACCCTCAGAAATGTCAATTAGCATCAGTAGCAGTCGGGATGTTTATAACTTTCGTTCCTATTGAGCGGCTTGCGAACTGAGGTGACTCGGCGCGTCGGCGAAGTAGGTCTGTAGGATAAACGCGCGCGACAGCAGAGGCTCGATCTCGTTCTCGACCCAGTCTTTCGTCGGCAGGCTCTGCAGAAAGAGCACGAGGTCCTGGAACTCGAGGGTCTTGAGCGTCTCGCCAAACGTCATGAGAATGGCGGCGCACACGTACACGTGGAAGCTTTCGAAGCCCGAGTCTTCACACAGATACGTATCCCAGATGCGCACGATTCCGTCCAGCGGGAGCTCGCGCATCAACAAACAGTTCATCCAGCGGAACGCAAACTGCACGAACTGCACGTTCTCACGCTCGACGATGTGCTCAAAGAGCTCCGCGTCACATCGGTGAACCAGTTCCTCCATGCGCTGCACCATGCGTTGCAGACCTGGCTGTGCGAACGTGTAATGGTCCTGGATATCGTCCAGTAGCTTCGTCAAGCACCAGTAGCTGTCCGCTTCGACGATCTGCAGGTTTTCATCGGACAGCTTCGACAAGTCGCACGTCTGGGGCTCATCTGCATCAAACACACCTCGTTAGCATCTCCATAGCATTTCAGCATGGATCGGACTCGAATCCTTGCTTACCGATGAAAGCCGAAAGAAACACGACCAAGAACGGCGTCATGAGATCGTTGATTCCTTGGACGTAGCCACTGGCTGGGTGTCGGATTGCCCAAATATACAGCACGCGCTCCATGCACTACATGTACACAACAGGAACCACGACCGACATTGCGACTTTGTGTCAATTCGATTCAGCGCCACCCCCATCAAACGATTGCTCTGGCCCGGCTCACCTGGTGAATGCGCTCATTTTGAAAGAGCTTAACGTCAGCGTTGGTACGTGGGATATCGACGAGAATCTGCCGCAGCGTGGTTTGCTCGCGCGTACCCCGGTCGGTGTCCGGGATATAATAATACTGCTGCAACAGTTCCACGTACTCCTGTCGCTTCCGCTCTAACATGGCAGCTCGACGGTCCTGCTTCGGCGGCATATAGCCCTGCAAGCGTACGAAGCAAAAATCGTGAGCGACGAGCGCATCAAGCATCTAGCAACATCCAGCAAAGATCTTACCAGCAGTAGCCGCCAGACTGTAGGCCGGTGCTTCGTAGGTACGCCACCCCAACTGAGCTTGCGAAGCTGGTCCAGGTCGACGACCTCCTTCTCCAGCAACCGTTCAAACTGCGTGTACCGAAGGTTCCCCGACGCATTGCGCGACGAAGAGGCAGGCGCTAATACCGGGTTAGCGGTAATCGTAGCTCCCTTATTGCCACCGTTGTGATGGTGGAGATGGTGGTGCGACTTGGCATGGGTGTGGGTCGGAGTACCGTGAGCTTCCTCCTCCAACTCGTCCTCGTGCAGAGAGTGCCGGTTCCTGCCCGAATAGTCAACTGACCTAGAAGCCACGTCGTCGGTCTCGCTATCCGCGGACGATAAGCTACGGAGACGTGGCGAGGCCGAGTCAACCGGCGACGACAGTTTCCTATTTCATTCATGACAACCTTAGGTAAGATACATCATCATCACCCAACCTCCTCCAAATCAAGATGCATTCGAACCTCGGGGGAGCTGGCGATGGCGTCGCCCACACTGGAGGCAGTTGTCCAGTGTTAACCTGCTTCACGGAGCCCGGCAGCGCCTGCGGTTTCTGCTGGGCAGGGACCTTATTATTACCGCGCGAGAAGAAGCTCGAGGTCGCCGCGTTGCTGAGACTCGCGGCCGCCGCGCGCTCCTTCTTCTTCTGCGCGAACTTGTGCAGCGCCGTCTTGAACGGGTTCGACGTTGCTCCCTGCGGAGGCGACGGGCTCGGCTGCATCTGCATCAACATGGTTGTCAACAACACTAAGGCGTCAATGCCGTGTACTATTCTGTTGCCAACAGATACGAAAGTATCCTTGGGGGTGTCCAGCTTCAACAACTGTCGCACAACGCACCATATCTTCGGTAGGAGGGCGGTTATCTGCTGCGGCTTCCATCGGCGCAGTGAACATGCTGCTGCCGGCTACGAGAGCGCTGGATTTCGCTGGGTTGAGGCCCAAGTAGCTGCTGATATCTCGAGAGCTCCTCGATGTCGAGGCGATAGCTTCACTGTTTGGCAGAATATCCAGGGGATTTTGGGGTGAGCTTATGAGCAAGAGCTTTGGGGAGATATGAAGGGCGACAATGAGCGCGGAAGACGCGCAGCGACCGCGACAGAGGCCTCCCCCTCGACGTACCAAGGTCTGCGGATTCCACGCACCGCCCGCCCGTTTTGGACGTGACGCAAGAAGCCGGCGAGTGGTGTGGTACACATGGAACTAGGCAGGCACAAATTAGAGTTCAGGACAGCAAATTGGCAAGCCTAAGTTAGGAAAAGAGTCAGCTGAAATTAGGACCCCCTGCCACCAAGCAGAACTGGCACGTTGCACCCGTTGGTAGCGGCTTGCATCTTGGTGAGGTTCGCTGCAGCTTGACTCAATAGCGCTGATGTTTCCTGCGTTACTCGCGGGGCGAGACGCAGCTTGCAGTGGAATACCCTAATGTGTGAGTTGGGAGTGCTTGGTGCTATCATACATACATGTTCTTCGTGCTGCTGCGGCCCAGGAAATGCCCTGTCGTAGGTCAGCAGGCAAAGTCGCACGTCTGCTGCTATACATGTATTGTGCACTGCTGCCTACCACGTAGGCGCGACCCCGATGCCGCTGCAGCAAGCGGATTTTCGCGTCGGAGCGCGGGTTTGGCTAGGTACATGTACACGCTTCGACCTCGGCGGCCGAGGTCGAAGCGTAGCTGGCAGAGATCAGGTGCGCAGAGACCGGGGACGACAATGCCACTGCACGTGCACGTTGCAGTGCAAGCCGCAGCGCTCTCGATGCTCGACATGGCCCTCTGCGCCGAGTCTGCGCAGTGGCGATGACCGGCCACGGCCACCTGCTCGGGCCAAGGATCCAAGTTGAACCGGACGAGCTTGCTCGGAGCAAGACACGCGATCGCCCCGTCGGCTGTGCATGTTGAGGTGGCAGCGGATTTGAACTCCTTTGGGCGGGAATCCCGCTGGCGGCGCCGAAGCTGACGCACTCACTTGACCGCCAGAGACGAGCCCCGGCGCCGGTGCTTAGAGTTGTGATCGGCGTTCGACTTGCAGCGCGCGGATCTCAATTGACGAGGCAAAAGCTCGCTCGCCCCGCTCGTTCTCGTCCACCGAGGCGTCCAGCAAATGGCGGCGAAGAAGGCGCCGCGGACGACGGCATGAAGCACGTTGTCGTCGAGTTCGAGTAACTTGTGCGGGGCCAGCGGCGGTCGTGCCGTCGTACGCACACCAAGATGGACACCCTCGCAGCCAGGCGAGCGCGGTGGCGCCGACCTGAGCTGCGACGCCCCCAAGCCCGCGTTGCCGGCGGCTTCCTGCTGCGTGCGTCCCCATCGCGGCCGGCGCTCTGCGATCCTCCTCCTCATCGATCCTTGTGTTGTTGCCTCTCTCCGTTCACTTCCTGGAGCGCCGTGCACCATAATCCCCCATGGAAATCGCCACCATCTGGACGGAAGCGAGCAGCGCACGCCATGCACCAAGAGGATAAGCAAAGCTCAAAATTCACCCGTGCAAAATGCTGCTGCTGCCGGCGTCGCTGTACATGTACAAGCAGCCTTGAGCTCGGCATCGGCAGGCAGGTGTTGCCGCGTCGTGGGGCGCTGTCCCACGACCCGACGAGCGCCCGCGAGCTTGACAACGCAACAAACATCACTCTGGTCGCAGGCAGGAACTTTCTTGTGAAAGACGGGCCTGTTGCCCTGGGTTGAGCGCGGCGAAGGCGGCGAGAGTGTAGTGATCACGGAGCGCGCCGCATGTGGTGCTCGCCGCAGATGGAGAGGACTGCTGCTTGCTGCCGCAGCCGGCGGAGGCAAGCAGGCACGGCTCGGGGCACGGCATGGCGTGCTGCTTGCACCAGCCGGCACCAGCCGGCACCAGCGCGATCTTTGCCTCGATTTTGTGGAAGAAAGTCAGTGTGTATCTTGTGAAAAACCTCGAGGTCGTGCGCCGCAGCCTGTCCACGAGCATAATACAGCGCCCTATCCTCCGATTATTTTCTTGGACAGTTCCCATCATTTCCATACGATGTGCAAGGTAAAGTCGCGAAAAAGGTTGATTTGGCGAATTTGATGTGGCCCGGTTATGCAAAGTATAGGCCCGGATCCTCGAGGTTTTATTATCGGCAGGATTACCGGCGCACGCAAATCAAAGCAAGCCGCACGCACGGCCGCGGCGGTCAAAAGGGAAAAGGCCGCGGAGGAGGCAAGTCGAGCACTCGGAAGCGCAGGGCGATATATCACCGCCGTAGACCAGAGAGGAGAGCAAAGCAAGTAGCAAGGTAGGGCCTCCACCCATCCGTCCAACGGCACCCCGCGTCCCCCGAGACGCGAAACGCCTTGGTGTCGCCAGCGCCGTACCGTAAAAAGGTCTCTAACTGTTTGCCTCTCTTTCTCCCCCCTGTCGCTTTAGACACTTTGCCATTCCCCTCTAAACACTCAAACGCACCACGTAACCAAGAGAAGAAGATAGAGAACACACACAGCCACACAGCCATGACAGACTTCATCCGCACCATTTGGCAGAACGCCGGCAACGCCGGAAGCGCCGCCGCCGGCAGTGCCGCGGCCCGCAAGCCGGACGCCGTGCAGCCCGTGGACCAGATCCGCCTGCCGCCGGCCGCCGCGGCGCCGTCGGAGCGCCTCATCAAGCTGGAGCCGCCAGCCTCGCCCGCCTCGTCGTCGGCCTCAACCTCCTCGGACGACGCGCAGTCGAGCAAGGCGCAGCGCATGGCCCGCGTGAACGCGCGCCGCGACAAGCGCAAGACGCTGGAGGCCGCGGACGCCGCCGCCGCGCCGTCCACCAAGAAGCTCAAGACGGAGCCCGCGCTCGACCCGAGCGGCGAGGAGCGCCTGCGCGCCATGGAGGCGCAGCTGGAGCACCTGGACCCGGACTCGAAGGAGGCCAAGAAGAAGCGCCGCCTCATCCGCAACCGCATGTCGGCGCAGCTCCACCGCGAGCGCAAGAAGGCGTACGTCGGCCAGCTCGAGGACCAGCTGCAGGCCAAGGAGCGCGAGCTCCGGGCGCTGCAGGAGCAGCTGGCCGCCATGGCCGTCGAGAGCGAGCAGCTCAAGCAGCAGCTTGTGCGCAAGGAGAGCGTGGACCTGGTGGAGCCGCGCATCAAGGCCGAGCCCGTGTCCGTCGAGACGGTGGTGGCCGCGCCGCAGGAGCCCATCGTGGTGCAGGACGAGCCGGCCGTGGACTGGGCCGCGTGCCTCGAGGACATGGACGACGCCATGGTGGGCGAGGATCTGCTCTGCGACCTGGACGAGTCCCCGCTGGCCGCCTACGGCCTGAGCCCCATCAGCGAGGACCCCGTGGCCGCCGCGCTCGCCGAGGAGGAGCAGCGCCAGAAGGCGCAGGCCCAGACCCAGTCGCACCATGAGATCCACGCGGCCAAGAAGAACCTGGCCATGATGATGGCCATGATGTTCTCGGTCACGTTCTGCGGCCAGAGCGAGTCGGTGGCCAACGTGACGAGCGGCAGCAACTTCTCGTCCATGTTCAACGCCGTGCCCGTGAAGGAGCTCTCTCAGATGAGCATCGCCTCGCGCATCGTCGCGTGCCTCGAGAAGACGTCGTGGGAGGACTTCCAGGACGTGTCCTCGTGGACGGCCTCCGCCGCCAGCGCGGCGGTCGCGGCCGCGGTGGCCGTCACGGCCGACAAAAAGTCGCGCTCGCCCCCGGCCCAGCAGCCGGCCAACTCGCCGTCCGCGGCCTCGGACGTGACGGACTCGTCCGGGTCGTGCAACTCGCCCAAGGAGCTCGAGGACGTGGGCATGAGCTTCGACACGGACCTTATCGAGGAGTTCGTCTACCCCGTGGACGAGCCCTTCGCGCCGGCCCTCGCCGACACGAACTGGTTCGGCGCCGACAGCGACGAGTTCGGCCACAGCGACGTCGAGGGCGACGATGAGCGCATGCCCGAGACCAAGACGACGGTCAAGCCCGTGTCGATGACCTCGCGCCTGTACGAGAAGCTGACGAAGCTCTGGAACGAGAAGAACCAGGTGCTGCTGACGGTGCTCAACGGCAAGAACGAGGTGACCCGGCGTTCGGTGGCCGACATGAGCACGATCCGCAAGGGCATGTCCACGGGCGCGCTGTTCCCCACGACGGCCGCCAACGTGGCCGCGGCGTCCAACGACAAGCTGCTGGAGAAGCACGACCAGTCGGTCACGTTCCTCTACCCGCTGAGCGCTTTCTCTGAAGACCAGCGCTCGGCCGCCTTCCCGAGCGGCGCCGCCTCTGACCAGGTATTCCTGGAGGTGTCGTGCCAGATCAACGGCGCGGTGACCCCTGTTCTGTGAACGGGTTGGCGAGCGGCTAGGTAGACATTCAGTATTAGGAGCGCGAGCACGAGCAGAGCGCTCTGGCGTCGTATCTTCATTTCGTGTACGCGTGTAGTTTCATTATCTATCAGGAGATCCATAGAGTCAAAGACAATCAATGGCTTCTTTGCTTTATCAACCATCTGCGCCTGCTTGCCATTATTGACACTAGTAGTGGCACACTACACACTTCTAGCAGGCCAAAGCATTCATGTCTTGGTTCTCAAATGCCATTTGCACTTGAGTGGCCTCCTTCGAAGTTCGAAGCACACACTACAATATAATAGTACTACTACTGTAGTAGTATGCAGCGTTTGCATGCATGATCCGATCGTGCGGCTGAGCTTCATTGCTTTCCCACTTTGACACGATGTCAACTACGGTATGTACACAGCTGAAGCTAGGATACAGCAACTACACAACTCCAGCGCTGGCGCAGGCCTTCAACCACATGTAGAGCAGCCTCACTGCGCCATCTCGCAGCTCTTGCGTTTCCTGCGGGCCTTCTCGTCATCACTGATGGGCTGCGCGAGTGGTGGCGGCGCCGAGTCCGTCGCCGTTGCCTCCATCTCCGCGCAGTCGTACGTTGCTGGGCACCGATCCAAGTCGACGCAGCCAATTGACGGCATCGGGTCGTTCGCGGAGCCCCAGCACTCCTTCGTTTGCGCGCGCACTGCCAGTAGCTGCTCGGCGGCATCTGCAGACGGCAGCTCCACATACACGCACTGCTGCCCCTCCCAGTGCACGTTCACGAGCCTGGTGGCTGACTGCAGATTCAGAGCCCACCCCACACAGTGCTTGATGTGAAAAGTCTTGAGTGCAGGACACGAGTTGTTGCCCCCGCCGTTCGGAAGTGGCGTGGCCCCCGCAGCCACGGGCGCGCGCGTGCGTGTGAGCTTCATGCGAACAAATCGGGAGCGTGACGGCGTCGCTGTCGGCTGAGGGAACGGACCCGGTAGATCCAACACGTACGTCGGTAGGAAGTGGCTCACGAACAGGACGTTGCGAAGATTCTCCAACATATTATCGGCGCGCTTGGATTTGCTCTCAGGCCGCTGTGAGGATCTTCCCAACGATGCAATGGACTCGTTTGACACCCCAAGACCCGAGCACACGCGAAGGAATACAAAGCCCGTCATGAACGCGTCGTAACCTGCTTGATGCGCCTGGAGCGGCGCTTGAGACGAACCCATCAGCTCAGCTCCATACTCGCGCGCGGCGTCGATACCTCTCACGCTTGGCTGCGCGCTCTGAACCTCCGGGCCGTAGAACGGGTGCTTCGACAGCACCTCGAAGCAGTTCTCGAGCGCAGTGTGCGCCAAATGGGTAGCGAAAGAATCCACCTTCTGCATCGCATAGTCGACAAGCGTCTTAGTATCAAAGACACCACCACCTGCACCCAGCCAGGCATGCAGCTCGTGCTGGAACTCGGTACAGCGCGCTGGCAACGGCCCGTGGAACTTCTCGTAGCACTGCATCAGGTCGAGGAGCATGTTGTGTCCAACGATGGGCTTGCGCGCGGCGACGATCGCGTCCAACACAGCCGTGAACCCAATCAGACTCAGATTCCGCTCGCGCATTTCGTCGTTCGCAAGCTGCTGGTCCGCCAGCAACAGTGCTTCCCGTTGACACTTGGAGCGCGTGGCGATGATACGAACGCGACGCCTCCACGGGTTGCGTACAACATCCTCGTCGTCTACATTGTCCACCTTGCAATCCAGCGCGAGAGCCCCCGGGAGGATCTTGCGGAGATATTGCACCAGCGCGTGACGGCGGAAGGGTGCAAGCGGCTCCGTGACGTACGCACCGCACGGGCCGTACGTCGGATCTGCAGATACTGGTGCCAAAAGAAATCGCCTCATGGCAGCAACAGACTCTTCGTCCGGCTCGAGGTTGCCGTCCTCCGCTTGCTGGAGCTCCTCTTCAGCCAGCTCCGGCTCCAGCTCCTGCTGCCCTCTCTCCTCTTCCTCCTCCTCCTCGATATCCTCCTCCTTGGCCAGCTCGTCTTCGGCCTGTTGAGCCGGTTGATCCAGCGGCTCCTCCTTCCCGCTGAGGTTGCTGCTCGTCGTGCTGCCGGGCGGCGTGGGGCGATCGCGTTCACCTCTGCGCTTGTTGCGTCCGTTGTTCTTCTTCTTGTTCTTCTTGCCCCCTCGGCGTCCGCGACGCCTCGTGCCGTTGTCCTGCATCCCTCCAGCCCCTCGCCCCGCCACAACGTCCCTGCCAGCATCATCGAACGCCGCGAGCCGCTGCTTCAACTTGGCCGTCAGCTGGTCCAGGAAGGCCTGCGTCTCGTCCGTGATGAGCGCCGGCTGCTCCGGATCGAACTTGCGCAGGATCTCGGGCCGGGCCGACCTCTCCAGCGCCGACTTGCACGGCTCCTGCTGCTGCTCGTGGTGGGACAAGTGGCCGATGCCGCGGTCGATCCACGCGTTCAGGTCGAAGCCGTGCGCGCGGATGTACTGCAGACACTTGGCCTGCACCAGGAACCTCCTGTCGGGGCACGCGGACGCGCCCGCACCCGCCGATCCATTGGCTGCATTGGCTGCGCTGCTGCTGTGGCTGAAGACCTTCTCGTGGAAGACCGGGAAGAGCGGGAACTGATACGTCTCGACGCGGAAGACGCGCGCGTCGGCGTCCCAGAGGAAGACGCTGAGCCCGAACTGCACGAGCGGGAACTGCCTGGCGCTCTCCCGGTACTGGGCGTAGCGCTCGTCGATCGAGTCCATGACGCTGGGGCGCGGCGTGCTGCATACGCAGAGCAGACACACAGAGCGAGCGTTAGGGAAGAGAGAGACACGAGACGAGAGGACGCTCGCTACGCGACGACGACGCACTCGTGGCACGAGACGCCGCCCATCTCCGTGTCGATGGCCACGAAGGCGCTGCGGCTCACGACGCGCTGCAGGCGGCCGAGCGCCGCCGCGTCCAGCTCGCCGCGCCCAAGCTCCTGCACCCGCACGTCTCGCAGCATTTTCGGCTCTGGAAAAGAGGGGAAGGGCTAGTCGAAACCTGAAACTTGACATTTCCAGCCAATCGCTCGCAACTTTCACGTTAAGACCCGCCATGTTGAAGTGACTCCCCCCCCCAAACGGACGCCTACCGTTAACGTCTATTGCTACCATTCACGCAAGATGGAGCAGACGGATGCCCCTCCTGTGGTCAAGGCGCGGTTCCGCGTGCCGCTGCTGCTCATGACGATGGCGTGTGGCTGCGCGTACCTGTACGCGGTGCTGGACGTGCCGACGCTCGAGTTCCACGAGCTCAAGCACTCGGCCTTCCCGTCGGCGTCATTCCAGACCCGTCGGGGGTTCAGCAGCGTGCTTCGGTGGCTCGAGAGCTTGAACTCCAGCGAAGACCTGGCCGCGCTCGCACAACTGCTGACGCAGGCGCGACTCCAAGCTGCTGGCTCGGCCGAGCCCAACTTCGCTGCGCAGGTGGCGGCGGCTGCGGCGACCGAGAGTCTCCAGCACCTGTCCAAGCTCGGGCTGCAGAGCGGACTCGTGATCTTCTTGTACCGTCGACGAGTGCTCTCCAAGACGCGCACCATCCCGACCTTGTGTCTCTGCATCCTGAGCTTGATTTGCTGGAAGATGGCCCAGACGTGTCTGCACGAGGTGCTGTCGCCGTACCGCTCCTCGACTGGGTCGGGGTTCCAGGCTGCAGCTTCACGGACCAAGCCACTTGCTCTTCAGACCTCACGAGACGAAGTCGCTGCCTCGTTTCTCAACGCTCTCTTCGTGGCGAGGTACAGCTCCGTGTGCGTCACCAACGCGATCTCCGGGCGCGCGTACCAAGTGTACTTCTGCGAGCCGTGGCCGACCACGTGGAAGCGCGTCCCGGGATACCTGGGCTCGAAGAACCTCGTTCTCGGCACACTCTTCTTCGCCGCAGCTGGGGTCAGCGCCATGAGCGTATCTTCACCAGCGCTACGATCGCTCTGTGAGGCGGCGGGGCTTATCGAACAACTTGCGCTCGGGATCGCCTTCGGTCACTTCGTCTTCCTGCATTTCCAGCCCACATATGACGAGGTAGAAGCTCACGTGAAAGCAAAACGCGATTAACCGTTTATATAAGGTTCATACCCCCGTTCATACCTTAGTCTTCCTCGTCGCTCGAGAACGCCAAGTCTTCCATCAGCTCGTCACCTCCGTTGTCCATGGACAGCCCACTCTCGCGACACACGTAGGCGTAGGCATCCTGCCCCACGGTCTCCAGCAGGGGACCCATGAACACGTCACGGATGAGTTGGAGATCTTTGCCTGAATCCAGGAACACTGCGGCCACGAGCGCTTCGAATACATCAGCAAACATCTTCGGCAGCGTGTGGTTGTTGCCTCCACTTGAAGCGCTCTTGCCCCTGGTCTTTTGCCTTTTTGATAATTCAACAGCTTCGAACGCTGGGCTCAGGCCAGAGTTAGATTCGGCTCGGGCGTATTTCCGCTCAATGTTGGCAACACGCTCCATTGTCTCCCGGTCGATACGAACAGTGCCGGCGAAAATGCATTCGTCAACACCAAAGCATGCCAACGCCGTCTTGCCTAGTGCATCGTTTGACACTGTAGCGCTCTTCCACTGCGATAACGATCCTGGCAGCCACTTGTCGTACTTCAGGAACGCGTACGACAGCGTCAGGTACTCGATTAGAGCGTCGCCCAGGTACTCTAGCCGCTCGTAGTCGCCCTTCCACACCGTCTTCTTCTTCTTCTGCGTGCGAGACATCACCTCAATGTCACCGCCTTCAGCCGCCTGATCAGCATCACTACCATTCGCATCCATTTGATCAATGTGAAGGACCAACTGGCCGACCGATGGGTGTGTTACTGCCTCTAGCAGCAAGCGCTTGTTCCGGAATGTGTACTTCAGTCGTTGCTGAAGGAGCATGAGGCGCTTGGGGAGGTCCTCGAATTGCGGCACCTTGAAATTCAAGCTCAGTGGGTGTTCCACTCCTCCACGCGAGGTCATTGCCGCGTCATACAGCTCATTCGGGAAACAGTCCGGGTAAAAGGGTCGTGCGAAGTTGGTCGACGGGTGTTCAAGGACACTAACACCAATCCATTTGAGGAAATAACGCGCCCCCTTCTCTCCTTGACCGACGAGGTACGCTCCAGTAATGGCCTCCAAAACATCAGCAATCCACTTGGATGGAGCCACCACGGGATCGGGCGTCTTGCCCATGCACGACGGCTTCCAGCACTGGAATGGATGCTGCTCCACTTCCGCTGGGTACAAGATATAGTGGTGGAGGCGTGCTGCTAGCGCGAATTGGTTGAGTCGATCATTGCGGATGATGTCGCGACGAAGCTGCGTCAGCTGACCCTCTTGAGAAATATCCTTCCGCTGCTCGTACATATACCACGAGGTCTCGAGTTTTAGGAACGTGTCCCCGAGGATTTCAAGCCGCTCATAGGCAGGCTTTGTGGTCGCGTCATCCAGCAACGTCATGTCGAGCTCCAGGCCGATTTTCCCCATCAGATGCGAGATCTGACACTTGCGTTCGAACTCATAGAGAAGCGGAACGAGTCCCATCGCATCGAAGAAGCGGCTCTTAGTCAGTCGCAGGCGCGACGTGTACTGCGGGACGAGCAAGCGCTCGTTAAACTTGGTCTTGTATTGCGCCACGCTTCCTTCGTCGTTGTTGCGCTGCATGACCCGCCGGATGATAGGGACGATAGGGGGAACTTGAACGCCATGAATCAGTGGCTGCTCTACGTCTGCTTCCTCGAGCTGCTGACGGGTATGCCATCGACCTAGAATCGGGTTGCCTGGAGTCGACTTTCCCTTTTTCAAGTGAGTCGCCCACGCCTTGTCGTCTGCTAAATACTCCTTGCGAATATCATCTACTGTTTTGTCGGTAACCGCTTGCACGACATAGCTCGCATTCAGACGATATGTCGGCACGCAAATCCATTCTTCAGTCATATCCGCGGCGTTCTCAGCCGTGCACGCCGAGGGTAGAGGCCACAGTGGCTCGAGCAATGGTTTCCCAATGATGTCACGTACGTACTCCCAGTCCAGTGACAGCGTCGGCGGCTGCTTCGTCTCGTCCAGAATACTAGGAACAACCAGGTAACCCTTATCGTTTTGCTCCGAAAACTCGTTCCACACGTTATCACTCGAAATGTCGACGTCGCGCACCGCGTCTTGCACACCCATACACGCAAGGCGCATGACCACCAAGTGGAAATGTAGTACATCGTGCAGCTCTTGCTTTGTCAGGGTAATTTTCAGTGGCCGCTTCGCGAGCGTTATCGGCTGGATCTCGGGTGTCATCACTCCACTTGTTGCAAAATCGTAACGCCATCCCGTGTTGGTGTTCCCGGTGTACAGTTCATTCGTCGCCAAGATAGCGTAGTGCGCGCCGCTGAGGCCATAAAAGCACATCGTGGTGGACCATTCCTCGCCCTCCTCACTGCTGTTGGCAGCTTCTTTCGTCAAGCTACGAATCGGTCTCAAACTCAACTCGACCGCACTCACAGGAGGCAAGTCATATGACGACTGCGTCGACAGATCGGCCAGTTGTGCGTGTTGCTCGGGAGCTTCGTCGTTCTCGCCAATCACAATAGTGTCATCAGACGTGGAAGTGGTACCGTTGCTAGTGGTTGTTGCTGCTGTGCCGTTTTCATCTTTGTGAATTGAAGCCACTTGGTCATCCAGAAGCTTGGAACGGAAGTGGCGGTCCAGCAAACCCTTCTTTATCAGCTCTTGGCACGCCTTGAACGCGACGATGCCCTTTGCTTCATCCTGTGTCTCCACCTGCTGGGAATGCAATTGCTTCCGAATACCCAGAGCCCCGGGTAACTTTAACGTAGCCGAATAGTGAAAGCGATTATCCTGGATGACGGTCGTGGCAGTGCCAGATCCCTCATCTTCATCCCCATTTTCTTCAGCCGCTTCACTTGCCCGTTGCTCTGCCTCTGCCTTCAATGCATCGATCTTGTCCGTCAGCTTCGCATTATACTTCAAAAGCTTCTTTTTAGATCGCTTCAGGGACGGAGCCATGTGCTTTACGACAGAGATACGCTTCACGATGTACTGTGGGCGGCGATCGTACGTATCCAGGCCGGGAAGAGTGTCACAAAACTTGCTCAGGCACGAGACGCTGTTCGTCACGTTCAAAATCGCACCCGTGTCCCGATTTATTATCTCGTACGGATTCACCACAGGTTGCACCCTCTTCGGAATGACGGCGTTCCGACTTTCTGCCTGCAAAGAGGCTAGCGTTGAGCTGGCAGAGACCGGTGTGGCTTCGGTCGAGGATGCTGTGGGTGGTGGCATCTGTAAACTACCGTTTGCATTCGAAGCCGTAAGCGCTGGCTGAGACGCCGATGGATGGACTTGGCTGTTTTCTTGCTCAAGGCGAATGAACTCCTGCATTCTCCGGACTAGTCCTTCAAACTTCTTGCGAGCCACCACCGTGTCTTCCGTGATGTATTTGATGAACCCCTTGGAGGCATCTGCTCGCTTCCCAAACTCGTAAAGTTTATTGGGCTCCAGCAACTCGTTCATGACCACCACAAGGTCGCACGGCGGTGGCGCCATGCGCATTTTCTGCGAACTCTTGGACACCGAGGTCGTCACCATAATTTTCGTCTTGTAGTTTGTAAACATCTTCATCACCTTCAGAAACGAGGAAAACCGAAGAGCCCCAGAGATGCGGGCATTGCTGCTACCAAGCATGCAGCAGCTTGGCGGCAAGCCCATACTTGCAAACGCAGCAGTGAAGTACTCGGCAACGACGCGGCAGTGACATCTCCTTTCAAGAAATACCCACGCCCGGATCTCTTTCTGCCCCGGAGAATTCGTGAACCGATTCCGCACCACCTCAGCAGTTTTCAGCAGTCGCGGTGAAGCCTTTTGAGTCCCGCAAAGTGTCGACTGGGTGGCCAACCACGCCAAGACCTTCAGGATAGGTCGAATCTTGACCCTCGTACTCTCGTCTATCTCGATATTGGGCCCAATAAATCTGGCAATCAGACGGTTTGTTTTCGCATCCTTGGAGTCTTCTTGACCGTCGTGAATGTCTGTAGCACTGTTGATATCCTTCATTTCAGCGTCTTCTTCCTCTACTCCTCCATCCTCTGCTTCACTTTCGATCTCCTCTCCATTCATCGGATCGTCCACTTCCTCTCCGTTGCCTTGCTGTTTCCTCTTTCTCCTGTTATTCACGTTGTCCGGGTCGTCTACGATACACGCCTGCAGATTAACCTGCAGCTCCAGCTCCACGAACTTCCAGAGACACCACTCGCCCAGATGCTCCTTCACAGCCTCCGCGTCCTGGATGAACCTGTTCACCTTGTCCTGCTTCTTCTTCTCATCGTACACCGCCGCCGAGTTGCCGAGCTCCAATTCCAGTCGAAACACGTGCACTAGGTCCACCCTCTTACTGTTCGCTCCCAGCAGAAAGTCCCTCACACTCACAGCTTCAGTTCCCCCCTCTTCACCGCCCTTTACCTCATTCTTGAATACTTCACAATGCACCGGAGGGAAACTCGGCTCCAAGGACGCCGATGAGAGCACCGGCAGCATATTGAACACATGGATGTGCTTCAGCAGCGGGTTCGTCACGGGGTTCCAGTCCATCCTGGACGCCGGCAGCTTGGACGTGGCAAAGATCCGCAGCGTGTCGGCGCTCGGCATCTCGTCCATGAGCCCCGTCAGCAGCTTGAAGAAGGACGGTAGCTCCGCGTGCACGAGGTCACAGTCCTCCACCACCAGCAGATCCACGTCGCTCAGCGTCAAGACGCCTCTACGTAACGTTTCCTGCAGTATCAGCGGCGAGAGGATGGCGATCTGGCCACGCGCGGCTCGTAGCTGGTCGCGCGCAAAGTCCTGGTCCTCCAGCCACATGCTGCCGCTTGGCTTGGGGGCGGACGACGCGCTCTCGTCGCTGCTGAGCACGCGCAGGCCGCACAGGCGCGCCAGTTGCGTCTGCAGACCCGCGCGATCCGCAGCGGACGCGGCCACCGCCAGCGCCTGCTGCTGCGGACTGGAGGCGGCGGCCTCGCACAGCAGTGCGCAGCTCAGGAAGCTCTTGCCTACGGGCTGCACGCTGCTTACCAGCACGCTGCGGCGGCGCGCCACAGCCGCGATCTCGCGCTGATGCTCCCACAGCGCGGCCTCCATGGCGGAAATTGCGGAAATGATGCTGATCAACTTGGGTACAAAAAAGGCAAGGGAAACCCTTTGAATAGTGACGTTCAGATCCGGAAGAAGAGGTGGAAAACTCAGGATAGTGACGTGCTCATGGAACTTCTCCATGCTCTTTGTCTGTGAGGCTAACAGCTCCTACCCATGAAGCAAGAAACTTTGTGACTTGGGTGAGGCGTTTACTACAGTATAAGTGTAAGCCGCGATAACGCTTTCAGTATTTAAAAGCACAGCGGAGATTCATGCGCAGGTGCATTGCTCTCTTGCATGCCTTTGGACTTCATTTCATAGTAACCATGTGCGAACTCATCTCGAGTCTTGGCCGACGCATTCATTGCCAATGCGGCATCGGAGTGTAAGTTATTCCCATTATCGTCTGTAAGCATGCAGACGAATTGATGAAAAAACATTCTGGGGCGCATTTCTTTATGCCCACATTGCGGACATGGGAGCGAAGTCACCAGCACCGTGATGGCGCGCTGATCGACATTGGCAAGGGGGAGAACTCCCACGTCGACCTCTCCCCGACGCAGTTGACTGTCAACGCTTCAGGCCGGGCCATGAATCTGGAGTGTTTTGAGCTCTGTACTGTAGACCACATGAGGCTCAAGTTATTTGCCATCTGCGACGAAGCGCATAGATTTCGACGGTCTGCTCTGTAGACGACAATGGATGATGATAGCTGCGGCCCACATGAGCAAGCGATACGCGCCTCGGTCCCAGCAAGTTTTCTTGTGGGCCGCAGCAACGGCGGCGCCCCGCTGACACATGCCGGCCCCTCCATAATGGAGTCCATTTGCTATTACCGGCCGGGCCACGCGGAACGTTCCTGCTGGCCGGCCAGGGGGCAACGTGTTGAAGTGAATGCGGGTGTTTGCGCATGTCCGTGACGCTCGCCGTCGCCGCCCGGGACGCGGCTTCGGGGCACCACGTCATACGCTCAAAACGACACCGAGGGTTCTTGCGGAGCCCGTGCTCTGCCCGAACAGCTCATCTAGGATTTGAGAGGCATCCAAACACGAACAGAATCGCACTTAGTTGTCCATCCACTGAAGACGATATAGATACATATACCGCATACCACAGGCTATGTATTTTGTCCAGTAGTCATTTACGGCTTCAAGCTCTGTACCCACATGCGTTCTCAGAGGGCATTCTAGCCTTCTCAGAAAACTTCTTCTGGTCGTTGCTCGGATTCGAGAACGGTGGACCCTAGTTCAAACAGTTGGTCTCTCTTGGGTCGATTGGCGCAGTATCCTCGGCGCACTTCCCCATTCGCCTCCTTCCGCGTACGACGGCCTCGCTTTAGAGAGCTGTCCTGCGCGTACTGAGTCAGCTCCTCCGCGCCCGCGCCTCCGTCTGCCCCACCCCATGCCCAGTCCGCCCACGCGCTGCTTGTACGACCGCCAGCCCTTGGACCCGAAACAGCAACCACCGCAGCAGCAGCAGAACCCGGCAGATGAGCTGCGAAACAGCGAGGCGACAGCGGCCCGAGCCAGAGCCACAGCGGCGGCCTTCGCCATGCGCAAGCAGTGGGAGGCCAAGGCCGCGTCCTTCCAGCGCGGACTCGAGCACGTGCAGCATTGCCACGCCGGCGACGCGTGCGGCAGCTCGCTCTGCCACTCCACGCGCCGGCTGATGAAGACGTACACGACCCACCCGTGCCCCAAGAAGAGCGGCAATAACAACAGTAATATCGCGGACTGCCGCGTGTGCAAGCTCTGGAACTTCCTCACGGCTTCGCAGCAGCCGCAGCTGCCGAGGCTACAGCGCGCTTTGGCGCAGCATGGAGGCCTCAGCTGCGGCTCGGCGCTCCTGCAGACGCGTCGACTGAGCCGCCCCAGCGTCCTGACCCGCCGGATCGCCACTGCGCAGAAGGAAGCGCAGACTATGACGCGTCGCTGTTAATTGCAGCGACCAGCTGGAGATCCTGCTCGAGTCAAGACGAGAGAGATGAAGAAGAACGAGGAGAAGACGGCAGATGGATGCTCAGCTTCTCCATTTTTGAGCTGCACAGGGCGGCGCGCGGGGTCTCTATCCGGGCAGCCGCGTGTCCTGGCAGCAACGAGGAGTGTAGGTGCAGAGGATGAAGAGATTTAAGCCGCACCGCGCGGCCTACAAATGGATCTTCGGACTTCGCTCCCCACCTTATCTCGGTCAACCATGCAGCTTTACAAGCCGAGCTCCTTGAACCTGCAGAGGAGGAGCCAACAATAGTTTAGAGTAGTTAGGATACCATTGTAGCATAGTGATTCGCAAGAAAATATAAAGAAAGATTGGCCTCCTCATCGCCTGTCGCCGCGGCCTCGTACCTCTTCTGCTGCTGCGCGGCCAGCTTCGCCAGCGCCTTCTCGAACTGCTCGTTGTCGTGGTAGTACATGAGCGCGGCCTGGAACGCGCGCAGGTCCAGCTTGTACTTCTTGCAGATCTCCTCCGTCTGCTTGCCCGACGCCTTGACGTACTGCTGCGAGAGCTGGCCGCGGAACTCAGCGTCCGACAGCTTCTGCTTGCGCAGCGTGGTGGCGATCTTCTCCATCTCGGCCGTCAGCGACGGGATCAGCTCCTCCATGACGCTGATCACCGTCGCGACCTCAATGTCCGGCTTGTCCTCGGGCACCATCTACAGCAGCACACAGCAAAAGGGGTCAGCACCGACAACATAGTGCAGCAACCAGGGATCTGTCGCTCCAAACTCACCCACGCAGACTTGGCGCCGGGGATCAGCGGGTCGCGCGAGCCCGTGACCTTCCACCTCAGGCGTCCCAGCTTGCGGACAAAGTCCTCGATCGTCTCGGCCTCGGCCTCCGAGATCTTGCCGTGCGGGCCGCCGCCGCGCAGCGTGCCCGTCACAAGCTGCTGCATGGCCTCCTGCACCTGCTCCTTGGTCACGTAGTTGTTGCGGAAGACCGCGTCCTGCACCTTCTCGAGCGTGGACTCGAAGGCGATGCTCATGTTGAGAGCACGCTGCTCGGGCGACAGCTTGAGCTTGCCGCCGTTCTCCTTCTTCTCCTTCTCCACGCTCTTCTCCAGGTCCTCCAGCATGCGCGCCGCGAACACGCTCATGTTCTGGTCGATCTGCTCGTACAGCCGCAGCAGCGCCGTCACGTTCTGGATCGGGTTCACGGTGTAGCCGCCCTCGACCGGCGCTGACGCATCCCCCTGCTTCGCCTCGCTCAGGGCCTCGCCGCCCAGCGCCGCAGCAACGACCAGCGCGCCACCCGCTGCCGCCAGCCACTTGGTCGCGGTCGTCTGGCGCCCAGGGACAGCGCTCAATCCGGAAAAAGCGCGGGCGTGCTGCGCCGCCGTCTCGGCATTGGCTCTGTACGCTCCGTTGCCAGCCAGCGGGCGCACGGCGCCTAGCACACGCCGACGCAGCACCTTGGTCACTCGCGCTGCGACCATGGTCGTCAATCAGTCAGAGGCAGGGATGCCGAAAATACGATATAAATCTATTAATCTCAAGTTAACGAAATACGTATTTGTTTGTATGCGAAGAAGAGAAGAAATAAATATCTACAGACTTGGCGCTGCCGCAGTAAATTATTCAGTAAATTGCTGCATTCGTGTCACCTTCGTGGCTTATTAGAAACCTACCCACATCGCCACATCTGAGTTAAGCTTGCTGAACAACATCGCTTTTAGCATAGCGGGGAGATTCGATGACATTCGTGGCATTTACAACAGCGAAATTAAACTCAACCGCGAAGGATTTTTTAACTAGAAGGAATAACATACTGAACTGTAGACCGAAGCTAGAATAAATACCGGATAAAGCGACTAGAGATACCTAAAATAAAATATTGGCTCCCAAAATACAAATATGTTTTTGACGATATTTATTTTTCGGGATCCCTGGTCAGAGGTCAATAATCGCGTATAATCATGTATACACTGTAGCGTAGCGTATACTTGAACAGCGTGTGCCCATACAATGCATGCTGTAACTAATTGAGGGTGGTGACGGTACTGTACTATACGTGCCGAAATTATACGGATGCACACGCACCACCCACACCGCCCTGTCCATTATAGTATCATCGACCCCCAAGCCCCAAGCCAGGAGATCGAGCATGAGCGCGCTGCTGCTGGGCACGGAGCCCGTGACTGAGGTGAAGCTGCACCCCGTGGTGGTGCTGCAGGTGCTGGACCGCGCGCTGCGCCGCGCCGAGGGCCAGGAGCGCGTGATCGGCACGCTGCTGGGCCGCGTGGAGGGCGGCGTGGCCGAGGTGAGCGGCTCGTTCGCCGTGCCGCACCTGGAGAACGGCGACGAGGTGGCCGTGGGCCGCGACTTCCACACGCACATGTACGAGCTGCACCAGCGCGTGAACGAGGGCGAGGTGGTCGTGGGCTGGTACGCGGCCGGCCCGGGCCAGCTGGACGACCACTCGGCGCTCATCCACCAGTTCTACAGCTCGGTCTGCGAGCTGCCCGTACACCTCGTGCTGGACACGAGCCTGCAGCAGGGCGACAAGCTGGACGTGTCGGCCTTCGTCAGTGCGCCGCTCGAGGTCGTGGACACGGCGCTCGTCAACCAGTTCAAGCAGATCCCCGTCACGCAGAAGGTGTCGGAGCCCGAGGCCATCGCGCGTACGTGTTGCAGCTCGAGTTTCCCCGGCTTTGAGGGGTTATTATCCAGAGATTTAACGCTGTTTTTGTTATTTATTTGTTGCTATGATGCAGTCAACGCCATGGCCCCCAAGGACGCCGAGGCCAAGGCCGTGGCCCTGCCCAAGGAGCTCGAGGCCCTGGAGGAGACCATGGAGCAGCTGTACAAGGTCATCGACGGCGCCAGCTCCTTCGTGGGCGACGTGGTGGCCGGCAAGCAGACGGCGGACGCCAAGCTCGGCCGCGAGATCGCCGACGCACTGGCCGCCATCCCCATGCTGCGCGAGGAGCAGTTCGACCAGCTCTTCAACACGGGCCTGCAGGACCTGCTCATGGTGTCGTACCTGTCCGGCCTCACGCAGGCGCAGCTGTCCATGGCCGAGAAGCTCATCAACACCTAAATTTGTGGATAATCTCTCTCGGACTGGACCTGTCTCGGTAGTTTTTAGTAAGGCGCGAACAGGTTGCTGCATTGTGCTTTTGATACTCTCTCTCTCGCTTGTGTGGTCCCCTGCTTTGGTTGTCTTGCTGTGGCGAGTGACCCTTCAACGAGCGACTTGTGTGCTATTGCAGGCCGCCCGGATCCTCACAGCGTCAAGTTTATCCTGCGAGTACGATGGTGGCTCGAGCGCGTCAAGCGTCGGCGGCGTCGAGAGCGGCTTCTTCGGCCGTGTCCTCGCCAAGTGCCTCGAGTTTTGAAGATTCCTTCGCGTCGTCCGAGTCCGATGCGCCATCCGAGTCAGAGTTCTCGACGGATTCGGAGGCGGGCAGCGTGCCGTCCGTCCGCCGCGTTCGAGCAGCGCGCGTGTCCCGGCGTCGATGGCGGAAGTCGCAGACCCAGTTGGCCAGCTCGACTGCATTGCTGCCGCCTGCTGAACCGGCGTCAACGTCGCTATGGACGACTCGAGAGAAGCAGTTCGAGAAGTTCCGCTCGAGTCTGCTGTCCATGCCCGTGCCCGACGGAGTCGTTCGCGTCGAGAAAGCCAAGGGCTACTCGCTCCACGTCATGTCGGCCATGAACTGGGTGCTGCCCGACTCGATACTGCACACGTCGGCGATCCCAGCGTCCAGCGGCGCGAATGAAGCGGCGGAGGAGGAGGACGACGAGGAGCCCCTTATCACTCTGGGCGTTCATGTGAGTTTGTTCCACGCCACGTCCAAGCGCTTCTTCGGCAACACGTGGGTCAGTCCGGAGCTGGCGGTGGATCCGTTCCACATCAAGCAGGCGCGACACCCGAAGGACGGCACACTGCGGTACGTCATTGAGAACGCGCTGCTGAACTTCCGCGCCTACTTCATCTCGGACATCATTGACTCAAACTGCGTCGGAGTGCTGGAGCTGGTGGCGTACGAGAAGGATCCCGACTCCAAGGCAACGGTACGCGTCGTGGGCTGTGGCTGGACGCTGCTGCCGCTGTTCGCTCGTCAACAACCGGTGCAGTCCGGCACGAAGGACGAGCCCAGCGCCGTGCCGTCCGCCTTCTCGCTGAATACCAGCGGTGACTCTGTCGGTGTGTTTACAGGAAGTCCACGCGCGCTGTGGGAGCTCAACCCGGACACTTGGAGCGCCCAGGAGAAGCACGAGGGATGCAAGTTCTACTACCAGCTAGTGCCGTACGAGCCCATGACGAGCATCGCCATGTTCTTGCGGAAGAACGAGCTCGTGGGCGCGCTGGACCCGATCCCCGGCTTGAAGAACGGCAACCTGGCCAACATCGACATGGGCAAGAACCCCAAGATGCTGCTGCTCGAAGAGGCCGACTCGACGTACGAAGAAACGCTGGCGTCCTTCGTGAAGATCGCCTCGCTCGTCCCCAAGTCCGTGCAGGTGGAGGAGCCGTTCGAGCTGAACGTCGTGGCCACTCGAGTGGCGATCAATCTACGCGACGAGATCGAAGCGAACTTGGTGGCTCGACTGCGGATCAGCCGGAAAGCGATCCACGAGGGCGCAGTCAGCGTCCAAGGAGAGGTCTCTGCTCGAGTGTTGAAGATCGCACTGCACAACGGACGCTGCTTCCGGACACGGCAGTTCACGGTTCCCCTCAAGGCCGACTCGAATGGAGGCGACACGCTGCTGTGCGTACGCAACCACTCGAAGCTCCGCGGCTTCGTGTTCCACCCGAACATGGCGATCGTCGTTGTGCTGCAGTACACGGTTCACTTCCGGGTCATCTGGCCGTCCAAGCTCAAGCAGCAAGCTCTTGAAGCCAAGAAGCCCCCTCTACCAGAGGAAGACGTGGTCTTGGTGACGATGGGCGCGCGCGCGCTGGTTCCGAGTGATGGCAAGAAGCTGTACTTGTTCGACAAGCATCACCACGCCACCGCCATCTCCGCCGAGCCCCTTACTACACTGGGAGGAGTGCTGTTGCAAGAGCAGGAGGAGCATCGCCGCGTCCTCCACGTAGATCTGCTATCAGGAGCTGCCTGTCGTCCGTACTCGGACAACACGTTGTACACGCCACCGGACCAAGTGACGAGGTCGCTGCAGAACCGCGAGCCGTCGGCGAAGGACTCGTTCGCCTTTTGCGACCTGAAGATCACGGTTGATGAGGAGATCCCGACACTAGGACCACCAGTCGAAGAAGAAGCAAAGGCCCCAGCGTCCCCCGTGAAGCCCGCAGTGGATGAAAGCAACCAGACGAACGACGATGATGAAGAGTGTGCGGCGGATCAATGGGCGAGGAAGCTGCTCGGTAAAGCCAACAGCAATCCGGTGCTGGCCCAGACGCTCAATGCATTGACCACCTCCCCCACTGCCAAGGACAGACCAGCTAGCCCGCATCCGAGAACACCGTCACCTACCAAGAAGCAGCAAGTGGCGCGACCTCCAGACCCGACGACTCTCGTTCCTGACGCTCCAACGTCGGAACTCAGTCGCGCTTCCAAGACGCTGCTCACCCGCTACGGCTACATGGAGTCTCATGACAAGCCACCACCGTCTCCAACTAACAATCAAAAGGACCACGATAAACGGAAGACGCCGAAGAAGGTTGAGCTCGTCGCCAAGTCCATTGACACAGAGGTGAAGGACCCGTTCAAGGCCAACGAGATCAGGTTCCACTTCGCCGCCTATCGAGCGTGTAGCCCCGGGGCAGAAGTGAAGACGGGGATGGTCTGCAGTCCGGCTCCTGCTCGCGTGTACTTCACCTTCCAGTTCTACAACTTCCCTCCCACGCGGACGGAGACGCTGCGGCTGAGCAAGGCCTTCGACAACGGAGCAGGCGGAGAGATCCAAACCTTCTTGCTGATGCGAGACACCACAGCCAACAAGCCGTCGTTGGCCATTCAGTTCGACGTGGACACGACCTCCACGATGAATCCGCTCGAGACGCGGCGCTTTGCTGAGTATCTCAAGTGGAACAACCTGTACGTGGATGTGTGGGACGCCGACAGCCTCTTCCAGCTCGGAACGTTTGCCATCCCGCTCCACGAGCTGCTTCGTCAAGGAAACAGCGTCAAGAAGTTCCAAGCGGAGGTGGAGATAGCGCCGCCGCTAGGGGGCACGCTCTCACCGGATCATACTGGGGATGACGAAGGTAGTGCAGTTTGCACCTTTCCCGACTCAAGGAGCGGAGGTGACAGTCCAAGCATTGGAAGGATCCAGCTTCTGATGAGCAACTACGGACTCAAGGGAGAGAACTACATCGACCAGCAGCCGACAAACCAAGCTGAGGTGGTGCAGTCTACAGCGCCAATTGATGGCCAAGGGGAACAGCCGCGTAAGCCCAAGCACCGCGTTCGTGCGCGGACGCTAGTGGAGTCGAATCCTGAGCTCTACCGCCTTCTCTCACAGGAGGGTTTCTATGGAGAGCGCACTCGGAAGGAGCTTCGAGAACGGAAGGAGTCGCAGCCTCTCCAGCGTAAAGGAACTGTAGCGGTGAACACACTCACGCCCAAGGAGATCGCCATCCTGTGTGAACTCTTCGGGTCACGCAAGACTGCGTCTAATACGACTGGGAATCGACCGACGCGCATCAAGTGCGACGTGGATGGGAAGACAGGGTTGCTGGCGTTGCTCTCGTTAAGGCCGTCAGAAGCCTCAGCCCCCTTAGCAGCCCCTGTCACCACCTCGAAACCAGTCGAAGAGCAGCCTGCAGTAGTTGTAGAGACTGTGAAAGCCCCGGACGTTCAGCAACCGCAGCAGCCGAGCGCGTCTACGACCGACCACGCTCAACGTTTGAAGCGCGTGCTCGCAATCGCGACGAAGAACCAACTCGCGCTTGCGGATGCGTTCGCGCTGTTCGACGCTAACAAGGACGGCTTCCTGTCACGAGATGAGTTTATCAAGGCCATGCGTTCGTTAGGGACTGTGTTTGCTGATCTGTCGGACGAGGATCTAGGACTGCTGGCGGACTTGCTGGACAAGAACAAGGACGGCAAGGTCGAGTACAAAGAGTTCAGCCAGTTCATGGACAAACCCAGTCGCGTGCCCAAAGCGGAGAGGCGAGACCACATGAAGCGCATCGTCGTGCGCGCGATGGAGAAGGGCATCCGCGTCCACCACATCTTCGTCGAGCTAGACGCCTCAGGGGACGGCAAGCTGTCGTACGAGGAGTTTGAGCGCGGACTCAACCAACTGGGGATCTCGACAGACAACAGCGATAGGGAGAGCGTACGAGAGCTGCTGCTGGAGCTGGACAAAGACCGCGATGGCACCATCTCGTACACTGAGTTCCTGGAGTCCCTGGGGATTTCCGTTCAAGAGAACAAGAAGGAGGTGGTCAAGGAGACGGTCAAGGACATTCGAGAGGACGTACGCAAGATCCTCAGCCGGTTGGTGGAGAAAGGAATCAGCTTTGAAGAAGTGTTCGTGCATTTCGACGCGGATCGGAACGGTACGCTATCTGTCGAGGAGTTCACGCAGGCTCTTAACCAGTTGCTGCAGCTCAACGCGAAGAGTGGCGAGGGTGACGATGCTGCTGATACACTGAAGGAGTTCGAGAGGGGTGCTGTCGAGGTGTACGTGAAGACGATCAACGCAGACGGAGACTTGAAGATCGATTACCGCGAGTTTCTGGTGGCGTGCGGAGTGTCGGACAAAGAGATGAAGGAGAAGGCGGCGAGTTTTCAGCGAGCAGCTCGGGAGAAGGCGGAGCGGAAGCTCATCAAGCTCATGGTTCGTGCTTGTGCTAGCGGGATGTCGATCTCTGAGGTGTTTGATCAATTCGACTCGAACTCGGATGGGAACATCTCGGTAGCTGAGTTCCAAGCCACCATGGAGAAACTCTTCCTGGTTCAAGGCATGGCTGAAGACGATGCTGCGCTTGTCGCCGCACGGTTCGACACCAACCGCGACGGGATGATCTCTCGACGAGAGTTCCAGGAGTTCGGTGCTGATCTACAGAAGAAGCAGCGGACATTGTCGAGCCTATTCATCCCTCAGCTAGGCAAGCTGGGCGAATTAAGCGCTTTGGCAGGGAAGAAATGGGAGTCGTTCTGTGCGAAAGAGCTGGGCTTGTCCACGCAAAGTCTTCGCACGGATGTGATGCCGTTGATGACGTACTTTGGCTTTGTGGATGAAGGCGGGGATGTGGATGTTAAGGAGCTGTGTGCCTTGGTCAAGACGGTTCAGGCCGCGAAGACACCAACAAAGTCTTCGGGCAAGGACGCTGCGTTAGAACGACTACGAACGCTCCTGGTCAAGGCTAAAGACCAGGGGGTCGACCTGAAGAAGAGTTTCGCGCATTTCGATGCTAATGGAGACGGGGAGATCACGCGTGGCGAGCTCAAAGCTGGTTTGGTCGCTCTCGGATGCTTCAAGGAGATGGCTGATGGAGACTTTGACTCGTTGCTGGAGCAACTCGATGAAGACGGCAGCGGCAAGATCGACTTCACCGAGTTTAGAGCTTTATTAATGAGTGAAGGCAGCGAGCCTACTCCTCCGTCTAGTGAAGAGGACAAGAAAGAGCTCATGGTCAAGCTGAAGACGCTAATGGAGAAGGCTGTCGAGAAGGGGGTCTCTATCGACGCTTGCTTCGCGCACTTCGATAAAGACGGCGACGGGATGATCAGGAAGGAGGAGTTTGTGGCGGCGATGACGGAGCTGGGACTTGGAGCGGACAGCTCCGTGATCAATGGCGTGATCAAGCTGCTGGATCGCAATGGCAATGGGACCATCTCGCTCTCGGAGTTTAAGCAGCTCTTCCCAGCAATATCCGCACCGGCCCCCGAGGCTTCGTCGCCGAAGCCCAATGCTGATGATAAGACCCCCGACGCTGCTGCTCCCGTCCCTGTCAACAAAACCTCGCCCCGCGAAGAAGACAAGGAGCAGGCAAGCGTGTCCAGAGAACCTTCAGCAAGACAGACCACCGAGGAGAAGCTGCGTCAACTGCTGCTCCGCGCAGAGGCCGGTGGCGTCGACGTGAAGAAATGTTTCGCCCATTTTGACAGCGACAGCAGTGGAGTCATCACTAGGGATGAGTTTGTCGCTGCTATCAAGCAGCTTCCTGGGTTTGAGAACGTGCCCGACGAAGACACTCTCGCGATTGTAAAAACGCTCGATAAGGATGCCAGTGGGAGTGTGTCGCTGGAAGAGTTTGACGCTTTCCTGAGGACATCAGCGCCGTCGACTGGTGCCGATACAGCCGAGAGAACTGCAGAGAAAGGAGAACACGATAATGCCGTCGAATCTGCAGACACTGCTACGGAATCTCCAGATGCTGCGTCCACTTGTGCTGGTGCCGTCGAGACGCCAGAGCCTGTGGACGCTGCTGTCAAGACCCCAGAGACTGCAGTCAGCGCCCCGGAAAATGCTAGTAACACCAAGGAAGTGACGGACTCAAACGAAGATGAAGCATTTCCAAGTGAGGGAGGGGATGGATCGGTTCCTGTTGCCACAGAGCTGCCTGGCCCTGAAGACGTCAAGGAGCCGGAAGCCGTGGAAGCTAAGCAGTCCCCGAGGGAGGAGGCAACCGCACAACCTGCTGACTCTGGTCCTGCTGACGGGTCTCCCAGTGGCCCAACAAAACTAAGCGACGAAGGCGAAGCAGCTCCCCCTGCCGGCGACAGTGAGGCACCGGGTGGAACCGAGGCGACTCCTGTGAAAGACAAACAGCCAAAGCAACCTGTGCGTTCGTCTTCGTTCGGGAAGGGGAAGAATCCCGACGCAACTGCTGCTGCTACTGGAGCTCCCTTTCGCCGAACACAGACTGATCCCAAGGCGGTTGGTGCAACGGAGAAGGAGGGGCCTGCGAACCCGAAGCCCACGCCACTGCGCGTATCGTTTGCTGCAGCACGAGCAGCCAAGAGAGCTGAGATGGCTGCCTCCAAGACGCCGAAACCGGAAGACAGCCCATCAGAGCCAGCTACACTCAGCAAACCAGCGACTGAAGGGCTTGCGAAGCTGAAGAAGCTGTTGCAGACGGCGACGGAGAAGGGGGTAGCTGTCCAGCAGTCTTTCAACCATTTCGACAAGGAGGCCAAGGGGGCCCTCTCGTACGACCAGTTCGTGACAGGGCTGCGAGAACTTGGTACGGACTTCGCAAACCTTTCGGACGACGACATCATCGCGATGGCCAAATCACTCGACTGCAAGCAGCAAAATGCCCTTCGTGTGGAAGATTTTACCTCGTTCGTGGAGGCTCCTGCAGTGGAAAATTCCCTAGCAGTAGCAGATAAATCCGTCAAAAGCGAAGACCAGACGTCCACTGCACCACCAGACACGCAAGCAGCTCCTGTTGCAACAAGCAAGCGCCCCCCACCTCTCCGTCGATCTGGTTCCTCAAGGTTGCCAGTAAAGACGCCTCCTAGGCCATCGACTGGCACGCAAAGCGCTCGAGCAGTAACTGAGACGACGGGATCGGCTTCAGTTGCCAAACCGTGGAAAGCAAAACCTGCAGGAGCAGCTGACAAGGTGGAGACAGCAGCAGAACCCGGACCAGTACCAGCACCGGCATCGGAGAAGGCAGAGCAAGTGACGAAACCTGACGTCGTTGTCAAAACACCTTCACAGGGAGCTACCCCGAGAGAGCCACAAGAGCAAAGCGGGGGTGCAGCAAACCTCGACTGCAGCTACACGTTCAGCAGCAACCCCGAGATCCGAGCCGTCGAGCTGAAGCTGCGGCAAACGGCGCTGGACGCTTATCAACGAGGTATCCTACCGTTGCGCGTGGTCTCTAAGTTCCTGGAGGATGCCGACGACCGTCGTGGTCGAGTCCCTGGCGGTCGAGAGCGATCCAGCAAAAAGCGCAGCGAACTGCTTCGAGTTGAGTTTCTTCAGGTGCTGATGGAGTTGGGCTTCACGTTGCTGTCGGATCAGAGCGAGGATGACGTTGAAGCTGGAGCTGGTGGAGGAATGATCAAGCCTGTGACCAAGATGAACGACCACCTGTACGCTCGTCAGCTCGAGCGACTGGCACGATATCGACAGCACGTCAAGAGCGACGAAGCCAAGGCGCACAAGCAGCTTGTGCGAGCTGTGTCCAAGACCAAGCAGTACCAGCCGCGCGGTCGGCAGCAAGGAGAAGACAGCTTGCGCCGGTTCCAGGAGGAGAAGAACCAGCTACTGCGCGTGCTCTCGTACTACCGCGACGGCCACAAGAAGTCGCTCGTGTATTCGCTGCTCCGCCAGCAGGTGGCGACGTCACTCACGTTGTTCCCGTCTTTTGGCGACCTGCTCTTCTTCGAGCTACCCTTCGTGAACCCGTACAACCACAACGACCGCTTCCGTATCGAGTTGCTACTGCCGTCGTCCAGAGAGATTGCGGTCGTGCTGGACCTGGAGATCGTGCGCAGCAGCGAGGAGTGGGCGTTCTACCGTGAGAACCTCCCGCTAGCGTACGGCTTTGCAGCGTCCAGCGCCGAAGTAGAGGAGGAAATGATCGATGACCACAACGAGGTCGTCATGGACTCGCACGACCAGCTCCACGTCCCCATGCGACTGCGTTGGCTCGACACCAGCGACAGCTTCACGCGAGTCGGTAAGAAGAAGTCGACGATCCCAGTCTCCGTGGTTATCAAGAGCTGCTCGCACGGCCACACGGTCGCGCTCTTCAACCTGGAGCTGCAGCCGCAGCCGTTCGCTTGTCACCGCGTGCTCCGCTTTTCCCATCCGGCGTCGTCGATCTGGCGCTGGAAGCTGCGATATCCTCGCGGCAAGTTCGTCGTGTGCATGGACCCGAGCGTGGCGATGGAGCTGCTGCGCAGTGGCGAGGACGAAGCCAACAACAGCGGCCTGGTGAGCTTTAAGTGCCGGGTGGGGGAGTACCCCGCGCTCGAGACCTTCTTCGTCGTGCTGTACGACGACAAGTACTACGCGCGCGTGTTCGAGGTGTGGCAGATCCGCATCCAGTCCAAGCTGCGCGTGGACGTGCACGCGGTTCTCGGCCAGAGCGTGCGCCACGAGCTCGTGATCAAGGGCGACGGAGGTTTATCCACTCAAGACGCTGGCGCCAAGCGCCGCGTCATGTGCTTCGCGCCCATGCAGCACCGCAGTCTCGTGCAATTCCGTCCAGGTCAAGTGTTCGCTCTGGTGCCTCAGGCCTTCAACCGCATCGAGTTCGCCTTCTGCGCCGTGGAGAACGCCGCAGCTACACACTTGGTGGTGCTCGTGAACCTCGTAGATGTGGACACGCACGAACTCGTCGGAGCTTGGAGCGTCCACGTGACGCTGGCGCTGCCTGTCATCACCAAGACGTACGAGCTGCGACTGCCCGTGGGCCGCGCCGCGCAGAAGAAGATCTCGTACTCGAACCCATGGGACCAGCCGCAGACCATCGTGCTGCGCTCGAGCGCGCCGACGCTGCTGGTGCCTCGCGAGCCCGTGCTGCAGCTGCCCAGCAATGGCCAGGCCTTCCTGCGTCTCGCATTCGCCGCTCGAGATTATTCGGCCGCGGCTTCTGAAGACATCTACCTGTTCATCAATGACAAGCGCACCGACCAGAACGAGGAGTGCTTGCTCTTCCAGGTCACGTACGAGTAAGCCAAATAATCTTCACCGTTTCTCGTTGCGTGTTGGCAGCCTGTCGGTCGTGGTGCGTGTCCCTGCCTTAGTGACGTCATGAAGCGCGCCCACCAGTCGCCCTTGAGCCGTGAGCACGATGCTCCGCCGCCGAATGCACATACATTACCTTCACCTCGCCTCACTTTCTCCGCACATCTTGGGGGAAACAGTACTCGGCCATCCCCTAACAACAGGCAGGCACACACACAGCGATATATACAAACAGTACTCGCTTCAACGTGGCACACTTCTTGCAGCGCCCGACATGGCTACATGTGCATCACGAGGAAGAGGAAGTGGCTTCTCCATCTGAAACGACTGGTGACAGGCCAGCAAGCAGAAGCAGCAGAGACCAACCATTCCAGGCGCGTGCTCGAAGCATCGGCGCGCGAACGTCCGCGGAGTCCTCTCGTCGCCCTTCCACTGAGCAGGAGCCGTATTGAAGTTCAATGGCCCAGCCCGTGATCTCGAAGCCCTGGCCATCTGGCGCAGCGCTTCGCCTTATCCCCGCCGTGCTACGCTTCGACGCGTTCAACTCGCGGCCACGCTGTTGAATCCCGCGACGTGGCGTCGCCGCGTCCGTCCGTGCAAGCGGACGAAGGTCTCGGTCTCCGCTCGGGCTGGATGATGATTTGACCTGCAAGCTCTGAACCCCCCGCTCTTGCCTTGCCATCCTGCAGCGCACTTGACACTGCCAATCCGCAGCCTCCACCTGGCCATCGGCCATCGGCCCAACGCAGCGGCCGTCAAGCGTCCACGCCGGCCACCAACCCTCTGCGATACACGCGATAGTATGGACCATACTCAGGCCCTGTGAATCTTGTAGGGACGCGCTGGTCACCATCCCACCCTTCTTCCACCTGTTGCTTCGAGCTCATTCGGCAAGTTGCCTCCAGCAGCTCAAGTAACAGTAAAGAAGACTACCTACCTACCCACAGATCTTGTGACCAGGATGGCGGCAGTGTCCATGCACGGCTCGGAGAACGCCTTCGGCGGCATGAACAGCGGCCTCAACCGACGCCTGTCGCCGGCCTTCCGCACGCTGGCGTCGCCGCTGCGCCAGCGCCACTTCGACCTCGAGAAGCTGCGCGAGCTCGCGCGCAGCGACGAGTTCTCCGACAGCGAGAGCGACGGCGTGGACAGCGACGAGGAGCAGGAGGAGGAAGACGACGACGTCGACGTGGCCGACACCATGTTCGTGCCCTACCGCCGGCCGTCGCCCAAGCGGAAGGCGGTCGTGGGCAAGCGCCGCGCGCAGCTGCAGCAGAAGAAGAGCAAGGACGCCAAGGCCGGCAGCAGCCCCAAGGGCGACGAGTGGGAGATCGTCGACAAGTCCCCGACCTTCGAGAGCGTGGCCGAGGGCAAGACGGAGCTCGGCGGCGAGAGCTGGTTCGTGCAGGAGCGCGAGCTGTAGGGCGCGCAGTATGTGGCGAGGACGGGGACGCGGTTGGCCGCCGTCTTCTGGGTAAATTAACTTCATCCTTTGCGTATTTCGACGGTGTTTTGAGTCTTCGAGTTGCGTTGCAGCAAGTGTGTATGTGTGTGTGTGTGTTGTAGGTCAGTCCACGCGTGGGCGTTTGCTGTGTGTGAGGTAGCGCGGATTCTCCTGTGAAGAAGTCTGCGATAGCGACGGCGTTTGACTGGGAACGACGTTGCCGTTGCCGTTGTCGCTGCTGTGAGGGAGAAAGGTTAGCATCAATGCACGCAGGTGGGGTATATCGGTGTTGCTCATTGCCGCAGCGTACCCGTTGGCGAAGAGCGTGACCTCCTCCTCGCTGCGCGTCTGTGATGACGCTGGCAGGAATGTCGTCACGGTGGACAGCGTCATCTCGATGGAGAACTTGGCCATAGACGTCGACTCGGCCGCAAACAGCACCGGGCTTGGCAAAAGAAGCAGCAATCATCAGACACACACAACACCAACGTCCCCATCTCAACCCCAAGCCAACCTACCTTCCTGCTGTGCTGAAGTAGAAGGACACTTCCAACACGTCGCTCGCCTTGCAGAATGCCAGCAACGCCTATAACGACAACAACAGCAGCAACAGCAACTATCAGCACCAGGCAGTCCTCCTGGTCAGCTACCACTCGCCCACCTACCCTGATCTCCTTGATGCAAAAGATCAGCTGGGCCGCCGCGTCAACGCTGTCATCAGCCGGCGGCTGCAGGATGTACTCGCTGAACTCGAGGCTCTCGACCGCCGTCTCGGTCTGCAGCTGGGCCTTGCTGTCCGTGAAGTTGGAGAAGTAGCTCTCGAACTTGACGTGTGTGGGCGAGCACGTGACGCTCACCTCGCCGCTGTGGTGGATGTGTGTGAGCAGCGAGCTGAGGTGGTGCTGCCGGGTGCGCCAGCGACTGGGGCTCGAGCTCTTGTCAAACACGGCGCGCATGATCTGGCACGCCTGCACCTTCATGTGGTGCGTCTTGGTGATGTCAAAGTCGCAGCGCAGGCGCCACGTGAGCTCCATGCAGTCCAGGTCCACCTCGTCCACCTCGCTGGCCTGGGACGTATCGTCCTGACTCGCTGCGGTAGCTTGGTCCAGCGCGTCCTGGTCCACCAGCAGCGCCAGTTGCACGCTCTGCACGTGCTTGAGCGTGCGGAAGACGTTGCAGCACGACTTGGCGAACACTTTGCACTTGACGAAGGGCGTGCGGTCGTTGAAGTGCGCACGCAGCATCTCGTTCGACGCGATGTCCACGCCCGCGAGCGTCACGCTGCGTCCGCCCTGCGACTCGGCGAAGAAGGTCCGGTCCAGCACCACTTGGCCTGACGCCGAGTGCGCATCGTTCAGCGCGCGCAGCGTCAGACGGCGAGCGCCCGGGTCGCACTCGATGGACAGTTCCTTGCCCACCTGCGACAGGCACTGCAGCGCCGCCACGAACACCTTGAGCGCTTCCTCGGCGATGTCGAGCCGAACCTCCATGATGGCGAAATGCACTATGCAAGTTGACCTTCACATGAGTGACGGGATGACTCGGTTGAGTGACTAGATTTTAAATTTATATTGAATATCTTAGAGCAGCAAGACCTAATATAAATAAACATTCAGAGATTATGCTCCCAATTTTGCAGGAATCTACCCGCATTTATTTTAGACAAAACGACTAACTGCAATATTGATACTAGTCTTTTGCCAGGATAAATGGAGGAACAAAAATACATGTTGTCTTGATTTCATAAGGGGTAGAATACATGAAGTTTATCCTATGCTATCACATTTTCGTTTGCGTGAAGAAGACAACGAAATCATCTGAACTTTTGTAATACATGCATAATGCTGCTCTGTAATGCCCCGTTTCAATTTTGGAAAAATAGAAGCCTAAAACAAATTAAAAAAATAACCAAGGCAAACGTAACAATGTTGTTATACTTTTTGTTAGTTGCTGTTTATAGCTTACGAACAAAGGCAAATTTTGAAGTGATACAATACCACAGTTTTCTAAAATGAAATCATTAAATAATGCCAAGGACGACGTTACCTATAATGACAAATTATCAATTATCTGAAGGCTGTTGTTAATAATCGAGAATATGAGCTCAACTTTGATGATAAGAACTGTACTCCCTTTAGTTTTAGTGTAGTTCACCATTATAAGATCGGCATGTCCATTTCTAACTGGACATGCCGATCTGGGAAAATTGACAAGTTAAGTTTTGTCTGCATTCACATTCACATTGTCAAATCAGTATTCAGGATATTTATTCTAGCGCTACCGCTCGGATGCTCAATCATTTCTCCGGTCTGCACAAAAAACTTATCCCTACACGATGGAGCCTGTTATACCTTAGGATTTATTTTTGAGAAAAGTGTGAATGCGAGAAGAAAAATAGATTTTTTTGTTCCATAACCATATATTAACTTTTAAATATGTAAGCCAGTAGAATTTGCGACGAACTAAGAACACCAGTCGCGTGTTACACCATGCCGCTTTTTTCAAAAACAAATCGATTTTGTTAAAAAAATATATTTTAAGTTTATGTTTAAGAAATTGTTTTTAGGAAGTTCTGTTTCAGAAAATCTTTTCTAAAAAAATAATAAAGTTTTGCTAACTGATTATTAAGCCTCATACCAGAAAAAAATCACCATTTTGTAAAACCCAAATTCCTTTAAAAATACTCTAGGGTTAACCAACAATACTCTCCTTGAATACGAAGTGCGACGGCGACGACACAAGGTTCACCGCAGCCTTCGCGATGCAGCGGTTCTTGGATGCTTGAGCGAGTAGGTTTTGGGCATCCTCGCTGTTAAGCACTTGAACCTGCGAGAGGCCTTGAACGCTGACCTTGTTCGCCATCCGAAACTCCAAGTTGGCGCTACCGGAGACCACCAGATCTTGAATGGTCTCATTGTAGACCTGAAGCGCCGACACTTGCACTTTGTACGACCAGCCTTCCGCTGTCAAAGCCGAAGTTTGATGAAAAATAAGGTCCAGCGCACGCGGAATTATTCCGCGGTGCGGACCAGAATTTTCAAGCATCTACAATAAAAAAATATATGACTGTTAGACTGTTTTGTAATAATGTAAATGGAAAAAGCATGCAAAGTTACCGTGTAGGTTTTGCCAGATCTTGTTTGCTCATAAGCCCAAATGGACACGTTGTGTCCGTCGATGGCGGGCTGCACCACCCCGCCACCTCACCGAAAACGTCTTCTTGGTTCGACGACGGGCTGAAAACCCGGTCGAACTCAAACGACCGAGATTTTTTGCCCTCCTTCAGGGTCACATCCAGCCTGTCACTCCCAAACAAGAGATTGTTGGCTTGACCTGGATCGGAGCGGGTTCGAGCGGGGTTCCATGCAGCTCCTGAAAGCACGTCAAAAGTTTAGAAAAAAACTAAAGTATACAAATTTTCATGCAACTGTTACCTGGATGGTGTTGTTTGCGGCTTTGTTGTCTTGAACAAGACTTGTGTTTCTTGACTGGAGTTCTGTCCCTCGATCATCCAGATCATTCGCTGTTTTGTGCGGCTCGTGGTTCTCCTCCTAACACGGTTAATGGTTAGTAACATAGATAAGTGTACAATTGTTCCATCATATCTTATCAAGACGACGTCGCTGACCGACCTAGCATGAACGAACTGGTCGACTTGATTTTGCGGTTGGTCCACCGTGGTCTGCAGCTCGCGGTTGTATATCATGGAAGCAGTAAGTACATAAATAAGAGTACAATTGCTCAGCAAAGTTTACCTGAACGGCCGATTTTTCTTGAGTAAGCTGGTCCTTAATGCACTGGATCCCTGCCAGTTGAGCACCAAGTTGCTCGATCTGGTTCTTGTACTCGTAGATTGGTTGTAGCATTCGTTTCACGCAAAGAGGTTGCAGCTTGCTCATGTAGGAAGCTGGTTCTGTTGCCCTGTGTACCTTTACGTCGTCGACGCTAGTACGTTCAGAGCAAACTATATAGTTAAGAGAGATAAAATGGATTGTACCTGGTTTTATGTTGAGACTGTACATGTCGGGCTGTCCATTCTCGACCAGCGGTAGACCTTGTAGATCCTTCCGCTTCGCGTTTTGACCAAGGCCATCTCGGCGTGGCGCGGCTTTTCCTCCTCCGACATGAACCCGCGAACGGACACTCGGTCTAAGGAGAGTTTCCTCTTGATCCTCCTCGTCACTGCACCGCTGGTGTGCTTCATGGTTTACTTTACACCCGTGCAGTCAAAGGGACGTTGAAGTGAAAGCAAAGTTGAAAGAAAGTATATATACATATCATACCCGTAATATATCGATTATAACTTGTATGACTTATCGAGTGCTGTTTATCAATAAGTCGTACTCAAGTACAAATTACTGTAAGTCTTGGATGGTCCATCTGCGCCCATTAGTCCGCATATGCCATTTTGTGTAGGATTTCGTTCATCCTGTACGAACACGTATTTTTACTTACTAGTTAAAATAACTTCGAAATACGATTTGAGTGACTCGTATTCAACTCTCAGATGTTTAATGGATTTCGAGCACTTGTTATGATGTACAATACAATAAACGTACGGACAATAGCATCAAAGCTGGCGCACTAAGTATAACGACAGCTTCTTATCGTTAAAACTGTATTGACAATTTCTTGCTCAATAAACCATAAAATGTGCTAAAAGCGTATTACAATATGCATTTTCCCTATTCTACCAAATTATTTATAGTACTATTTACAAAAGTTGGTTAAAAACAACCCCGAACGAGTGAAAGTTGCGCAACAATATAACTAATCAAGAAGGTCTTTTAAAACAATGTGATAGCATGAGGTAGGTGATCGGAGGAGAAAAGGTAATCGATAGTAGTATTTAAAAAGGTATACTTAGTAATAGACAAGAACCGGGTAAACCCCACTTAAACCATTTTATAAACTGAAAAATACGTAGTTGACAATAGGGAAACACTAGTTATGGCGAGAGTGAGTAAGTACTGTAAAACCTCTAATTGTGCCCCTGGGGTACTAAGTTAGTGCCCCCACCCACGCAAGGGGTGGGGCACTATTTGAGGGTGGGGTACTAACAAAAAGAGCAGTAAAATCGTCGATTAACAACTTTTATGCTTTAAAAAGCTAAGAAATCATTCTAAAAAAATGCTTCCAAAATAAGCTCATCTTTCGTTTACATGCAAATTTCTTTAGTTACATGCAATGTACTGTCCAGGAACTTTGCAGTATGGCGTTTTGTAGCTGAGCGAGGGCAATGACGGTAACTTGGATAGAAAAATGTTGTACTCAGCTGACAGCGCATACAACACCCTTCTTATATTAGACCAGCAACAAGAAGTTTCACGCTGCCAATAAAGCTTCGTGTTCTTTTGAATGGGGGAGTACTAAGGTTGGAACGGGTACTGAATTTTCAGTGGAGTGGAACACTATTAGAGGGTGGGGTATTGTTGTAAATTTTATAAAAAAGAAAAATCTACGAGACGTAAAACCTTTATCACAATAGTAAAACAGTTTTAGTTTGCATTTTCTCCCCGACGGCCAATATGGACGAGATCGCGCTGCTGCAGCAGCAGCTTGCGGCCGTGCAGCAGCAGGAGGCGGCGCTCAAGCTCTCGGACCACAACGTGATCGACCTGTTACTCAAGCTCCAGCAGCTGGGCAAGCTGCAAGTCGTGCACACGCGCACAGGCAAGCAGTTCCTGACGCCGCTGCAGATCCAGCGCGAGGTGGCCGACTACGTGGCGCTGCACGGCGGCCGCCTGAGCCTCACGGAGCTGGAGAAGCTCATCGACGTGGATCGCTCGCATGTGGAGAAGCAGGCGCACGCGCTGTGCCGCGGCCGCGGCGGCTACGCGCTGGTCAACGACGGCGAGGAGCTGCTCACGAGCTGGTACCTGGACGGCATCATGGAGGACACGGACGTGCTGCTACAGGAGAGCGGCACGACGTCCGTGGGGGACCTGGCGCAGCAGTTTGGCTTCGCCGTGGACTTCATGCGCGGCGTGGTGCGTGCGCGTCTCGGCAGCATCTTGAAGGCGCGCGAGCGGGACAACGTGCTGTACACGGACTCGTACGTGGCGGCGCAGAAGGCGCGCGTGCGTGGCGTGTTCGCGGCCGTCACGCGGCCGGTGTTCGTGCCGGACGTGATCCGGTCCTTCGGCTTCGACGAAGCCGTGGCCAACGAGGCACTGGGGGAGCTCATGCAGGCGAAAGTGCTCATGGGCGCGCTCAGAGGACGCGAGTACGTGCCCTACGTGTTCATGGCGGCGCAGAGGGAAAGCATGTACTCGTTCTTCCAGCAGAATGGGTACCTGGAGCACGCGCGCGCCAAGGAGTTGCAGGTTGCGAGGCCCTATGACTTCTTGAAGAAGAGGTTCCCGGACGCCGTCCCGCTGCAGGATAGCGTGGTGAGCAGAGCGCTGCAGCTGCAGCTCGAAGGCGCGGTGGAGGCGGCAGTGAATGACAACACGCTCGTGGATGTGCGCCTGCTGCTGCCAAGTGCGCTGCCTGCAGGGGATGTGGGGCTGCTGCTGGCGATGTCGCCGGCCTTGGAGAAGGCGGGCCATGTGTCCAAGGCCTACCAGATCGCTGAGGGCTACGCTGTCAGCTCGGGATTTTTCGCGTTGTGCATGGAGAAGTTCGCGGAGGATGCAGCAGCTAGAGCTTCACGTGCTGCTGCTCAGCAGAAAAGCAGTGGTCACGCTCCAAACACGAGGGAAACTAGACAAGAGGTGGAGGAAGGTGATGAGTCGGATGATGAGGACTTTGGAGGCAAGCGTGGGAAGAAGGGTAAGCGCAGCAAGGGAGGTAACAAGCGTGACCAGGAAGAAAGCAGTAGTAAAGGTGGAAAGTCAGGCAAGGGCAAGAAGGGCAAGCGAGCGTCCAAGCGCGGTGGAGATCTTGGGGGAGACGACGAGAGCAAGTTGGCACCCGCCCAGGTTTCTATTGTGCCGTCACGTGAGGAGACGATTGAGCTTCTAGTGAAGTGGTTCCCGGCTGTTGAGGACCTGGAAGGTGACGATGAATTCATGGACGGCATGGTGGCGCATCTTAAGCCCAAGTTGGACGAGGTGTATTCGACTGCTCTGACCAAGGCGTTGTCTAGCATTTTGCGTGGCGATGCCGCGTCACTCCGCGAGCTGCGCAAGACGTTCGAAGACCGCTTCGACGAGCTGCTCACAAAGTTGCTGGTTCTAGAGAAGGGATTCAACAAGCTCTCAATGCACGTGGATGCCAAGGATGTGGCTGGAATGGAGCAGCTTGCTCTCGTGGAGACTCACGTGCTTGACTCCTCGTCAGTGGAGCTTGCAGCACTTGTGACGAGCTTTGTGGCTGAGAGCAACAGTTTGGAGCTGCAAGGCGTTGCGCTTCTCTCGACTCCTGCTGACAAGGAGGAGAAGCCTAGCTCTGCCACGGGTCCCCTGACTGCTTTGAGTGACGAGAACAAGAAGGTGCTCGAGTCAAGCCTCCCGCAATCCACTGCGAGCGCCCTGGTGCGTCTGTGGACGCTTGCCACTGCTGGTCGTCGGTCACTAAGCGATTTCATGGCCCATGTGCCGGTGCTGGCAGAGGCTCTCAGTATGCCACTCCGCAAATTGGACCGCAAGAAGGAGCGCCAGGTCATCTTCGGGTACCGACAGGCAACGCTTGCAGAGCTGGACGAGAAGGCAGCACAGGCGATCGAGAACAATGAACAGTATGCGGAGATTGCAGCTTTGGTCCTGCAGCTCTTCTTCCAGCAGACCACGGCGCTCCCGGGCAGCTTTCCTCGTGGTACTGTTACGTACGGAGACATGGTACTGAAGGCGTTCCGAGAGTCGCTGCCGGAGAAGGCAACTGCTATCATGCAGTCGTTCGTAACCTTGGCGGGTGAGATCAGCAGCAGTGGTGAAGTGTCTCCGGGCCAAAAGAGTTTGTGGGGTGAAAATCTGGAGGCCGCACGCGCTTTGGTGCTGCTGAAAGACCTGAACTCCATCGAGTAAGTAACCTTGCACGACTCAATACGCGTTCTGTTTGATTTGGACTCATGTGTTACATGCAATTGAGGAGCTGTTGTGACCATGACGTTTGCTGGTCTTCTATGTGATGGTTCATTTTGTAGTACTTGCTTATAGTAGTTTTTCCAGACTGCGGGAGGTGTCTGGACGTCAGCATTCGATGGATTTTTCGCGCGTTGCCTTGTTCTCAGCGGCACGCTGCACGACACGCGATGCTGTGCTGGCCAGGCTGCTCATGGCCTTATACTGCGACCGCGTCAAGTCCCGCGCCTGCGGGTCAGCACAGCACACGGACCCAATGACCGTCTTGCCGTCCGACCCCATCAACGGGAATCCGCAGTAGAAGTTGATCCCCATCTTGCGCACGGTCGACATGGCACTGAAGCGCACATCGGCCTGCACGTGGCGAGACACGAGGGGGTTCTTGTCCAGGATAACTTGCGTGCAGAAGCCCTGCTCTCTCGGCGCTGACATACCGCCAGGCACTGCCGGGTGAGTGGAGGCCAGCACGTGCAGCTGGGCCTTGTCCACGACGGTGATCATACTCACGGCACAGCTCAGCTCCTTCTTCGCCAGCGAGCAAATGATCCCCAGCTCTGGCACGTCGCCCAGTTGGTTGAGCTGCTGCTCGCGGATGAGTTGCAGTCGCTCGTACTCGTTGGTTGGGATCGGGGGGATGATGACTTCCGACGGGTCATCGGGGAACTCGATCTGGTAGCTTCTCGAGTCGGCGTTGGCGAGGGGGTAGTCGTCCTCCCAGCGCGGCGTATCGTCCCACAGCTGCTTGAGACGCTCGACGCTATCCATCTCCTCGCCTGCGTTGTGATCCTCCGCTTCATCGTCGTTTTCGCTGTCTTCGTTGCGCTCTCCAAGCAACGGCAACCCCGTTCCCCTGGTCGGGTCAGCCGATGAACTGCGGAGTCTGGCGGAGCTTGCTCGTCTGCGCGCGCGCTCCTCGTCGACGATATCCTTCATGACACTGAGCACACTGGCCTTACGCTTTCGCTGGGCTTCACCGCCTGCGGTTGCGTCTGCCAGGGTTTCCAGCAGCAGATCGTTGAGAGATGCCGGTCGCGTCTTGAGCGTGGGTCTGGTGCGTCTCGAGCCTATGCCGCGGAGACTGCCCCCTGGCGTGCTGTTGGCACGCGATATCGGCGAGCTCGAGTCGGAGATCACTCGCGCCGGGCGCAGATCTTCCTCAGTCACTGCCGTGTACCTCGCCTGGTCCACGCGGATGATGCAGCGCTCGCAGACGCGCACCTGCTCGATCTGCGGGCGTGAGTCGCCACGCGCGCGGTGCTCTCGCTCCTGGGCATGCGCACACTTGTCACACACGAGGGAGCCACACAAGCAGCACAGGCGTCTTCTTGTGCGCTTGAAAAACGTGGAGAAGGAGCGGCGGCAACAGGCGCAGCGAGGGACGTTGGCGACGGTCTCGAGTGGCAGCCGCGTGCTGTTGATGATCACCTGCATTCCGAGTCGACGGCGTCTTACGACGAGCAAGAACCGGTGACAACTCGCTGCGAGACGCAGCAGCCACACTCGAGCTAGCCGACGTTCGTGTCCGGCGCGTTTGAAGGCTTCGTGGGAGTCGGGAGGCAAGTATTCACCGTGGAAAACCACGCGCGTGGTGCGCCCGCTGCTGTCTTCTTCAAAGGAATAGTTGATGACCACGTGCGGCACGTGCTGCGGCGTGCGCGGCGTCGGAGCGAAGACGTTGTCCAAGATGACGCTGGAGCGCGCAACCGACACCAGAGTCCGAGTGAACGCTGGCGGAGGCGTCGTGCTGACGGCACTCGCAGTGGACGACGCCGTCCTCCTCGCGGACTGCTCCTCCTTCGCCCGGTCCCGAGGCTGCAGCATCTCCAAGAAGCACCAGGCCTCGTTCTTGGAGAACAACTTGCCGCTCTCGAAGGTCGCGGTCTTGACTGTGAGCTCCCGGTGCTCGTACGCCTTGGCCGGGTTCCCCTCTCCGCGTTGGATCTTGATAGTACGCAGCAGATCGCCCTCGACGAACTCGCGGCGGTAGATGCAGCGCATCATGTCTTGGAAAATGTCCGAGGACCCGGCGCGAAACACAAGGCGAAGCTCCTGCACGGTGCAGTTCAAGGTCCCCTCGGCCAGCACTGCGAAGCCCTTGGGCCCCCACCGCGTCTGGTGTCGACGGTCACGCACTGTCATGCGCGTGAAGAGCTTCATGGCGTCGCTGTGCGAGTATCCGCGCCGCGCTTTCTTGCGCTTCCAGACGCTGTCGTGCCTCTCGCTGAGACTCGCGGCCGCCAGCTCCATGTCGAGCTCGCCCCAGTTGACGCTCGACACGCCGGCAGCGGCCAGCTCGTGCAGCCGCTTGTCGCTCATCCGCGCCGACTCCCGCAAGGCCTCGACAGTCGCGGCCTTGCGTCGACGCGAAATCGGGTCGTCGCTGCGTTGGCTGCTGAACTCGTAGGCGGCGCTGCTCTCCCCTTCGCTCCCGTAGCTGAAGCTCGCGTTCATCATGGCGACGGACGCCGAGCTGGGGCCCTCCACCGTCGTGGGCGTGCACACTTCGTCGCGCTTCCGAGGCGTCCCGAACCTCCGGGCCGCCGGCATTGTTTCAACAGTACCTGAACGGGGCGAATGCAAAGATGATGGCGACCAAATGCCTCGAGCCTTTGCAGATGCGAGCGCGGGATTTGTCCTCGGCGGCTCCGAATGTAAACGCGAAGAAGAGGAAGCGCGCAAGGCCGACAAGCGTGGGGGTGCAGCAACCGGGGCCAGATGGCCGTCGGGATCGAATCGCGGGATGGGGGTCACTCGTTTGACACGGCAATGCTTGAGCCTGTGGAGCATTTTGAGCTGGTCGCGATCTGATCGTCCGTATCATGCCGGGCCGGGCCGGGAATTCTCCAATGCTTCTTCTTCTCTCTCTCTCTCTGGCAATTTGGCCGGCCAGCACCACCGCAACCCGCGAGGGTCAAGAGCGAAGGTCGAGAGCTGCGAACACGGAAGACTGAGGCGGGGACTGCAGCTGTTCCAGTCGAAATGCCGTCGCTGCTTCGACTTCAACGCTTTACACATGTACAGTGCACACGTGTGTTGTGTGGTGTCAAATTGAGGCGACTGTACCAAGTACACAGCCATATGAAGACGCCGGTGCCGTCGTGGCGAGCGCCTTGTCCATCGGGAGAGCCCGGCTAAAAAGCTGCGGAAGAGCTCTTGCCTGCAGTCGTCGTTCACTCACGCAATGTGGACATGGGAGATCACATGGAGATCACAGCGATCAGCTCAGCACCAAGCGACAGATGCAGGCCGCGACCTTCGTCTAGCGCAGATGGCTCCAAGTGCCCGTACACAAAACACGCGGTGAACGGCGCGAAAAGCGGTTTGTCAGCAGCGGAATCGTGGGCGATTGTCCTGCTGGGTCGGACGATGAGCGCTGCCAATCTCCGACAGTACCGGCCACCAGGTTGAAGTGGTCGAAGTTGAAGCGTGCCCTGCACTGCTCCACTGAGCCGCCTTGCGGTTTCATGTTCCTAGTATTTTGGTCGCGATACACAAGTTCCCGCAGTCTGCTTTGCGACGACTCGTAGGGCCTCCGCGGCAATGGCGCTGCCTCGGGCGAAAAAGCGTTCGGGCACAGTCTTCTCTCGCGACGAAATCGGCGTCGAGCAGCTACAGTCGCTCAAGGAGAAGTTCGCGGATGGGGACCTGAACGAGAAGGAGTTCGTGAGCCTCTTTCGCGAGATCGTGGACGCGTCGCTCAGCGAAACCCAACTCACGGAGCTGTAAGTGTCGACAAAAGTCGGCTTTGTTCTTGCTGGTTGGCCAGTGCAGTCATCGCTTACTCCTCTCCTTCTTCTTTTCTTCTTGCTGTTGTCAGGTTCCAGAAGATCGATGCCAACTCGGATGGGACCGTGGACTGGGACGAACTCACTAATGTGCGTTGCTAAGCACTTGCCTTCTGTCTTCGCTACTGAAGCGTCTCCTAACGTTGATGCTACCGCGTTGCTTAGTATATGTTCCTCAGTGGGAGCGGCAGTGACGAATATACAGGAGACGACGGCAATTCTTGCTATGAGACGGCGTATCCGGAGAAGTTCACGGGCGATATGGGCGGTGGCAATGGGCCCGGCGGCACGGGACCAGCTCCGACTGACACCATGGGCAATGTGACTGGAGGAAGTGGCGGGGCGCTTGGACTCGGGCTGTTGCCCCACCACAAGGACGTGATCACTCGCATTGTGCGGCTAGAGCGACCCAGCGTCTACCTCACGACCAGCAAGGACGGCAGCGTTCGAACTTGGAGCGCGAATTCGCTCGCCCCGCAGCAAGTTCTAGCTTCGGGTCGGGACTGGCTCACGGACTGCTGCGTGATGAAGCGCTCCAACCGACTGGCCGTGTCGTCCATGAACCGCACGCTGAGTTTCTACGACTTGAACTCCGGCCAGCTCATCGGAGATCTCGTGGACTACTCAAGGAAGCAGTGCATCCCGCTGTGTCTCGCGTACGTGGAGAAGCCGTCGGATGATCGCGAAGCTCTGGTAGTTGGAGACGACACCGGCGGCATCTCGGTGCTGACGTGTTCAGACCAGTGGTTGGCTTGCGATGGTCGTTCGCCTCCGCCAGGGGCGAGCGCCACAGCTTCGAGCTCTAGCAACGGAGCCAACAACAACGGATCGAGCAGCTTAAATCAGGGGAATGCTAACTCGACAGGACCCACGGGAGCTCCGTCAGGGTCTTCAACAACAGCAGCAGCGAGTGGGGAGACTAGAACTACGAGCCAGACGGCAACCACTACGACTCCGAGCAATCCCAGCAGCCTCGGAAGCGGCGGCGGCAACCCAGCGGGCAGCGCAGTGCTAGAAGCGCAGGGCTTTTCATCACGCGTCAAGTTTCAGAAGCACACGGACTGGATCACGCGCGTCAAGTGGGTCCACGACATGCGCGCGGTGGTGGCAACGTCGCTGGACGCGACAGTGTCGATCCTCGACGTCGACCGACTCGTAGTCAAGTTCGAGTACACTCGTCACCGCAAGGGCGTCTTCGACCTGGCATGGTGTGCCAGCACGCGACTCATCGCTAGCTGCGGGATGGAACGTGACATTCACATCTGGAACCCGTACAGCTCGCAGCGCGCGGTTGCTACACTTAAAGGCCATACGAGCTCGGTGCTGCATCTCGTGAGCGACGACGACAACTTCCAGATCGTGTCTGCGGCTGCGGATAACACGGTGAAAGTCTGGGACGTGAGGAACCACCGCTGTCTGCAGACGTTCATCGTAGATCGCCATCGAGGTGGCAGTTCGGTCGCGAGTGTCGGAGCTTCAGGGCATACAGCGGGTGCTGGAGCCGCAGCGTCGTTGTTTGCTTCAGGAGGAGCTGCCGCGAGTTTGAGCGCCGAGAACCGCGTGTCCGCGCTGCTTTTCGACGGCAAACAGCCGTGTCTTATGACTGCAACGACGCAACTCACTCGCTGGGCAGTGAAAACTGGAGGCGGACCAGGCTCCCAGGGCGCTGACGAGGACGAGAGTCCTGTTGCGGCTTTAGCGGCTGCGCGGAAAACTAAAGCGCGTGGAGGTCTTCCGGTGGAGCGGCCTATCCGGCTGGCATGCTACAACAACGTGTTCCATCAAGTGGTGACCGCTGCGATGGACGCGGAGTCGGCTATCAAGACTTGGAGTGCCGAGACTGGGGACGAGATCTCAAGCTTCACACACGCGCACGGGGCCAACCCCGTGACGAGCATCGCGTTTGATCATGCTGGTCGGAGACTTCTCACGGGTTCGCACGACGGCGAGCAGCTCAAGATGTGGAACTTCAGCAACGGAGCGCTCGTCAAGCAGTTCCACAAGAAAGAGCCCCCAGTCGTGAGCTCTCTGCTCTTCACGCCGACACAGGCGACGGGTGGAACTGTAGCGAGCTCGGCCGCATTGTCCGATGACCCCTCTGGTGGCTCTAACGGCGCAGAAGCTGTCGTTGCTCTATCAGCTCCTCGAAAGCGCAAGGCTCGCGACATTATGCTGCTACCCGCGTCCTTCGGGATGGACCACGAAGGTCGGCGGGGCAACTCTGCGCTGATGGCCAAGGCAGAGCTTCCGTCTCCGACTCGCGTTCGTCTTCAACACGGGCAGGACCATCCAACTCCAGTTCCACCCGTGCAGCCTCCACGACCTGACGCTACTCAACCCGTACAAGACTCAGCTAGAGGACCAAGTCCTAGGCCCCGACCACACGTTGCTGGAGCTGCTCGAACCGCTCGAGGCTCTGAAACTTCCCAGTATCGACAGCATGAAGTCACCAACATCATGGACATCGAGCGCAACCTTCGTGTGGGCATGGGAGACTTTATCTGCCAGAGGTTCGTGTGTTCTGTGGGCTGGGACCGCCAGCTTTACGTCTGGGCCGACAAGAACGACGAGTCCGAGGCTTTACCCGTGCACGTCCTCCCACCAGACAGTGACGGTGACGACGACGACCATGATCCGGACGAGTTAGGGCATGGGAGGCGTGGTAGACGCCGTCGTAGGCGACAGCATCACACCATGGACGTATTGGCGCTAGCGTATCTCCCACCCGCGTACGTGGCGACCGCGGGGCTGGATGGGTTAGTACTTTTGTGGTCTCTCAACTCGGGGGAGTTGGTGGCGCCGCTGCATCAAAACTCGGGGCCGATCGAGTCGCTGTGGTACGCAGAGAAGCTCGAGCTCCTCTTCGCTGCTGGGGAGCGTGGTATCCTGCTCTGCTTCGACCGGTCCATGGCCACGCAAGCTGAAATTCCACTCGACGTCTCAGTGCAGAGCCAAAGTTCTCAACCCTCGACGAACCTGGAGGCTGTCACCGTGCTGCGGAGTGATAAAGCGAACACACATCTTGTATCCGGTGACGCGGCTGGTTACGTGAAGGTGTGGGAGCTCCGCGTGGCTCGAAATCACGAAGGAGTGGAGCTTGCGTTGGTCTGCACGTGGCGTCTCGGCAGTGGCAGCTCATACAACCAGGCGGGGGCGTCGAACTCGCTGTCGGCACCGAGCAGGCGAGTCTTGTGTGCCGACTTCGTGGAGAACCTGACCCGAGTACCTGAGCTGTTCCTGGTCTTCTCATGTGCGGATGGAGAAGTTAGCCTCTGGACATTGGACGGCGTACAGGTAGGCAGCTTCGGAGGTCGGCATCGCTCCTGGCAGCTTGGTCGACCTTCAACCTACGCGTCTTCGGAGTCGAGCTGTGAGTGGGGGTGGCTGCCTCGACGACGGCGGTCATCGTTTCTGTCAGCCAGCTCGTCGACGATGATTCGAGAGGAGCTCGAGACTCTGGACGAAGCTGAAGCGGATGATACGACCGAAGGTGGGGAGAGTGAAGACTCGCTCGCCAACGCCCTCCTCCCACCGACTGCAGTCTTCATCAAGAACTGTACAATCAGCGCTCTGAACGGCTCAATGTCGGAGCCCCGAGAGAACTTCTTGCTGGAGGACACGATGCCTAAACCGGGTGAAGTCTGGATATGCGTGTCTGGTCACCGCTCGCGCGCTGCAGCGCAGAATGCGTCCAAGAAGCTGGATGACGCTGACGGTGAGTTGTCTGGAGACGGGTCTTTTTCAGGACGCATTGGCCGGAAGAGCTTGGCGCTCTCCACTGTGGGCAATGCCGCTATCCTGAGCCGACGAAGCAGTCCGTTCGGTCCAGGCAACAACAACAGTGAGCCCCGAACACTGGCAACACCGTCGTATCTGAAGCGGAAGATTGCCGACGTCAACGGCGAAGTCACAGATCTCGTCACAATCGTAAAAGTCACGCGCGGCGAGGTAATGTGTTGTGCGTCAGGGGACTTCGATGTAGACGTCTACTAATTCTAGTTGCGCTTTTGCGTATTTGACCGCAGATCTCTTGCTGGGACGGCAGCGCGAACAATCCGCTCGGTGCGCTGAAAGTACTGGACCTTAGCGAGTTCGTGCGTAAAGCTGGCTGGGCCAAGCACGCACTGTTGTCGCACTTCGTGGGCCGCTCCTTTCTGTAGGTTTACTCTGTGATTATTGTCTACGTCACGACGAATTTGACCTCACTGATGCGTGGATTGACTTCCGTATTTCAGAGATGGCGAGACACCTTTCCGCGTTACTGCGGTTGCGATGCGACCCGTTGATCCGGTACGGTTTTAAGCCTCTCTGGTAATTCTGCTCTACTGTAGCCTCGGTGCTGATTATCTTTTGATTGATATCGTTGCTGTCAACAACAGACCAAACCCGACAAGAAGACATACTCACTGATCGATTCGGAGGCGAAAGAGCACGAGTTTCAGCCTCTGAACGAAGCCATCTCCTCCGTTCGGCTCAAGCTGCTCGAATCCTCCAGGAACGATCGATCTCGTCGTAGCGATGCGTCTTCGGTTCCCGCTTCGCAGCGTCGGCGAACCCTCCTGCTATCTTCTCTGTCGTCCGCTGGCCAAGGGAGTCCTTCAATGGCCGTTCCACAGCTGCACACAAACTTGCAGGCACTGAGCGTTGCAGATCAAGCGCTCAATGATCTAATTGCTGGATCGACTGCGAACCCGACATCGTCGAGAGGCAGCACCCCCGAGGCTCTGGCCCTTGCTAGCAGTGTAGGCATGGGAGCTCGTACTCTGCCCCTCATCCGACCTCGCGAGAAGCGGGTGATGGGCGGGCTGCTGCCGAAGCGCTCGTCGGTGCGCAACCGACTGGACCCTGCGGCCGACGTGCGTCGAATTCACAACCCGGACGACATCCCCAAGAACTTCCGCGCCATGCTACAACGCAAACGCGACAACAAGGATAGCAGCTTCGAAGGGATTCTTCCTGAAAATTGAAATTAATCCAGATGAATGAACTTACTGCTATAACGACCACTACGAAAAAGGCATGTTTCTCATGTAGAGTGCTTTGAAGTAGCCTCGAACTGTTGCAAATATTAGCTGGGCGAGCATGTTGATCACTTACTTACTCAGGAATTACTCATTATTACTCACGTATCCATATATTTTACTCAGAGTTTCTCGATATTACTTTATCTTACCAGTGCCACCTTCGATCCGGGTTCCAGCAAACCTGCTGCACTCAATGCTGCGTTGCTCCTGTGTCCGGTATAACGTTAATTACTTGATCAAGTGGCGTGAGTCGGACGCTAGAACTTGACATTAGCCAGTGGGATCTATTGGTATCTAGATTTCCCTCTCGAGACTCGAGTCGAGTTGAGCTGGAAAACTCTTCGCCAATTAAACCTGTGGTGACTGATGACTGCAAGCACTTCCTGTATCGAGTTTCGTAAACTTTCTCATTCAGCCTCGAGGGTGGGCCGATTACATGCCTATGGAGTCTTTTGGATCCGACAGACTTGGAGGGGGCTTGGTGCGATCAATTGAGGACTGGGGACTTGGTAAGCTTAGCTAGTCATGTATGCACTTATACTATAAGTCACTTACTATAAGTCTTATAGTACACGTCATTGGAGTTCGTGCCCGAGCTTCACCAGGCACGCTGACGTGGCATGCGGGTGCTTGGCGGAGCCGGTCGACTGGACCAGTAGCACTGTAGCGCGCAGTGCAACACATCGTGCGCCTGCGTCGCGCTTGAGACTGCAGTACAGTAGTTCCCGGATCCGATCTATTACATGAACAGCCAGCAGAGAGATTACCGCTTGTTTAATGCGTTGTTGTCCAGGATAGGCTCGGATGGTGCATCGTGTGACGAGGCACAGACAGACATGCAGCATTCTGTACATACGAGCGATAATGAAAACTACAGAAGCGTGAACCTGTTGCCACGCTGCCGAGAGATGGAAATGAACGATGACAATGCTACATGTGCATCCCCCTGCAGGACGTGTCTGCCTCTTCCCTTGGAGCTCGCGATCTTCAAGAATGTACACACAGTTGTACTGTGCTGGCTCTGGAGGCTCCAGTGGAGCTACAGCTCAACAACAGTGCAGCACTACAGTGATTGAGCCCAAATTAGGATTCTCAAGCAAATTCAGCGAAACTAACGTATGCGATAAGCTTTTGACGAAAAGCAAGATCCGTGTCCTCAGACGTACTAATTGGTTGTAAATGACAATATAGTGCGCTCGCAATGTCGAGCTCCGCGTGAGTACCCTTACGAAAGGCGAAGATCATGGCTGCCAGTAAGCGGAGCGTGGATACATCAACGAAAACAATGCCACGTGTAGGGTGGGCGGTATCAGTCCACAGATCAAGTTTGACCGCCAAACAGGCCGCAGTGATTAACCCTTAACGCGCATCCCCCCTTTGAAGTTCAAACTTCACTTTGGTTAAAGCTACGGCACAACAGTTGTATATTTGCAATGTAAGTGCTACATGCAAAATAAAAAACTATAGTCGCAATAAAAATAAATATGGCTTGGCAGCTTGTATGAGAATCGGCATGTGAGTGGCGAATCGATAGTACTCCAGCTTCATGTACCAATGAGGTAACAATGAGTAATATCACCCCGAAGATCGGTTGTGGTGCGGCAAAGCCCCACTCTAAAATGGAGCTCAGTTTCCATTTCAAGATGAAACTTCAATGCCCCCTTTTATTCAATTCCTAAATCAGGTGGTTGTACTGTGCCCTGCACTCGTCTTTTTCCAGTCAAACAGGGATGCTCCGGCACAGATGATCCCGCGCTTTCCGGCGCTAATATCGCTGCACGCTGAAGGCTAACTTTCTGCTATTAATAGGAAGAACGTTATGAGTGCATGTCACCAATTTACAAGTGTTGTCTGACAACTTGGACGCAGGACGCGCGCGAGCTTTAAGAGCTGTTGGGTAGTTGCTTCGTTAACTTCAATGCTCCCTTTTACCCCCAAATCCGGTGCTAGCCCCCCACCGCACGCTCTTTTCTGGAAGGCTTTAACACTGAAAATAATTGGACTTTGTATGTTCGTAACGTGACTCTTTTGTGTCGTATGTTCTGGAAACTGAGCGCGGGAGTTTCTTTGCGATGAATCCAAAGACCAAACTGCGTCCTCAAGGCTGGCAGGCATCCCAGCCGAACAATCTAAAGGGAAAAAAATATATTTATTTTTCCAGTTTGGGCTGAGCCGAGGTTTGCGGTAAGATGGTGCTGCCCGAAGAGGAAACTCCAAAACCCGCATACTTGAGTTTCAAAACAACAAAACCCGCATACTTCTACAAAACCCGCATACTGGCAACAGATGTCCGTAGAATCAGAAACACTTCGGTTGGGAGCTGTAAAAAAATATAATATAAACGTATGCAAGTTCTCCTTCCTCTCTCTCACGCACAGCTAGCTGGAGCTGCGTTCGTGTTCAAGTCAAACGGGTCCTTCAAGAGGTCGTCGTGCTGGTTCGTGGAGTGGAGCCGGTCCTTGCAGCCATGGGACTTGTGTGAGCAGTCGATCTGGTGGTAGTCAGAGGCGAACTGGTACTCGCACTACAGGAAGTGCTGGTAGTCGGGGTAGTGCCGCTGGTCGAGTTCGTGCTGGTAGTGCAGGTAGTCGAGGTAGTCGGGGTAGTGCTCCTGGTGGTGTTTACAGCAACCGCGACCACAATCTGAGGCGGCGTCTTGCATGTTTTGTGATTGTGGTTGGATTCCCCGCAGTTTGTGCAGCGTTGAGCACGAGTCGGTCTGCTTTCACCAGCACTAGGGATTCGTTTGACGCGCTTTCTTCCACGGGAAGTTTCCTTTCGCTGGGCAGGTAGGAGCGGGGCGCTAGTAAGCTCGGTGGAAGCGGGGATCAGTACGGATGCTTCGGCAAACGCCTTTGAGTAGCTTTCAACCATGTAACAAGATCCGAAGCGAGAATAAGCCGACTCCAGCTCACCTACGGCATTTAGTACGGCAAGCATGTGCTTGCATGGAATCTGGTACTGATCCATGTATGTGCAAGTGCAGCGATTGCCATCTAAGTCCACAGTACGCCGGAACGGAGGGATCTTGCCGACGCGCGAGACAGAGCAGACGAACTTCTTGTGACCCCCACCGCTCCTTTGGACCTTGACTCTCTTGCTCACTGATAGAGCGTAGTCTTGGATGGCGTACTTGGCCTCCTCTCCATTCTTGAAGGTCTGCCCACGCTCCAGAGACACTATGCCTTCGGGACACGAGGAGAGTTACTTTTTGCTGCAGATAAGCTGAGAGACCTTCGCATGCTTATTTATTTATAGCTATTCCTGCTTTGTCTGATTCTACGGACATCTGTTGCCAGTATGCGGGTTTTGTAGAAGTATGCGGGTTTTGTTGTTTTGAAACTCAAGTATGCGGGTTTTGGAGTTTCCTCGCTGCCCGAAATCCCGACTCTAAGTCGGTACTGTTTTTATGTAGGCAAGATCCTCCAAACAAAGTCTGCATCCTATCACTTGCTGTTTTCATGCTACATCGGAGCCCTCGCTTATGCACGAGCTGTTCGGGCATTACCTCCGCATCCCTACTGCAAGGGATGGGGCGATTAATTTTTAATACTGGACCTCATATTAAAGTTTACCTTGAGCGGGTACCATCCCCCCAAAAGCGGCACTGCGCGCCAATCATGGCGATTGCAACCATTGAAAGCGCGCCGATTTAGGATCGACGACGCCGGTGTCACGAAGATACGGAGCGCAGTTTGACGCTGGAGCAGTGCCACATGTGAAGTTGGGGTAGATGGGTTTGTTGTACGCACCGGCAGCAGTCTACAGTCTCCGACTTTGGTATCCTCCAGCTCACTCCTCAATTTGCCAGATCGGGCGCAGACCCCCCCCCTCACCCAGCAAGCCACACCCAGTCAGCAAATTCCGTGATGGCCATCAACCACGACAACTACCAAGCCATGGACGCGCCCGCACCGGAGAAGAAGTCGTGGAGCCGCAAGCTCCTGACGTCGCTGACCTTCTGGATCATCGCCGGCATGGTCGTCGGTATCCTGCTGGGCCAGTTCGCGCCCGACTTCTCCGAGAAGGCCGCCCCCATGAAGAACATCTTTCTGCGCACGGTGCAGTTCATCGTGTTCCCGCTCGTGTTCTCGTCGCTGGTCATCGGCATCGCCGACCAGAAGGACATGAAGCAGCTCGGCCGCATCGCGCTCAAGTCCATCATCTACTTCGAGATCGTCACGACAATCGCCCTGGTGCTCGGCCTCTTCGCCGTCAACATCGTCAAGCCCGGCAAGGTCGGCCTCACGCAGGGTGAGGAGTACGAGAACGAGTCCGAGTCGACCTTCACGTTCGAGAAGTGGATCGAGCACTTGACCCCCAAGACGTGGGGCGAGATGATGGGCGGCTCCGGCTCGTCCGAGCTGCTTCAGGTGCTGGTTGCCGCCATCCTCACGGGTGTGGCCACCTCGCAGCTCAACGGCCAGCACAAGGCGATCATCATCGACTTCTCTCGTGCGGTGCTTGAGATGATGTTCAAGTTCGTGGACATCGTCATCTGGACGGCCCCCATCGGTGTGTGCTTCGCCATCGCCGACGCGATCGGGTCGAACGGTCTGTCGGCTCTGGGTGGCCTGGGCGCGCTCGTTGCCACTGTCTACGTGACCATCATCCTCTTCATCGTTGTGGTCTTCGGCGGCGTCTGCCTCTTCTTCCGTATCAACATCCCGGAGTTCCTCATCGCCATGAAGGAGCCCCTTATCATTGCCTACACGACGGCTACGTCGGAGGCCGCTCTACCCAAGGTCTTCGAGGCTCTGGAGAAGTACGGCGTGTCGACGCACATTTCGGGCTTCGTGGTGCCCTTCGGCTACTCGTTCAACTTGGACGGCTCGACGCTCTACCTGTCGCTCGCCTCCGTCTTTTGCGCTCAGGCTTCGGGTGCCGACAAGTCCATCGGCGAGCAGGTCGTCATGGTTCTCATGCTCATGATCTCGTCCAAGGGTGTGGCTGGAGTCCGCTCGGCGACGCTCATTGTCATCGCCTCGACCCTGGACCAGTTCGACATCCCGTCGTGGCCCGTGGCTCTGATCCTTGGCGTGGACTGGATCATGGACATGCTGCGTACGCTCACCAACGTCATGGGCAACTGCCTGGCCGCGGTCATCATGGCCAAGATGGAGAACGAGTTCCGCACGGAGGAGTGGGAGCGCGAGCACAAGCAGCTCGGCGAGGACAAGATGAGCGTCATGGTCGAGAAGATGAGCCACGTCTCGAACGTCTCGGCCATTGAGGAGGGTCGTCACTAGGCGATTTCTTCTGGATCGAGTCAATTCCCCCCGATGAACGCACAGCGCTAGTGCTGTATGGCAGTACGATTTAGTGCCGCGAGGAGGGCATAAGTGTACTTAGGCAAGATATACCAATAAAATCAAACCCGTTGTATCCGATGTCTCGAATCATTTACTACCTCCGCCAGGCAAAAAACGCACTTATGTGCCCGTACACAAAACGCCTTTCATTTAATATCCTGACTAATCCGATCGCAGGGGTCTCCCGCCCGTTTTCCCGCCCACCATCCTTCGAAAGATCCCCCCTCCAGCTCAAGTGTCCGAGGCAGAAGCAGACACCGAGAACCCCTCAAGAGCCCGACTTCGAGCGCAGACGAAGGCCACAGAGCTATGGTAGGGTGGTTTCTGTGAGGAGGATCTGCTCTATGAAGGCTAGGTGCGATTGAGGCAGTACGAAGGCTGGGTGCGACTGAGACTTGTGGTGGAGGCGTGGGGGCGACAGCGTGCAGGCGGCTACGGCAACGGCTCACGCGAACAGCAAGTGCGAAGCGCTTTCTTGGGTGGACAGCAGGGAGACTTCAGCTGCTCGCGCTGAGAATGAAAGGAGAAGACAGCCTGGTCGTCGCAGTTGACAGTGCAAGCGCCCTAAGGAGATGTCTGCTGATCTCGCAGCGCGTTGAGACTTCTGCTGTCCTCCCACGGAAGGCTATGGCGCCTGCATGATGATGGGTATTCACGCTACCAGTTAGCGAGCTGATCTGGCGAAACAAGCACGCCTGCGGCTATCGCTCTGTGCAACACTGTTACATGTGCATGCTGGCACATTGCATCCTCTTCCTCCATCATGACCCTCCTGCCCTTCCCGCCCTCATTCAAACGTGTGCACGAGGCCCGAGCAGCGAGCCTCTGCACATCTTATACTCGAACAAAGAACGAGGCGGAGCTCTCGAGAAATTTTTTTAGAAAAGTGCGTTTTTTGCCTAGCGGAGGTAGTATCTTTCTTCATCATTGTTCGCGCTGCAAGATCCAGTGTTAGTCGTGTTGGGTGGCGGAGTGCAAAGGTGAAACTTTCAGCGCGTCTATGAAGGTCGAGGAATACGAATGCTCATTTTAGGCTTAGAACAACTTGGCGAATGTTTACCCGAGAAGTCGGATCCTCCGACACCCAAATGATAGGATGCCCAACGATGCGGATCCGGAAGAGTACTGTAACTTACAATCGCTGCGCATCGATGAGACTTTATGTTACCGTTCATGAGTAAGATCTTCGTGATAAATGAACTTGCTGAGTGTAACAGTTCAACTTGGTGGGTGAGTTTTATGAGTAAATGAACTTCAAGACTTCGAACGCTTTCGAGTAGTACTACGTACAAGAAGACTTTGATTATTGATATACTGGAACGACACTGCCAAACCTACTGCGCTTGCACTTGTGCTAGGATTTGGGACCCATCCAGACTCGTTTTGTTTAGTGGCGGCCCTCCTCGACGGCCGACACCGCTGAGACAACGCTCATCTTCTCGGCAACGACGCTCATCTTGTCCTCACCGCCGCCGTACAGCTGCTTGTACTCGCGCTCCCACTCCTCCGTGCGGAAAGCGTTCTCCGTCTTGGCCATGGCGACCGAGGCCAGGCAGTTGCCCATAACGTTGGTGAACGTACGCAGCATGTCCATGATCCAGTCCACACCAAGGATCAGAGCCACGGGCCACGACGGGATGTCGAACTGGTCCAGAGTCGACGCCATCACGATGATCGCGGCAGAACGCACACCGGCCACACCCTTGGACGACACCATGAGCATCAACACCATGACGATCTGCTCACCAATAGACTTGTGCACACCAGCGGCCTGAGCACAGAAGACCGAGCCCAGCGACAGGTAGAGCGTGGATCCATCCAGGTTGAACGAGTAGCCGAAGGGCACCACGAAGCCTGAAATGTGCGTCGACACGCCGTACTTCTCCAGAGCCTCGAAGACCTTGGGCAGAGCGGCCTCCGACGTAGCCGTCGTGTAGGCAATGAGGAGCGGCTCCTTCATGGCGATGAGGAACTCCACCGGGTTGATCTTGAACAGCAAGCACACTGCACCAAAGACGACGACAATGAAGAGGACGATGGTCACGTAGACAGTGGCAATAAGTGCACCCAGGCCGCCCAGCGCCGACAGACCGTTCGACGCGATCGCGTCGGCGATGGCGAAGCACACACCGATGGGGGCCGTCCAGATGACGATGTCCACGAACTTGAACATCATCTCGAGAATGGCACGCGCAAACTCGAGGATGAGGTTCTTGTGGTGCTCGTTCAGCATGGACGTAGCGATACCGGTGAGGATGGCGGCCACCAGCACCTGGAGCAGCTCCGAGGAGCCCTCACCGCCCATCATCTCGCCCCACGTCTTGGGGGTCAGGTGCTCGATCCACGTCTCGAACGTGAACGAGGACGTCGAGTCGCTGTCGTAGGCGTCACCCTCAGTGATACCGACCTTGCCGGGCTTGACGATGTTGACGGCGAAGAGGCCGATGATCAGGGCGATGGTCGTGACCACCTCGAAGTAGATGATGGACTTGAGGGCAAGGCGACCGAGCTGCTTCATGTCCTTCTGGTCCGCGATACCGACCACGAGCGAGGAGAAGACGAGCGGGAACACGACGAACTGGATGGGGCGCAGGAAGATGTTCTTCATTGGAGCGGCCTTCTCCGAGAACGTGGGGGCGAACTCGCCCAGGATGATGCCGATGACCATACCGACGATGATCCAGAACGTCAACGACGTCAGGACCTTGCGCTTCAACGACTTGGGCTCCGGGGCTGGAGGGTCCATGGCTTGATAGTTGTCGTCGTTCACGGCCATTGCTGGCTGGCTGAGAGATCTGCGAGTGGGCTGGCGAATTGAAGAATGAGCGGATCCCGACGTGGCGTGAGAGGTCGACTCGACTCGACTCGACTGCCCGCTGAGCACGTTCACCTGACCTCTAACCCATCTACCTGAGGTGGCGACGGTGGTACCTGCTCAGATCTGTTTAGTTGTGCAAGACCGTACATTTCAAGGACCCTTGCATGGGTACACGTGCAAATTTCCTGCATTTCGTTCAACACCGTGCAGAGAAGAGGAAATAAAGTGATGGGATGCCCGGCGTGTTTAGACGACGAAGGCCACCAATTGATGGACCATTTGTAAATGGACACGCATGGTCTTCAGATTTTCTAACGATCACACCTTGTGCTCGGCTACTACTGTACAGCACATGGACATAATGTAAAAAATAATATAAAAATTAAAACAACAATACGTGGGCTCTTTGCAAGTTTTCGTGTTGCAATTTGCAACGCACAATCAGGCCCACTTTTGTCATAACCAGTCATACTCGTACAAAAGTTTGAAAGGACACTTTGATGAACGAAAGTAAACCCAGACGTTAAGTACATGTACCCCCTCGGCCTTGCATGCTTCACGGTGCACTGTACATGTCCGTACGTTTTTACATTTTCATGTATACAGTATCAACATAATATAGTGTAATACACTGCGCGACAAAAGGTTTGGGACAGCGACACTTTGTACAATATCTCAGCTTCTAGAAGGAGTTGTCGGATGAGACTTAGATATGTTCCTCCAATCAGATTGCTTTAAACGCGACATATGACGCGAGCTCGGATTTCCCATTGGGTAGGGTGGCTCCCATACAAATATGTCGAATTGGCACCGCGACAAAACTTTGGGACAAATGTTTATCTTGATTAAAGTATAGGTGCATGTGATGGTGAGGTCCACCGAGGCCAACTATTTGCAGTTTTGGGCATAAGAAGCAGCATGAAGCGCGCATTACGGGCGTCAAGCAACACTTGAGGATCCGCTGTGGTAACTAGGACTACAGAGGTGAAGTATAAAATGACAGACAGAAAGATGAGCTGTCTCGAGTATGTATCTGGGCCCTCACGACACAATACGGACATGATATTACCGTTAATGCGTATTTTAATACAAATCCTATTGGTTAGTGCCCTTCGTATTTTGAGGAGCTCCTGAAGGCCTCTAGAGCGCAATAGGAGAGTAAGGAGGCACTCAAAGTTGATAAACTATAAGTACACATTGTGTTGACTCGATTTGGGCACCAGGGATGCACCCCCTCACGCTCACTACCCACTTAAGGGCGACTGGCGACCTTGTTTTACTTGATCCTGATAGTTAACGTGACCTCACCATCACAGGCACCTATACTTTAATCAAGATAAACATTTGTCCCAAAGTTTTGTCGCGGTGCCAATTCGACATATTTGTATGGGAGCCACCCTACCCAATGGGAAATCCGAGCTCGCGTCATATGTCGCGTTTAAAGCAATCTGATTGGAGGAACATATCTAAGTCTCATCCGACAACTCCTTCTAGAAGCTGAGATATTGTACAAAGTGTCGCTGTCCCAAACCTTTTGTCGCGCAGTGTAATGGTAATGCTAAATTAGTATGAGTCAATTTGTAAATTAAAATATCGTACAGTAATTAAACGTGCCGTGGCAAGATAGCTGCGGAACCAGACGGATCGTCTGTACGCGAACATCCAAGCCATGCGGTACAGTACATTTACCGGTATCGTAGACGGCACGAATTTTATGCATCGGATAGAATGCACCTCGCCGTACATGCAGCGATTAGCCTATATTAAAAAAAAACCTGTACCTTCGCCTTTTGTCTCGTAGACGTGCTGCAACAGCATTCGCTGCACCTTTCCGCTAAGAAGCTTCTAGACTGTGCCCATTACGTAGCAACAACTTGCCGAAGTTATGTCGGCAAAAATTGAGCTCAAAGGGGATGTGTTTAATCAGTTCGCAGCCGAAACTTGATCTGTGGGCCGGTACCGCCAAACCCACCTTCTACAGGAACACACGGAATTAAGGATGGCAGCAGCGTTTTATTAAAAATCTCTGTTAGGTGCAAGCGAGGCCAAGCAAGAATGGACGAGTCGAGCGAGCACCGATGGCGGAATATACAACAGCGCAGTCAATTGGTGGTTCATGCGCCGATCAAGAGCAATTTCTAGAAAAGGGCAAGTGACGCACAGTTGCACACAAGTTCCACGCCGGGAAACTCATCGTCGCCTGGCAAACTGTATATACAGTAGTAAGTAGTACTTACTAAGTACAGAACTCTGCCTGAGTACCGAACGCCTGATATATATAAGGGCTCTAGGTTTATAAAGTGATCTCAGCGTTACCATAAAAAAGGCTGTACTGAATTAGTTTAGTTTAGAAGGACTTTGAGGCTTGCTTTGTTAATCAAGCCCAAGCGAAGCCAGAAGTGCTGAATTGTTTCAGCGCTGACCTTTGACCAAACGTGTTCGCACCACATCAGTGCGGTTAGTAGCTCTAATTTGTAAGGACTATCTGCTCCCTCTCCTAGTTGATCTAGTGCATGCATCATCTTTTCAAAAAGCACATACCTTTTGATGAAGTAGATTATTCCATGGTCCATTGACTGAAAATGTGAAAGTGGAAAGATATAGAAGACCGCACAGGCAATCAAAAGCGCGCCAATTTTCAACTGCACAGCTTAGTACCTCTGGCCAAACAAAGGTATCCTGGATTTTTACATCAGTACCTTTGCCCATCTCCGTTCGACCAGTCGTTGGACCTTGAAGTATTAGTTATATGAGGTTATGTATTGTATACCCGTTCGGTATTTAGGCAGATTTCTGTACCCACCCTCCTGGAACTGCAAAAATAACATTACCTGCACTGTACGACATCTCTTTGGCCACAATGCCGACGGTATTTTTGCAGAATTATATATTCACTCGCAGCTTGAACAACAGGTGGATTGCAAACCTAGTTTTCTAGACCCCCCCCCCCTAAAAAACAATTTGAAAGGGACCGAAAAATTGGATGGCTACCCAGGGCTTGCTTTCTGACACGTGATCTGTTGGCGAGGCTGCAGCAGTGCGCAGTATCGATGTACGGTAGCTAGCCGACTAAACCGCAATGGTCTAAATAAAAATAGACGTATACGGTTCTATACGCGATGAAGTTTTGATTTTTTTTAAAGAAACTGGTTTTGATTTTGAGGATAGGCTGCAATGCAAAATAAGACTCGTAAGTGGCTTACATTCTTGCATGCTACAAGAAAATAACGAGAGCTTTGAGTAGGCTGGGATAGCTAAAGTTCTATAGTGAGGCAAACGGATTACGAGGCGTATTTAGCAACCGTGTATTAAAAAGAAAACTAGAAACTGATGAGACTTTAATATCTCAAAGTCCGACTTAAGGCAAGACGAGGGGCGCGAAGACATGGTCAGGCAACAGCGCACCGTACCACTCGCGCAGTTGGCCAGCACGGGCGAGGGCAGGCTCGTGGAGAATCTCCGAACCGGGTCCAATCGACGCCGAGCGCACATTCTTGTAGGTCGACAGCACAGCAGCGTTGACAACTAGGATAGCACCCTCGGCAATATCCTCGCAGCTCCGAGGAAGATGGTTCCAGGTAGTGCACACCATGCTGCACCCAGAATCGTCAACTAGAAGGAGTCGCCGCTGGCTTCCCCTTTATAGTCTGAAGTCGCTTCAGCGCACCCAACGCATGCACAACTGCAATTGTGGTTACAACCGCCCTGTCCTCGAGCCCCGCCAAGTCGGCCAGGCGGACAGTCACGATGTGAGGAACAATTGATAGATCGGGCGTACTGTGAATGTCCGAGCCTGACCCAAAAGAAATCTCGACGCCATTGGATGAGAAAGCACGCTTTACACGCCCGCCAGAAAAGTAGCAGGTTGCACCAGGGGTTACGACGCGATCGAAACGGTTGACGGCCTCGTTAAAAAGCGTAACACGAGTGCAGCCACAACCCGTGTCTGCAATGAAAACTTCGAGCAGTGTACCAGCGTCTTGCCAGGTCTTCCATTCGCGGATCGGGTTCTTTGCAATAACGCCCAAGGAGTAGGCATGTTGGGTTTCAGATCTTTCAACTTGAAAACCCGTTCTGCTGCAGGTCCATCACCAGCAGGCACTGCACCCGGAGCAACGTTGTTGCCGGTGGAAGCGCTATCATCGGAGTCCTCAGCTTTCGCCTCCTCAGGCTCGTCAGGATCGACATTTACCGCCGCGTCGCTACGTAAAGTTGTGCCCGCGTCAGTTGCCTCCGTACCATGCAAGGCAGCACGACCGTCCCCACCAGCGTGCTTTTCAACGTGCCTTGCGTTGCCAGCTTGGACAGAGGTGCTAGACGCTTCACCTTCAACCGAGCCAACTTTGCACGAGCGAGCTCGCCGCTCTCGCTGCGTCGCATTCTTGCGCTCCCGCGCCGTATCAGCGGCTCCAGGGTCAACCGCTGGCGCCGATGCGCGTTGGCGGGCCCGCCTCTCTCGTCGTACATCATTTTTACGCTCTCTAGCTGCATCTGCGGCCCCGAGACCACGCTCTTGTTCCTGCTCATCACCGCCGGACCCGTCGAGCCATGCGCGCCTTTGTTCGTCCATGCTGGCGAAAGTGTGCCTGCACGCGCATGCCTTCCCACTCGGGCGCCTGGTCCACGGCCATCAGTCCGGCCATCATCAGTGTCTGTAGCTGTAGCCCGGTAGTCGCCCCGATGGATCGAGAGCGACTCCATTCAGCAGTCACGCAATACCAAGACCAAACCGGTTATTGGAGCCGGTTTTTTGGCTTCAGTTTTACCGGCTTCAGTTACCGGCGTGCCGCCTAATTAATCTGTGTTGGGCTGGCCACAGCATACCCTCCAGGGTTACTGCTATCCCAGAATAAAACTGATAGTACTGGTACTTTTATTGTGCTTTGCTCCCATTCTGCCTAAGCGAAGACGTAAATCGTTGTTTTGTATTTAACTTAACCGCAACTCGCTGTACTACCATAACCCTACGAACCTTGCATCGATAGTATTGGACGCCACTCTGTAGCAAGTATTCGCTTAGACTTTGATTATTGCTGGAATGGCGCGTTTGCTTCTGCCAACCCACGATTTCCCAAGCAAATCAAGCCTAACTCGAGCTTCCCGCCCGTGCAGGCCGCTTACTCAATGATTATTCTAGGATTTGACATTGAATTAGCGAGCCTAATCGACTGACAAAATTGGTGAAGAGCACAATATGTATTTTGCAGAAAACAAAAAAAATCGGGTTTTACGATCGACTACTCAGGTTTTTCGTGAAAATAATTATAGCTTAGACAAATAATAAGGTTGCTACCACTCAGTTTTGCCTTCACTTCGCAATTTGCTCTTTAGGTTTAACAGCTAATAGACATTTAACCGTCCTTCAAGCTTGTAATAACTTAAAAGATGGTATTCCAAAATTTTGTTTTCAAGAAAATTTACAAAGTGACCATGCACGCCACACAGCCAAAATGAATTTTAACATGATTCTCGCGTTGAAAGGCGACACCACATCTGAACGATTGTGACCTATATCCGCACCTATATATTTCAAGTACTGCTGCCTCTAAATACGTAGTTAAACACTACTGACAACAACTAGAACGCACAAACGGTAGTTAGTAGCAGCACTGAGCGGTAACGACCTCGCTTATCGAGCTCTTTTTGTTGTTATTCTTGTAATAGCCTAAAAATTAACACCCCACCTTACAATTTAGCAACGTCCAAATGCACCACATGTCGTGCACGACAAAGCCACGGACCATTCTTTCCCTTACATTACTGTTTAGGTTAGTCGCAATACGGTTTATAGAAATCACAAATTAGACAGAAAGCGAAGTATGTTTTATCAGAAGACAACATGCTTAATTCCTAGTAGAGAAACAAGTCGATTCCGCTCTTCCCGACCCAATATCTAATGAACCACCATCGTGAAACGTTACCACATTACTGTACGCTCCCCCGCCATTGTATCTGCCAAGTTACAGTACAATCCGAGGGAGTACCAAGTAATTAGGTACCTCCGTTCAGGCAAATCGGCTGTTTTTGTTGCCTTTCAACACAAGAACCAGTGGTAAAGAGTAAAAATACAGAGGCAA